>OY734950.1:12321454-12895697 GCA_963457585.1 Spergularia bocconei | reverse complement strand
GACCCTTCAGTTGTATTCCTGACTCAAACTAGCAATCAAACTCAAGACAAGGACCTACCCCCATGACAAGGTAACCCGAAGGAAACACGTCAGCATTTCGCTGAGCAACACTACTCTACCGAATAATATAAACTGGATAATAATACTAGTCATGGTATTATATATCTGGATAATATGGGGCCACATAAAAAAAACACATAAGAAGTGTAAAACGCTCCCCAGGGCTAGCCTTCTAATTCTCGACACTTACTCCACTGAGTCCACTATAATCTCCTCAATAATAAAACCAGGACCTTAAAATAATTAAAACCTAAATCTCATAATTCTCGTAACTGAACTCCTTCTCAAACTCAACTCAATCTTTCTCAGTTTCACACTTTCATCGTTGATCCTAGGTCTCGGTAATGGGCCTCACACTTTCATCGTCGATCCTAGGTCTCGATAATGGGCCAAGTGAACTGGCCGTATAACCGCGAAACAATACTTCTATCTCAATTCTCAGTATTAAACTTAATCTCTTTCTTTCTTTTTCTCTTTGCCAGTCTGGGCTCTTTCTTGGTAACTTAACTCAATCTGATATCTCAGTAACATAGCTCAATCTGATATCTCAATATAATATTATCAAAGGTTTAGTGAACCCTACTCAACAATTAGAGTATAACTCTAAACTACTCGGCCCCATACCAAGTACAAAGGATTCGGCAAGTCAACTATAATACAAAAACTAAAAATCAGAATCTTAAACCCTTCTTCTCCATCTCAAACTTAGCTTTTACGATGTCAATCTCATTCTTAGAATCATAACAAGGCTCAAAGCCAAAATTACCTCAATTCACAAACCGGTCAAAGGCTACTAACGAAACCTCATAATGCAACGTATGAATGTTCAATTGTCTAATCCCCCACAACGTGAACAAACTTATGCCCACTATAATCTTAAATAATATCTTCCCAAATTTAACAATCTTTCTCTAGTTGATCCCCTTGTAACACCATCAGTAACAACTCGCCAAACTTAACAACTAGAACCAATCTGCCCCATATACGGTAAAAGTGATGTATACATATATGCATAACAATTGTGCAACAAGTAAATTACCACAAACACAAGATTCACAAACACATGAATTACATCTCAAGCAGATGACTCAGACTTGGTTACAGACCCATAACAACTTAAAAGTAGTAGAAATCGTGTTACCTCAAACTTGTGAAATCAATCCGAAAAAACTCGTATATAAATCGTTCTTCAAATCGGCTCAAACTAAATAAAAATCTCTATAATAACAACAATAATAAAAAAATAAAACTTGACTAACAAAATTTAATTAAAATCTCAAGGCTCGAATTAAAGAATTAGAGTCTATAAAACTTACAGAGATAAGAAATGGCCAAATTGACGATAATGACAATAATAATGAAGATGAATTATGGCAAATGATAAAGATGTAATCACAAAGGTGATTATGGCTGTACCAAAAAAAACAAAGGTGATTATGGCCGAGTGTACGGCGGAAAGGTGATAAGTTGCTAACAAATGAAGGGAGTCAATAAGAAATGGAAGATGAAAAAGGCATAGGGTTTTCAACCGACAAAACTTCAATTATAAATTTCTAAAACGTAATACCAAAGTACGTATTAAATTCAGTGTATTACATTGAGCTTTTGGGAAACACATTGTAAACACATTTTTGTTTGTCCCACATTGAAACTCAAGCAAAACTTCCATGGGTTCATATATGGGTGTGTTATATACTAGTGTTTGAAGTGATTATGGAGGGAAGACTATGGTCGTCCCACGCGCGCGCTGCCGCCTCCGTTCGGCCCGCTCGGCTCGTGTTCGTAGCACGTGCGCGGTAATCTGAGTTCCAGTTTTCTCGGGTGAGTACACACCTTGGAGAAGCGCTCTTGGGGGGCAAAGCCGTATTCCGATTGTACCGTAGTCGGGGCAAAATTGCTTCTCATTCTGTGATTTCGGTCACGACACAGTTTTCCGACTTTTCCATTTCCATTGTATTTCGCCCACAGTAGTCGATCTATTTTTCTAACACCGCTAAAGTACATGAAAAACTTGCATATTAAAGTACATAAAAGCAAAATCGGAAGTACATAGTCCTGGGAGTAAGGTATACATGCCACAGAATAATAAGTTTATACCAGGATGAAAGTCTGTGCGTTCCACGGGTCTCGTAGTTTAAATTTGGATATAGAAAATGAGTGGTAAAAACTTCTCTAAATGATGAAGATTTTTCTATGTATAATTCATCCATTTTTTTATATATGACGTTATCATTTTCAAGGTAGGGACTTTCAATTTGACGAAAAAATATTTCAGAAAATCCATGAAACTTGTATCGTTAGATTCGTGGTGAAGAACAATACCATAAGTCCATAATATTATGATATTCCAGACCATTGTATTTTGAGAGAATAGAGCTAGAACTTTTAAAGACTTTGTATGTTCATGAAAAGATAAGAAAGTAATAAACGTGCTTAAGCTTAAAATTTGAAAGTCCTATATGTGTTGCCTAATCAAACCCTCAAAGAAATGGAGATGTGTGTAGAGAAAAGTGTGTTTGTTAATCCACTTAATTAGCATAGTATAGATCTATATCCAGTGCTAGCTCGTAGTTAACTATTGGGATTAGATAATCTAATTTGAGTTCGATAGTAATAATAATTGCATAATGTCTAGGATGCGTATGATTGTTGCTATAGGACGAATATAAGATTTGAAAAAATATTAATATGTAGGATTCTTTAATTAAGAGAGTTTCGCATAAAGTTGATAATCAAAAATTAATGTGATAAATTAATGAAACTATGATCGTTGTGAGATGTCTGAAAATAATTAATTAATTTAATAAAATAGAAGGATTTGACAATATTACGATCTAATAACAATTGAAATATGGTACCCCCGGGGT
The DNA here is from genome assembly GCA_963457585.1 of Spergularia bocconei. Classification (NCBI taxonomy): domain Eukaryota; kingdom Viridiplantae; phylum Streptophyta; class Magnoliopsida; order Caryophyllales; family Caryophyllaceae; genus Spergularia; species Spergularia bocconei. Next base: position 12,892,770 of record OY734950.1, on the reverse strand, counting down.
ACGTAGATCTATGTACCCCCCGTCTCTTTATAAAAGTCGGGCACAAACAAAGTGAAGGTTCAGCATCACACCATGTATATTTTTCAATTACAGACCCATGTATACTATTTGATTACATGCCCAAAACCATAAAGAATTCCATATTTTTTCCTCCTCTCTCCTCCCCTCCCCATTCCCCGACCCACGAGCACTGCCATACCTACCGCTGTCCCACGCCCGCACCACCACTGTCCAACGCCCGCGCCACCTCCTTCCTAACGACTAAAGGTCATCGACCACTGCACCGCCCCACCATTTACCAATGCCGCCTCCTCCTCTCTGCCTCAGTTTCTCTCTCTTCCTTTTCTCTATGTGGATATCGGTTCATGGCGTCCTTTGAGAGTGATCCAAAGAGTGAAGGGGGCTGGTGATTCTATGGGAGGGGATGACGTATACAGTGAGACTCAAGTAAGATACTAAGATAATTAACAAAACTATAATGATTCAACTATTTCGATATGAGTATCTGATTGTCTAGAGTTTATGAAAAAGTCACATATTATTCTTTAATGAGTAGGTCAATTACAGTTTTTCAAACTTTTTTTTTCTGTCAATTGTGGTCAAATAATGGATAATAATAATATAAATTAAATTTAAGGAAGTAGACACAAAATGAGTCTCATAAGAGTCCGTTATATATAATTATCCCAATGAAAATAGGCTAATTCAAAAGATACTTGATAGTAGACCGTTTCACAAGTTTTAGAAAGTACAGTTTTATTGCATCCATATACTAGTATAGTAGTGTATGGACTCCTTAGGTCCTCTACTCCTATTTAAACATCTCACTCTATATTGCGCATCTATTATACTCCCTCCAAACCACTAAGATCTCCCCCATTCATTTTGTTGTTTTGTCAGACCATGTTGGGTGTTACTTCTAGACCAAATAACTCGTTAACTTGTTGTAAAAATTATACATATTTTATTATGCATTGCATTCTACCAAACCCACTTGATTTTACGGCAATCACAGAAATAACCTCTAACATGCCCAGTTAAAACAGCAAGACGAAAGGGGGAGATCATATTGGGTAGGAGGGAGTATGTATTAATCCCATAGACAATAACCTAATCCAAAAGTTAGGCCTTGTATGATAGGATTGCATCTTTCTGGTTTAATTTGAATGAAATCGATCTGATTTTATTGACTCTGATATAATGAAATCCAATTTGAAAGACTCTGATCTGATTTGAATAAAATTCGAGATTAGTGTTGATTATGATATGATCAAATTTCTTAAATCTGATCTAATTTGAATGCCTCTGATCTGATTTGAAAGACATTGATCTGACCAAATTTGATTTGAATAATTTTGATCTGAATTGAATAAATATGATATGATCTGAATATATACATTTTATTAAGTCCTATCATACAGGGCCTTAGACGATACATATTTAACCTTTTTCACAATCTTTATAAAGTTAAACCCATGTATCCAATCGTAGTGTATGTACTCCTCCGTTCCTATTTAAACATCTCACTCTATTTTGCGCATTTCTTTAAAAAAAATGAGAAATAATTCTTAGTGACTAATTTAACACATATCTTGAAAATCCAATGTAAATAGTGCACTATTATTTTGAAATTTTATTCCACACACAAGACGGTTACTAAATGATGATTAATTTTAGCCGGCCGCAAATCATCTTGGGAATAAGGTTTAGCTTGTTGTTGTTGTTGTACTCAAAAGCCAAAGTAGTATAAATTATCTGTTCAAATCTTACTCCATGTAGTATAAATAAACCATGAGCTACAACATTAAGATACACATTTAGTACGATAATATCATAACAAAACAAGAACGATTCAACTATTTAGATATGAGTCTCAATTGTTTAGAGTTTATGAAAATGTCACATGATTTTTTTTAGGAGTAGGTCAACTAAAGTTCTTACAACTTTTTTTTTTTGTCAATTGAGGGTTAAAAATGGAGAATAATAATATATACATACACAAGTAGACTCTAAATGAATCTCATAAGAGTCCATTATGTATACTAATCTCAATGAAAATAGGTGATAATCCAAAAGCTACATGATAGTAGACCGTTTTCACAAGTTTCATAAAGTTAACAAAAAAAATCGAACTATTAGACACCCCAATGAGGAAAATGGGGTGTTTAGAGTCGGACGGTGGGAGAAGTTTTAATGCATCATTATTTATTTATTTTTATTACTTAAATCTGATAATTTAAAAAATTAAAATTAAAACTTAAAACAAACATTAAACTCTGTATTAGGTCAAGCGTCCGTGCACGCACGAGCATTCACCTAGTACATACATACATATAAAGTAAAATAATTTCATGAGCCTACGTTAGAAGTTTATTTTTCCGATTAATCACAAAATTCAATTTATTTTTCTTGTAATCTAATAGAGTCCAAATATTCTAGGAATTTAAAGATCAGAGATATTGTTATCTATTCTAATCCTAATTAGTCAAATTTCTAATCCTATCTAATAGAAATCAAACAACAAAATCATCACTATAGATAGTTGAATTCTCGTATAAACATGCCACAACTGTATGCACAAAACACATATGTAGAGGATCAAGGTTGGCCTAGTGGATAGGAACTCAACCTGCCTGGGGGTTGTCCCGGGTTCAAATCCTCATACCCCCACCCCTTTGTACCAAAACACATATGTACTCAGGTGGTTATAATAAGTCCGCTAAAGTATAAGATATGCATATGCCTATGTTAAAAATTAATTTTTCCGATTAATGATAAAATTCTTTTTATTTTTTAAGCATCGTGAGAAGTCCATATTAGATTAGAGATGATCTTTCCATATTACGTGTTATGACTAATCCTATCGACACTACTAGCTAGAATGGCAACGAAAATTCAATTTGCAATATAGGTTCACCAATACATGTTCTTAAAGTAACGTACGATTTAAATGCTTATATATATATAGTACACATGCAAGCATGCTATCTTTGCAATAACGTAGATATCAACATTGTCTTTTTTTTTTCGGTTCTTTTGCTAATTTTAATACATTCTCTATATTATTGTTAGAAATCTAGCAGTAAATTAAAACATGGGTTCAACCAGTTATAATTTGCATATACAAACCATACAAACCAAAGGTGATTTTTAGTACCAGTAGTAGCAATGGTAGTAGAAGTAGGAGTAGGAGGAGGATGAGGAGGAGTTGTAGTAGTAGGAGTAGCAGAATAGTAAAAGGTTATTAGAGAAGTAGTATGAGTGGTAGTATGTACTATGTAGTAGTAGTATATAGGAGTAAGAGTAGTAGTAGTAGAATTAGTAGTAGTCATCGAAAAATCAATCTTTAGGACTAAGAGTAAGAGTAAGAGAGGTATGATTAGTTTCTCTCACAAAAAAAAAAAAAAAAAAAAGAGTGGTATGATTAGTAGTAGTCGTCGAAAAAATCAATCCTACTGCATTGTAGTCGGAGTATGTTTGTTTATTTATTTATTTTTTTCAAGTCAAGGTGGAACTGTGGAAGGAAATAAGGAATACAACGGCATTGGAATTGGATTGATTGGTATCTTTTGGTATGCCATGTGGCCTTCACCTATCTGCTGTATAGCTTTCATGTTCATACACGCAGTGTAAATGATCTACTCTCGTGATTCTATTTTGAATCAGTTTTTGACCTAAATGTCATTCGAAATCTCACTTAACCTAACTCTGTTATTCAGAATCTCACTTTTGATCTAATTTGTTCGCATTTTTCTCTCTCTCTTTCTCATTTCTTTCTCGTGTTCAACTGTTCTCTATAGATCTCTCCCTTCATATATCAGTACTCTCTCCGTTCATATATTCCCTATCCTTTTGTTTCCCTTTCTTAAACTTTTCGATAATTTCACTTCTATTGTTTGCGAAGAAAATGGAAAATAAAATCCTCGTAACAATAATTGCAGCGGTAATAGCAACGGCGATCTTTGTTCCGAGGGTTTCAGCTGAGACGATTATCGTCGGAGGCTCAACAGGGTGGGATGTCTCTACTAACTTCACTATGTGGTCTGCTTCTGTTCCAATTTACGTCAACGACACACTCTGTAAGTTTCTCTCCAAACTAATGCTGTTTCTTCATGGGGTGCAACACTGCAACTTCATTTTTTGATCAGTGAAACGTGATTGTACTTATTGATTGAGGAAACAGGAAAGTATTAGTATCTGGTTTGCTACTTTCTGATCCTCTTCATCGAATAACATCAGTAAAATTATGATCTGGATTATTATACTTTTTTTGTTAATTATGTCAGTGGTGTGAATTAATTTGCCTGTAACAAATTCTGAAGAAAGATGTATTTCGACTTTCAGTATCAAACTATCAATTATTATTATGATTCGAGTCCAATTTAACTGAAAAAATTCTTCATGGTCGTTCATACATTTTTTTCCTTACTTAATACACACTCCGTATATTGTATCACTACTTGTTCATTATTCTTGTTCTCGTGTCACGTCTGGTGGAAATGTTAACCATGGATTGGCATGTCATATGTGACTATGTTAGTAGGACTATCCTTTGATACAAATTTCTGATTTAACTGTAGTATTCTTTTTGAGGTCAGATTTAACTGTTTCTTTTACCTATGTGTTTGTGCAAGTGAAAGATTTTTGTAAATCGCCTGGACATCATACAAAAACTTTTGTTTGACTTGCATGCATAACATTTGCACCAGCTTTCAACTACTCTCGCGATCATGATGTCATAGAAGTGAGCCAGGCAGGTTTCGCTACTTGCGATAAAAGAGGTGCCTATGCTATCTATACCGACGGACACACGCTGATCGAACTGGCCGAACCTGGAAGCAGATACTTTATCTGCGCCAGGTCTAATCATTGCGCCCTTGGCCTCAAGCTCCAAGTTCGGGTTCTTGACACTCCAAACACAATGAGCACAAACAACTCTAATAACCACTTGGGTCCTGATGGTCCTGATGGTCATGATGAACATCCAGTTTCATCCTCATGTGATAGCACTGAATTTTCCCAAGCGTGGGTGAGCCTGGCCCTGTGTTTCTGCTCTCTGCTGTTCGTACTTCTTGAGACTTTTGACCATCATCTCCTTGTTCAAGCTGCATCTCTTCCTCGTGACCATCCTGGTACGGACTCAGCTTATTGACATAGCTATCGCCTATCGGAGAGGCGAAGTTTCAATCCAGATCGTTAGCAGGCCGTGATTTTCTTTTGTTGACTGAAGTTGTCATGATTTTAGATTTTTAGACTAAATTGTTTACCTAAAGTTCAATGATGAACAATGTGTTATGAATCGATGATTACAATATATGATTCATAACTTTGGATGACCTTAAAAAGGAACGCATCAGAACTAAAAGTGCTATATATAAGCTTAGTGGCAGCACAATAATTGCCTTCGTGTTTGCTACGATGCTTTACTGCCACTGTGCCACATTAATTCGTTTGTACCAAAATGACTAATTAAAGAGAACAACAAACATTATCTTGGCAGATAGGCTCAAGGCCACCATATAAAAAACGGTGTAGTGATACATGTATCCTCTCCATCTCGCGATCATCCGTTTACGTATACAACAGGGTTCTGAATCTTCTGATATGATTTGTGTAGACTGTAGATTCAGAACTAGACTTGGTCAGGTTGGGTCTGGTTTTGAGCGAGTCACATTCGGGTCGGGTTGCCGGATGGAATTAATGTGTTGGGTCGGATCAGGTTTGGGTCGGGTTCATATTGGGTAGGGTTAGTGTCTCTTTATTACAGGTTCAGGTCATTGTCGAGTCGGGTCAAAAAGGTTTCGGGTCAATACCGGGGCCGGGTTGGGTTCATATTGGGTCGGATTGGTGCTTAACTATTTCAGGTTCGGTTGTTCTCGAGTCAGGTCAAACCAAGTGTGTGTTAGTTTAGAGCCTCTTTAATTACCAATTCTATAATAGCTACCAAGATATTGTAGCCATTGAAAATGGTTGAATGTTAACTGTTGATTTTTCTAAATAGATCCTAACCGTTCATTTGTTTGACCATTTATAATAATTAAAATTAGAAAATAAAATTCTACGACATACGTTGTCCTCCTTACCACGCCTCCCCTTCCCCACCCCAGCAACCACCTCCGTGCCAACCTAACCACCACTAGAGCGCCACCCAAAGCCACCGTTGGGTCGCCGGTCGTCCTCTACCAATTGCCCCAACTTCTTGCTTCACCGACGCATTCCCGTCCACCTCTATTTTCTCTTTCCTTTTCCATCTTATTGGGCGGCGACTATTATAAGAGGCGGCGGTATTGGAGGCTACTTGGGGGTCGGCGGAGGGCTGAGAGGAGGTTTTGTGGGCCAGTTGCCGGGCATTCAATGGGGGTTAGGGTGGTAAAGAGGAGTGATGATATATAAGAGAGAATCGCGCGGGCATAACTAAGGGCGTGAAGATGGTGGCCGGAGATGACCCACGCGGGATCGGCGCCGTGTCGCATGTCGGAGGTGTTTTATCAGGTGAATGGGTGGTGTTGGGTGCAAGTCGTGGTGGTGCTAGGATGGTGGCAGGGCTGGACAAGAGAGGAGGAGCGCAAATTATATGGTACCCCCGGGGTACCATGCGCTTAGTACCCCCCGTCCAGTTATCGGAGTGGGGTGACTTTGTTCTGTGGCCCATTGTGCTTTGAACTGTTTCGCATAAAATTGGGCCTTTTATTTCAGCTAGACCACAGGTTCAGCTTGGCCCAATACCAATACAATACCCAAGCTCTTTCTCCCTCTTTCACATCTCTTCCCGTTCCACCACCCTATCACCAGCCACCGCCCCCACCATCACCTCCAGACAACACCTAAACCCGCATGCGCCGGCGCCACCACCGCCCCCACCAACACCTCCAGACAACACCTAAACCCACATGCGCCAGCGCCACCACCGTCACTATTGTTCGATTTTGGCGTCTTCCCTTCCATCACGGTTCCTTTCGACACTCCCCATGGACCCTCACGCCTCCCCCATTCGATTTCCCCTTCCTCTCTGCTCCACCGCCATCCACCCTCTTCGACAGCCCCTTGTCGACATTCGCCGGCCGCCTGACCTTTGGGAGGATTTTGTCGTTGAAGGTGGAGGGGAGGAGATCCAGAGGAATTTTTTTTTTATTTTTTATTTTTTTTATTGTGATTATTTTCCTTTATAACTTATAGTCTTTATAACAATGATCCATTATGTTTAGATAATGATTCGTTTTATATTAAAAATGATTATGTTTATCCAAATAATAATAATAATAATAATAATAATAATAATAATAATAATGAGGCTAAGTGCGCTGCTTTGGGTTATGGCTTCCTTCCCTTCTCTTTCTCCTCTTTGGGGGAGTTGGAGCCCGCAGCTGTTGCTCTGCTCAAGCGGGTCCAGCAGTTCTCTAGGTTGCAGGATATCGGTGCGCAGGCTGCAGCTTTTATTTTTACTAGGATTAGTTTTTCCATAGCGAAAGGTGTGGGGGCTCAGATAGTATCTCGGCTCCCCACCAATTTCTTGTAAATTATTCCTGAACCTTCAGTTCGTATATAATAATAATAATAATAATAATAATAATAATAATAATAATAATAATAATACGGTTTTTCTAACGTGTGCCCAATGGGCACATGTTAAGAGCCTATTTATTTCCCTAATTAAGTAAGATTCCCACTTGAAAAAATAAAATATGGAATCTCATTGTTGGATTGAGGAAAAAATCACTTATATAGGGAAATAAATAGGCTCTTAACATGTGCCCATTGGGCACACGTTAGAAAAACCGATAATAATAATAATAAGTTAAGGTAATGATCAATTTCGGTATAGTAATGACCAATTTATTTAAAGTAATGATCATGTTTCTTTATAGTAATGCCCATGTTTGTACATAGTAATAATGACCAAATTATATTAGGATAATGACCATAATCGTGTATATAATGACTAAGTTATATAAAGGTAATGATCATGTTTATGTATAGTAATGGCCAAATTCTATAGGGGTAATGACAGTTTTGTCTATAATAATGGCCAAATTATATGGGGGTAATGACCGTTTTTGTCTATAGTAATGACCAAGTTTTATAGGGGTAATGACCGTGTTTGTCTTTAGTAATGACCAAGTTTTATAAGTGCAATGACCGTGTTTGTCTATAGTAATAACCAAGTTGTATAAGAGTAATGATCGTGTTTGTGTATAGTAATGATCAATTTCTATAAGGGTAATGACCATGTTTGTGTATTGTAATGACCAAGTTGTATAAGTTAATAAAACATGTTTATGTATAGTAATGGCCAAATTCTATAGGGGTAATGACCGTGTTTGTCCATAGTAATGACCAAATTGTATAAGGGTAATGACCGTATTTATATATAGTAACGATTTCGATCATTACATCACCTATTGGTTGATCATTACCTTTGAAAGATTTGGTCATTTTTCTTATCAATTTCGATCATTACTTTATAGTTATAAGATCATTACGTTAATTCTAAGAATTGGATCATTTTTTCAATTGAAATCGGTCATTACTCAAATATGACTTGATCATTCCTTTGCAAAATTTGATCATTTCCTAGTCTCACCTACATGTTTTTATATAGTAATGACCGTGTTTTCGTATGGAAATGACCTAATTCTATAAGGTAATGACCATGTTTATATATATTAATGACCATGTTTTATAAAGTAATGACCATAATTATACATATTAATGACCTAATTATATAAGGTAATGACCACGTTGCCACCAATGATGAATTTTTATTATCTAAATTTGATTTTTAAGTTAATAATCAAGTATTTTTATAAACTTTATTTGTTTTTTTTTTTTTTTATAAATATTCTCCTTTTCTCCCTCCACCCTTTCTTTCCTCCCATTTCTGCCACTCCTTATATGTTCTGCCGCCTTCAACGAGTTCTCGCCGGAGCCTCATATGCGTTCGCCGCCCCTTTAATGAAATTTTTGAGGAGAGAGAAATTTAAATAAAATGAGAAAATGAAGTGGGAGGAGGAAATTAGGTGTCGTGGGGGTGAGGGTTGTGAGGTCGCCGGAGGGAATCGGCTCCGGTGGTGGGTCGGCGGGGTGTATGACAGTGGTTGGTGATGGCGGCGGTGGACTGGTGGTGGCTGGTGGGTTGGGGTGGTGGTCGTGCATTGGAGGGACGTGGGGAAGGGGAGGAGATAGCATATGCATATGGGTTGGGTTATTATTAGTTTGAGCTGTAAAAATCTGTTTTGGCTGTAAAATGGAATTGGGCCATTGAAAATTTTTCTGGATTGTAGTTTAAAGTGGCATGAGGGTACCATATACTTATTGGAAGAGGAGAGAGAAAAAGATGGGGTTGGGGCTTTGTGTTTTAGTTAATGCTTTTTTTTTCTTTTTTTTTTTACTTTTTATTGTGTTTAGTCAAATAACGGAAGGCTATGATTCATTCTATGAAATTAACGGTCGATTTTATTCTTTTACAATGGCTACCATAAGGTAGCCATTCTAGAATAAATCCTATTTAATTCATTCGTAGGCTCGTGGGGCAAAGGAGATAAATTGAGTCAAATTTTCCCACAAAAATACAAGCCATTTAATGATCACTCTCTCAATTTTGATAATGCAGGTTATGATCACATATTTAGTGTTGAAGGTTGTGAAATTGTGAAATTTACGCGCGCCTGGACCACGGTCGTAAGGAGAAGAGAGAGTCTACTGCTATGTTTGGTAAAACTAGCTGAAATAGTAGATGAACGCTGAAATAGTAGCTGAATGCTGAAATAGTAGCTGAAAGCTGAATTAATAAATGCAATATTAGCTGAAAGTTTTTAGCTGATAGTAATAGGAGTGTTTGGCAAAATTAGCTGATACATGAGCTGATATATATAAAATTACATAAAAATGTATTAAATATTTTTAATGTCATTTTATTTTAGTAAATAAATGAGGGTAAATTAGGAATAAAATTATGATAAGCTAGCTTATTTTTTAATATGTTACCCAGGGTAACATTTTAAATAAGCTAACTTATTATTTAAGCTAGTGGTGTCACCAAACACACTTACTTGGTCAAAGAGTTTAAAAATCTAGTCAAATAAGCTACTTTGGCCAAATAAGATACCAAACATAGCCTACTTGATAAACCCAAGGAGGTTCCATCCTAAAAACAATTGGCAATAGGAGTAACTCCTTGGTTTATAAGGTAGACAAATCTCTTCTTTTTTTTCCAATGTGGGAAACTCATATGTGGAGTATTTTGGGTGTATTTTAACATAGGTATATATTAAAAGTGCATTAATCATACGAGTATTACATCACACTGAGTATGGAATACAAACACAATACAGTAATATTATTGGAATATATCTATCTATCTATATAATATAATTAGTGGTGCATTTACAGTCCTCTCAGGCCGTCCACATCACCGTTGACATCAGTGCCATGTCATAGCTGATGTCATCAATCGTAATTTTGGCAATAAACATTGTAATAGAAAAAGCATAATCCAACTTTAAACGGAAGCAAATAATTTAAACAATGGCAAAAACTTATTGTTGCATGTAATAGATAAATCCCCAGAATCAAATCTTTATAATTCATGCAAAATTATTATGCATATTTTTATAAAACCGTGCCTTCCTAACCGAATAAACATAAAATCGAAAAAATAGAAACAAGAATTTTTAAAATTATTTTTTACCTTATACGTAACCAAAATAGCATATTCCACTTTTATACAAAATCAATTTTTTAAAATTTTATTCTATACGTAGATTGGCCGAATTTTTTTGGCAAGAAGATAATGTTGCGGAATAATTTCATTCCAAAAGTAATATCAATGAAGGTATGAAATCTCGGGTAAAATAGGAAGAAATCTTTAAAAATGAACCCATATCCATTATGTCGTAAATATTGAGCATCACATATGATTGGAAATATTCCATGAATATACCTATATAGCTTCTATAATTCGGAAAGAACGTTTTCTGCCCCAATCATCCCTTTTTAATCCTAGGGTTTTTTTATATACAAAAATTCATTTTCGAGAAAGGATGAAACGGGTTTTTTTAGTAGACGCAACTTTTTTTTCCAATTTATGTCTCCTATTATATGACTGCCATGATAATTATCAACCTTTTCAATTGAATTAGTGTTTCGAAGTTTGCATTAAGATCAATTTGTTCGTTGCCATTTTTTTTCTTTCTAATTGGGTAATTCATATGGTCTTGCAGATTGGTATGCCTACGAAATTGAAGGACGTACTGAATCACAAAGTCTGACTTTTTAATCGAGGTAAAATTTAGTATATATCCGACATTATTATTTGCGAAATTGTGATGTGAATCTTAAAGTGTTATTGTTATAAAGTGATCTTGACTTAATGTTATAAAGTGTTATAGCTCGGATAAAAGTTTTCAAGTATCCTATATTTGCCTTGGTCAGTCGCTCACTCATTAGTCGAGGTTGGTAATTGTTAAGTGAAAACAATCTGATTATTATTGTGTACATCAATATATATGAACGAATGAATGAAGGGTGCAAGACTGGAGGTTGCTTATTCAGGCTTACAAGCAGCGACAGGTGCTCTCAAAACCTTTGTTATCTATTGCATGTTGATTAGTCCATGTTTCTATATTAGTTCGAGAGTCCCACATCAACTAAAATATATGTCACTTTTCTTTGTTAGTTAGTAGATAATTAGTTCTTTTTTCCGATTTTGTTTCGTTTCACTTTGATTCATTGTTGTTGTAGTTGGCTACACCTTCATTCATACACTAATTCATCACTTTCAATTCGTTTCATTTTAATGCATCATTTTTGTCCCTCTCTCATTTGTTCCATAGTGAATACTCCTTTTTTTTTTATGGACATGACTCATGAGTTAATTGTTCATTGTCTCTCTCAGGATTGGAAGATGGATATCACACCAGGTAATTGCCAATGAAAACTCTAATTTTAAGTGTGGTTCCTAATATTATCAGTTCCTTTTATCTACACTATATATGACTTTCTAATTTGAGGTAGTCCGCCAGTCATGCATATAAAAGTTTCGCTTTTATTTTCACTGTGATGTGTATTAAAACTTTCTAAATTTTTTTCCCTTTTTGGTGTTCAGAGAGTAGAGCAGTACAACAGGAGGTGATTCTACGTTGGCATAAATATATATATTGGATTCATTCCTCACTTTGATATGTGAATTTTTTCATTTGTATCATTACTATTGTTTAATAAGAAGTAGTTATATGCCTATGTATGGGGCTATGGGCTGCCATATGCGATTTCGATCGTGTAGTTTTCCATTAATACCAGGATGTATGTATGGATTATTGATTTCTATGTATGTACCAATAAGTACCATTACTACAAGTTTAAGGTTGGAGTAAGTTTCATATATATGAACGACTGAAAAAAAACCACCCTAAAAAGAAAGTATTCACCCCCAATGTAATCTCTCTCCTCCTTTCAATTGATATTCTATACCTAATTAATGCTACAACACAATTCTCAAATCTTTTGATACACTTGGTATTTATTTAGGGTGGAATAAGAATTTAATTAGAAGAGAGAGAACAAGAGGCAGCATAATGCCAGCACTTTTTATAAATTTCAAGAGTGATTATTGCATTTAGGCAAAGTCTCATATGAGACGGTCTCACAGTAAATTATGTGAGACGACCTTACTTGGTTAAAAAGTGACCAGTTTAAAATTATTTGTGACCATTGTATTGCTTTTCGTGACCGTTTTAGTTTACAACTAATTATATTTGTTGTGATTTAAACCCCTCACTAAAAGAAGTATAATGGTCACTAATATCTTAAAAGATGTCACTATAGAGACGAATAAGATGGTCTCACAATAAGACCGTCTCACACAAGACTTGCTCTTACATTTATACTACCATTGAATTGTATTCGAGGGAGTATTTATTAGATATTATTTCTATATTAAAAAAAAACGCTAGCAACATCCTTAAGGATTTAAAAGTAATCTTAAAGAATCCAGTGGCAGTTATTATAGAGGATCCAGATCCGTTATTATATTAATAGCTTAAATGAAATCTTCCGCTTTTTACACCATAAAAATAAAATTATTTGTTAAGAATTTAAACTAAGAAAAGATAAGTACGCTCCATATGTAGATATCGTAATTTCGGCCTTATATTTCGTCAACAACAAATATGAACGTAAGAATTTATTTTTAACAAATAATCACCCATAATATATATTGTTACCAAAAAATAGACCATAACAACAGGAAATATTAATACATTAAAAAAAGTATACGGGTAGGACATTTTAAAATGGACAATTTTTCATCATTAAAATCTGCATTTTTTTTCTCTCCAAAATTATAGGCCATTTGAGAAGAAAATTAAAATAGAAATAAGATAGGCAATGTCGTTGATCAATGAGGATTCCATGTCCCATTTTGTCTGCCACTTCCTATACCCCTCCAATCAGATTTCAGAAAATTATTAAATATAAAAATTAAAATGAATTTATTAAGTTTATAATATGGATTTCTCGAAATCTGATTGGAGGGGTACAGGAAGTGGCACATAAAATGGGACCAATGATCCTCATTGGTCGTTGATATGTATACTAGAGAAATAGAGAATAGTGCATTTTGGAAAGAAAAAATAAAAATCTCTTCCATGAATATAGCTAACTATTAGAAAACAACAAAATAACATAATAAGGACTAAAACTGTTGAAATGACATAAATAGTTTTTTATATTATTTTTAAATCATACAAATGGCTTTGTAATATGTTTGATTTCCCCTTTAACACTTTCCTACAATATGTGTTTCCCAAATTCATCTTGGGCGTTTTTAATTTGATCTTCATTTGTATTGTTTTATCTATTTTTTCGTGCAATTGGATCGTAAATGGGGACTCCCATGACTGAGATATTCCCCTTTTAGTCCCCATTAAAAAATAAGCCAGTGGTCAAATTGGGTCATTAGATCGTAAATTGTGTCGTGGAATTTAGCACAGGGTGATTGAAGTGTGACATAGGGAGTAGCGGCATAAAACAAAGTTATTGTGAAATCAATGTGATTTTGCACGAACAACTATAGTTAGTATCATACTATTATACGGGTGATTTAGCATATATTGTTAATATTACACGGGTGAACAACTATACATATGTCGTGTAGAACTGTCAAGTTAGTGGCTATGATAATATACAGGCTGGTTCTAAAATAGGTAAAAACATACGAGGTTGTATCGAGTTGAGTCAAAATATGGGTAAAAAAATATATCTTGCGCCATTTTATTTGCAGTAATTAACAAAGTTTCAATCCTATTGATAATTTTTAAAGCTTAAATATATAAAAATAGTAAGATTATAATTAGTTTTATTTGATTTGTTATATGATATATCGGGTTTTCTAACGTGTGCCCATAGCGCACATGATAAAACTTCATTTTATTCCTTAATTAAGTGATATTCTCACTTGAAAAAACAAATTGTGGAATATTTTTGATTATTTCAGGTAGAATATCACTTAATTAAGGAAGGAAATTAAGTCTTATCATGTGTCATGCGGGCACACGTTAGAAAAATACATGATTTATTTAGATACATTTCTGGGTTAAACTATCTTAAATTCTTGTTCGTAAATCGTCAAGTCGGATCTACAACTCGGGTCAGCCGGTCAGATTTAACCCAAAAATATGCTGGTCGAAACGTGTTCAAGTCAATATGGGATACGGGTCACAAAAAATATGTTTATTACCCCGAATGGGTACGGTTGGATCCCGACAGTTACCATATGATTTAAGATATTGACAAGTCAAACATCGTAACTTTCTATTTTTAAAAATCTTTTCTACACATCTATTAATCTGACCAATAATATATGTTTATGAATCCAAGATTGGAGTATAAAAAAGACATTTTATATCTATAACATATAACAGCCCGTGCAATTTTGCACGGGTCAATAAACTAGTATAATATAATTAGCGGTGCATTTCAAGCGCTCTCAGGCCGTCCACATCAGCGGTGACATCAGCGACACGTCATAGCTGATGTCATCAACCATTAATTATGGTAATAAAATCATTCGAAATATTACTGTAGAATAATTATCATTCTAAAAATGCATCAAATGAAAATGCATCAAATCTTTAGAAAGGGAAACATATATTGAAATCATTCGAAATAATAGTATTTACCTTAATTAAATGATATTTTGATTAATTAAATACGTGATATATAAATCAGTATACATTTCCATAAATTCTTTAAAAAAATTCTTTTTACCTTATACATATAGTTATAAATCGGGGATCTCATATATTGAAAACAGAATCAAATCAAGTAAAATGCAAGATCTAAGCCAAATTTGTTATAAATGGATTCAAATCACGTAAATTTGATCTTGATCCCAAAAATTAATCATTAAATAAACTAAATCAAATAAAACAAAGAAAAAATAACAACAAAGATGTCAAATATCACAGCTAAAAAAGATATTTCCCTAATTTAATTTCAGTAACAACAAATCATAAGACATGAAAAAAAATCCCCGACTAACCTCCTAGAATTTCGCCTACTCCTAAAATCGTCCATAATCATGCGTGATAAATTATCAGTTTGTTTCTTCGTTATTCTGTTCAAATTTAAATATCCTCTCTCACTTAAAATTAATCTCATTAATCGGGTGGTATATCTTGAGATTGCAATTTTCGTTTCCTCGCATGTTTCTAATTCATTTTTTGCTATTTCATTTGTATAGGCCGGGACGATGATTAGCTGTTGTGGTGATCAAAGGATTTGGGCGAAAGGGGAGTTTGCACAATCTCGAATCCTTCCAGTCATAAATTTGGTGGGTTTTCAGTTCCATGTTGTTATTATTTAGTGATGTTTAGCCCTTAGTTTGATCGACATAGTATGTCTTATTATTATGGTATGCAGTATGACTACCAAAGTTTGATCGACGCAATTGCGGGGAGAAAACGAATGTCAAATTGTTGCTTGACCTGGAGTAGCAGGTACATATACAAACGCCATTTGTTTTCATATTCGAAAATTTCCCCTTACTATGTATTGTTACCGAAAATAGAGACCATAATCTAATTTAATTTTGTATTCTTCTTATATCAGGAACAAATTGAGAATGACACAACGATCACAATGCGACCATAGTGTTAGTAACCGTACGCACTATAAAGATGGAACCTGCTTGAATTATTCAGATGAACGAAAATCATGACTATTCTATTGCCATAAGAAACAGAACAAGCGTTTGACTGGCTTATTTGTCCCGCTGGCAGATTTGGTCATACGCGAAATTTCGTAGTTTACCGATAATTGGTAGGAGTATCAGTTTTCGAACTGATAAAGTGATAATTTCAAGTAATCAGCAAAAGACAAGAAATTGGTTGGGTTTAATTTGAAGTCTCTAATTTGTTGATTGATGCGTTTGAACTTTTGAAATAATGCGTTTGACTCTATGATTAATTTCTGTTTCAATAAACATTACACCATTGCTACGTAGGTTTGAGATTCCTTGCTTTTGTACTGTCAAATATACTCATACATACGTCCTTTCACCTTGCCCATAAAATATAATCGCAGCACCAAGTCTTCCCCTAGATCATCAGGATCCAATCAAGCGTGCGATCAGCAAGTGTATATTATTCACACAAGGCAAGGCAGCATACCATGATACATGATTGGAGCATTTGAAGACATTGTAGTCGCTTAATACATACCAGAACACCTCCAGCTTTGTTAGGAATCACTTAACGTAGAAGCAACCGGCTATTTTCAGGCTTCTCGATCAGAAGACCCAAGAGTTACAAGGACTTTGTTTATCATCTATAATAGATTCTTCCAATTTTGATGTTAATCTTAGATATGGTAATCCGTCAACATAAAATGTGCACAAGTGTCAAGAGTATACCCCCTTGCGAAATTGCACGGGTTTACACATTTGTTAATTTGACAAATTTGTAAATGTACCTATGATCTCAATCCGGCAAGAGTCTTATTACCGGAAGCCCGCACCTCTATGATCTCAATCTTAATAAGGGTTTGTTTTTATTGTAGGTTGATTTGTGTTGACTTGGTGTCAAATATAATCAACGGGTTAGTATATGATATTTTTGATACTTGATTGGCAAGAGTAATGATTAATTAAATGAAAATTAAAGTTGGTTGAACACGTATATGAAGTTTGGTCACACTTCTAGATCAAATGAAATATTTGGCCACACTTTTAGATCAAATGAAATATTCAATTAGTGTAAAAAGGAGCAAATACTCTATTATACCTATTATGCAATGCACTATCTCAATCCTCCTTAATTTTTTTTTAAAGCTATATGATAAGTAAAAGATTGCATTGGGGCATTTGGATATGAATGGAAGGAGTATAAGTTATTGTTGGACTCATATAGCATCCAATGCAATTTGACGGGAGATTATAAGCCAACTCGAATCATATGTTGTTTTAACGCTCATACTCAATTTTAACGGATCAACGGGTCGGGTAAGAGTTAACCCAAAAGAATGTACGACAAAACACATTTGGTTTAATATTGGTCACCCCCTCACTAGACATAAACATGATCATGACTTAAAAATAGCATGTCACGGGTCATAAAACAACGAGATCATGACTTAATTAGAAATTGTTTTATATGTCTAACTTC
This sequence comes from Spergularia bocconei, assembly GCA_963457585.1. Classification (NCBI taxonomy): domain Eukaryota; kingdom Viridiplantae; phylum Streptophyta; class Magnoliopsida; order Caryophyllales; family Caryophyllaceae; genus Spergularia; species Spergularia bocconei. The sequence continues at coordinate 12,875,110 of OY734950.1, read as the reverse complement.
GTATCATGTATTCTTTTTAATGCACATCAACTGATTTAGTTTTAATTTTTTTTATTTTTAGTACAAATTGTCTGTACATCGAGTGCAATTTTGCACAATTAAACAACTATTACTCAAATACTGGTCAAGTTAACAGTGATCATGTGGGGTTAGGCCAGTACGGGTGAAAGTACATCATTAATATGCACGGGCTATAATCCGCTCTATGTTTCGGGTCAAATTAGACAAAAAAATATGCGGGCTAAGACAGGTTCGGATCGTTAGGGATCACAAGTCATATAAAAAGCATTGTCATTACCTTGCAAAATCGGGTCAGATTGAGTCGAGTCCCTCGGGTCTCGGGTCTAGAAAATACAGTTTTGAAAAATGTCTAATAACAGCCCATGCACGAGTGATAATATAATGGCTAAAAGCTAATTACTGTTGTATAAGTTCTATTGTATAATATCTTTAAACGGGATATATTATATATAAGTGATTTAACTCGAATCCTATTTTGTTTTTTCGCCCTAATCTAAAGGCCGGACAAATTATTCGTTAACTCGAATCATATATGCTTTATCGCTCTTAAGTCAATTATTACGGGTTGTCAAGGTTTACCAAAAACATGGGAGTCGAAACACATTTAGTTTGATATGGATCACTCTCTCATTAGAAAATAAAAACAAGATTATTTCTCAAAAATAGCGAGCCACGAGTCACGAAATAAGAAATTCATAACATAACAGTTTATTTACATAAAAAAAGAAATTCATGACTTGACGGTTTATTTACATTTCTAACTTTGTGTCATGCATTTTTTTAAATGTACATATGCTATTTTAAGTTTACATTTTAATAGGTCTAATGTGGTGTATCTAATCTTATTTAAGACGCATTGATTAATCAGGCTATTTTCTATTATATTACATCATAGTATAATTAGATAGTATACATCACAATGCCATATAACATCCCGTGCAATTTTACACGGGTATTTATCAGGAAGTACACAGAGAATCAAAAGAGTATACACACGTATGAGTGTAAATAATTGAAATTAAACTATCACAAAAATAAGAGTTAGATCTTAAGTTATCATGTGAACTTTACATCTTATTCATAATTTATGAGTTGAATTTCTTCATATTTTGTATTAATTATTTGTAAAATCTTATTCATTTATGAGCTTAATTTCTTCTTCATATTTTTGTCTCAATTATGTGTTAACTGGTCCAGTGTAGAGGTTGATCATAGCAATACGTGCTGTAGGTACTAAAAGACGGATTGTATTAAGTTGAGTTTGCATGTTGGTGATCGAAGTTCTTTTATGGGTCGAATGTCATATATCTTATCTTACTTATATAAAGACGCATCGATTAATATATATGCCTTAAATGTGGATGTTCAAAACGTAGTGTAATAAGATAGTATTCACAATAATTCCATATAACAGCCCGTGCAATTTTGCACGGGTCAATATACTAGTATTTTATTAATAGCCGTGATTTTGAGTGTTTTTGAGGCCATCCACATAGGACGCTGATGTCAAATGAACATTTCCGTTAATAGCACTCACATGGTCATGGAAGACACACGCCAGCATACAAAAGACACACGCATGCAATATATTCTGTAATTATGGTAATAGTAAATTTTGTTGCTAAATCTACAATAATAATTTAATAATTTACCTCCAAAATCTGCACAATAAACGCAATTCCCATACCAAATACATGGTTTGTCATATTTAACATTGGAAATATGACCGTTTTCTCAAATATTGTTTAAAAAAAAAAAAACGAATATTCCAGCATAAACCATTAATCAGAAAACATTTCCATAAAAACTCGACTACTATCAATCATAATTATATTTTGGCCTAAAATATTGCTGTTAGTAAGATTTTTTACCGTAATTACAACAATCATTGTAAAATAATTAGCCAAAAACCATAATGAAAATGTGACATAAAAAACGAAAATTGCACTAAATCTTCCCTGATTTTCCTCTACTTTCATTTTTAAATTTTTGCCGATATAGATGACGTAATTTATGCATAATAAGTTTAATTTTGCATAGCATATATCTTCATGATTTTTGCCAAATATGAAATACTACGTAGAGTTTAATATATCTAGAGAAAACAAATAAAAAGATCACCATCATTCTCTCCTCTAATTTAAGATGTGAATCAAGAAGTATGCATATATTGAAATCAATTCATATAATCATACAAAAGTATTCCATCCATAATCATGCACGACTGACATAGTTTATGGAGGATCAATAAAGATTCGAAAATGTCAAACCAATATCTCGGATATTTGAAATAAATAAATTATTCCGCAAGAAGAATAGAACAAGATTAGCAATTTTATTCTATTTCAAAAAAAAAAAATTATTTCATTTTATTCCATGAATATATGGCTACGTAAGGTTAAAATAAAAATATTATTGTCGTTACTATGGACGAAGGTTAGTCTTCTAATTTGATTGTCATGTGTTTTTTCATATTATATCATGTAGTTGGATTCGTGTATTGGGGGTTACAAATTTCAATCTTCCTGCAAACTATAGATGTGTACTCCCTTTTAATTCATAGATTTTGATTTTCAATATGTATCTACTGTTAATTGATTGATTTTGCTTTTGATCATCTTCTTCCATGTGTGCAGCAGCAGCCTTTCTAATTTCAAAAATTACAATGGCCCGTGCTAATTGCTAAGCCCCAAAAGCAATTCAATTCGATTGGATTTTCGGGTATCAGGTTAGCAGCCGAAATCATTTTTACATCATTTTCATATTATAAATCTCCTTTTCATTTTTGGAGTCATTTCAACTTTGAAGCGGTTTCTTACTTCGATTGAGCTAATTTTTAGTTTTGACTATGATTTGGTCAATAATAGCCATTGCTCGAATATTTTCGTTAATAGTAATTTGTTTTTTGCCTTCAAAAGAAAAATTGTAATCTCATTTAATTTCAACCTTCAGGCGTTAATGTAATGTTATCAGTATCACCATTTTATACAAGAGAATCACAGCTATATATTTTCTAAATCATTCACAATTCTATCATTTAGGCGCTACATTTGATAATGATCGTGACAAAGTTGGTTTTCTTCTAACGTGGATCGGAAAAATTGGATACAGGATCTCGAATGATGGACGGACGTAAAGAACAAGATTGTTGTTTACCCAATTGATTATTTTAGAAAATGGGCATCTCCATTTTGTTACTTTTTTTTTTAGTTTATACCGTATCATATCGATTTTGCATTTTTCAGTGCAATGCTAGCTAGACATGTATATTCTCAATCTCTAGCGTAGTACAAGGTGTAAAGGCACTTGCTATAATTATACTCCCAAGTCATTATGATCATATTTATTTTCTAATTCGCTTTGATTTTGCAATTGTTCAATGTAATGACACAAGTCACTCTTATTCTCTAATTTGTTTTCTTAGGCCCTGTGCGATTGGACTGCATTTTTCTGATCTGATTTGATTTGATTTGAATTGAACTGATCTGATTTGATTTGATTTGAATAAATTTGATTTGATTTGATCTGAACTGAATTTATTGATAAACTAACTGCAATTAGACGAATTAATAACTAGGTATAGACTAGATTCATTGATTGTTATTTGGATAATTCTGATTTGATTTGATTTGATTTGAATAAAACTGATCTGATTTGATTTGATTTGAATAAATCTGATCTGATTTGAAAACACTGTTGAATAAGTTGAATCGCACATGGTCTAAGTATAAGAATGCAGAAATTGATTTAATATTGAATGTAAATTTATTATTGTTGCACATGTGAATATATCCATAACAACAATAATCAATTTATAAACTTTAAACGGGTGTAATAAGTTGAATCGCACAGGACCTTAGTATAAGATAATAAAGCATGTCAACTTTTTCCAATAGAGTACAGCCAACATTTTTTGGTGAATTTTGTTGTTCGTTTGTTTCTCATTGAGTCAATTCTATTCACGTATTTTGTTTATTGACACATTTTGTTTCCAAATTTGTGACAAAAGACTAAGTAATTAAAGGTTGACGCCACTACACCATAACATATAAATCTGCAAATAATAGAGGGAGTAGTATTAAAGAATAATTTTCAGTATACCTACAGAAAAAAAAAGTTAACTATTGTGAGACCGTGCTTCTATGGTCGGGCTAAGATCAATAGGTCAAGATATGGATTAAAAAAAAATCAGATTAGATTCATACTACAACGTAAAAAAACAAAAATGACTCTAACTTTTTATTATTTAGCATTTTGTTAGATAACCGGGTCGACAAAGTAAAATATGTTCGGGTGGATAAAGATTTAATAGCGCCAAGTAGAGTAAGGAAAAAAAAAATTGTACATCCAGTTTACACGTAGTTACTACACAAGCATAAGGATGGAGAAATTGATTTAATAATCTGTAAACTTATTATGCTTGTGTATATATGTTTTTGCTTCCTTCATTTCTAACACAGTATTCGTTGGAAAAAAAAACATATATTTATAACGACAATAATCACTTTATACCTTTAGCACGGGTGTAATAAACTAATGTTATCTTATTCGTTACTAATTGCCCTATCACATTACCACCTATGGGCTATGGGTACGGTTAAGTCAACTAATAAAAGCATACTCTCAATGAAAATCGATTTATACATATCATCATGGTGTTACTACGTATACTAATTATTATTGAAAGTACTAATGTCCTATGGGTTACGGAACCTTCATTTTACCTATGAAAACCAATCAAGACTTATTATTAATTAATTCTTGAACCATTAAAAACCAGGTTTATGAACCATTAAAAGTTTATATTCTACTTTAACATAGTAGTTAAAGTCGGACTTAAAGTGCATATTCAAAAGTAATATAACTAAATAAATTTTTGTGTATATGTTTAACAGGGGAGAAGTATAACAAAATATTTTTTTTTATGTATTGTTAAGACTTATACTCCCTCCGTTCCAATAAATTATTGGACTTTCGTGTTTGCACCAAAACCAAGGGGGGCTGGGAAGAGGAAAGATAAAATGCTAAAATCACTCTTAGACACATGGGAAATTGGGCTTCAATGGGGACACTATAGTAATTTGACAAGCATAAATCACCTACGGGCTCAACAACGGCCTTCAGTATGCATACAAAAAAGAAATAAGTAATGCAAATCATTTAACTTCTTTGGTCGGGCTAAGATTAATAGGTAATGATATAAGTTTTCAAAAATTCAGATTACATAAATACAACTATCAAATAAATCTGATTTTTTTTTACATTTACTATTTTATAAAGATAAACGGGTCATTAAAGTGAAATATGATCGGGTAAAGAAATATTTTATTAACATTATTTAATAGTGTCGTACAAGTAGAATACAAAATGGAAAGAAGTTTACAGTTCCAATTTACACGTAGTTATTATACAGGACTAAGGACATGTTTGATAGGACTGCATCTTTCTGAACTGATCTGATCTGAACTGAATGATTTTGATCTGATCTGATCTGAATGAATCTGTTCTGAACTGATCTGATCTGAATGACTCTAAACTGATCTGAACTAAATGACTCTAAACTGATCTGATCTGATCTGAATGTGTTGAAATTTTGATTGAATTTCAACGAATTACTATCAGTTCTGGACCAAATACATTGATAAAAAATTGAACATTTCTGATCTGATCTGATATGATCTGAATGACTCTGATTTGATCTGATCTGATCTGAATGATTCTGAACTGATCTAATCTGATCTGAATGATTATGAACTGATCTGAATACTACTGCAAATAAAGCCTATCAAACAGGGCCTAAGGCCCTGTGCGATTCGACTGCATTTTTCTGATTTGATTTGATTTGAACTGATCTAATTTGAATAAATTTGATTTGATTTGATCTGAACTAAATTAATTGATAAATTAACTGCAACTAAACGAATTAATAACTAGAAATAGACTAGATTCATTGATTGTTATTTGGATAATTCTGATCTGATTTGATTTGAATTGAATAAAACTAATCTGATTTGATTTGATTTGAATAAATATGATCTGATTTGAAAACACTGTTGAATAAGTTGAATCGCACATGGTCTAAGTATAAGAATGCAGAAATTGATTTAATATTGAATGTAAATTTATTATTGTTGCACATGTGAATATATCCATAACAACAATAATCAATTTATAAACTTTAAACGGGTGTAATAAACTATTGTTGTCTTATTAGTATTTAGTTATTTATGATGTGCATTTATCACTTATAATCAAAAATTTATTTTCCATTTATATTGTTTTTATTAGGCCAAACTTTTTATTTAATTTGATATCTTCATGTTATTTAATGATGTTACTACGTGTTTCTCTAAAAAAAAATTTCAACAATTATCTAACTGAATCTCAGTCTGTTACATCTTTCGTTGTTCATATTATTGCCTGGCCAACAGAGTTGAATTGTCCACTGCATATCCAGTATATTTCAGTGTGTCAGACACTCAAACTTATTCTAAAACCTAACTGTCACCATTGTTGTAAATTTGACTTAACAAGACTAACAACATCTTATACTTACAGTAAGTATTAATACAAATAATCCTAAATTTAAACCAGTTCCTATAAAATTGCGTTATAACACCCCGTGCAATTTTTGCACGGGTAAAAGAACTAGTGTTGATAGAAAGATGTAAACGTCGAAAACATCAATTAATCAAAGATGATTCTCCACTTGTTTGCTAATAGTTAGGATATATGTATTGTTGAAGTGACACCCTAAATACTTCACATATCAGTGTCCCACATTGGAAAAAAGAGAAGATATTTGTCTACCATATAAGCCAAGGAGTTACTCCTTCTATCGCCAATTGGTTTTAGGATAGAACCTCATTATATTGTATTTATCAAGTGGACCCTCTCTTCTCATTACGGGTGTGGCCCAGCCCGCGTAAGGTTACATGGTATCAGAGCCAATGATTGAAGTCGGACGTACCATATAAACCAAGAAGTTACTACTCCTATAACCAACCTCCTTCAACTTATCAAGTGTACTCTCTTCTCCCAACATGTGTCGTCCGGGCCCGCGTAATTTCACATGTATCGACCTTCTTAATATAAGATGAATAGTGTAATATTGCACTAGCTGTGTTGTAGATTATAAGTTACTCCTTCCAATTTGAAATGAACTTTGATATATTAAAATTTGAAACGATGATGACCGTGATAAACTATACTACTAATTGGAACTAGAATACACGTTTATAAACAATACGGTTTAGAGGTACGTGTGAAGACTTATGCAACATTAAGAAATAATTTAAGATGTATCTTCTCAATTAATCATAAACTAGTTTGTGTGCCCGTGAAATCACGGGTTCTATTTTCGTTTCATTTTAAACGAATAACCTATTTAAAAATGAAAAATTATTTCCTTGATAAAAATTTAGAAAATTTAGACTTTAAATCCTTTTAAACTACATGATAAAGCTTTTTTTGGATGAATTTTTAAAAATTGAATTTAAAGTTTAGAGGTTCGTACGATATTGAAAACATAATACCAAAAAATTAAAAGTACAATATACTCATTAAATTCAAAAACCAAAATATTAATTTAACCAATAGCCACCCCATTAGCCTTCAATTACACTATCCACGTCAGCAGTGATGTCATCGATAATATCATCGCTGATGTCATCGCCACGTCATTATTGCATGTGTTTGACCTGTAACCTCAAGGTTACTGTTGGTGTGAGTTCGACTTTGGGATAGATGGGGTCTATATTCTCAACCTGTAACCAAGAACAAACTATCAAGGGAGGCCCGGGCTCTACCCAGGCGACGCCCCTCCGATGCTAAAGTCAGTCGGGTGCGGTCGCAGTAAATGAAGGCAATAAATGAGAGAATTGCAATGAATGTGGTAATAAATGAGTTCTTAGATAACCTTGAAGGGAGGAAATGAGGGGGTATTTATAGTGGAGGAGGTAACCCTAAAAGAGACCTTTAAGGGTCCCCCTTTCATCTTGACCCCTCCTTTCCTTGGACATCCAATGGATGGGGTGCATTGGGCTTGAAAGACATCATTTGGGCTTTATCAAGGGCATTTGGGCCTCCAATTCGAAGGGCTGTGGCCCAATTACAAATGTGTACCAACAGAGCCCCTCGAAATCGGGTTGCGCTCGTCGATCATCTCGTCTCGGCTCTCCTCGGCATCGAGGGTGACCTGACTGCGCATCCCCTGGCCGCCCTTTGTCGTGGCTCATGCAATGCGCCTTGACAAAGTCCTATGATGTCGCTCTCCTGTATTTCACTTGTTTAGGCCATGGGGCTCGTACTTTTTCGATCTTAATCGAAAAACTTCGCCCCTTGCGAGTTTCATGGCCGTATGCGTTGTTCCGTAACACTTGCTTGCGATCATTCTTTTACTGCATGTGCTTCTTGTTGTTTGAAAGGAGCTTCGCCCCTGAAATTGGATGCGCTTTCGACTCTTGGAGTCCGACTTCGCCCCTGAATGTGGGACGAAATCGCAACCGAACATCGCCCCTGAAACTGGGTGCGATTTCGAATTTTGAACCTGACTTCGCCCCTGAAATTGGGACGAAATCGCAACCGAACATCGCCCCTGAAACTGGGTGCGACTTCGTATTTTAAATCTGACTTCGCCCCTGAAATTGGGACGAAAGCGCAACCGAACATCGCCCCTGAAACTGGGTGCGATTTCGTATTTTGAACCTGACTTCGCCCCTGAAATTGGGACGAAATCGCAACCGAACATCGCCCCTGAAACTAGGTGCGATTTCGTACTTTGAACCTGACTTCGCCCCTGAAATTGGGACGAAATCGCAACCGAACATCGCCCCTGAAACTGGGTGCGACTTCGTATTTTAAATCTGACTTCGCCCCTGAAATTGGGACGAAAGCGCAACCGAACATCGCCCCTGAAACTGGGTGCGATTTCGTATTTTGAACCTGACTTCGCCCCTGAAATTGGGACGAAATCGCAACCGAACATCGCCCCTGAAACTAGGTGCGATTTCGTACTTTGAACCTGACTTCGCCCCTGAAATTGGGACGAAATCGCAGCCGAACGTCGCCTCTGAAACTGGGTGCGATTTCGTATTTTGAACCTGACTTCGCCCCTGAAATTGGGACGAAAGCGCAACCGAACATCGCCCCTGAAACTGGGTGCGATTCCGTAAAAAGTGTCGGCCTCGATCATCGTTACTTAATTATTGGGTGACGAATTCGAAAAGGCTTTGGGAAAATTTGAAAAAGATTCGTTGCAGCCGCTGTCGCTTGGGAAGTTCAATGATCGCCTCGGAAAGGTAAAAAGCCGTTGACATTAACTGTTCATTATGACAGTTAATGATGACATTTACTGGAAATTGTGTAAAATCGCGTGATTTTACCACCTTGCCCCTGGCTTTTTCCCTATAAATATTTGCTTCTCCTCCCTTTGTCAGTTTTTTACTTCTTTCGCCCAAATTTTCTGAAAAATTCTCCAACTTCCTTCCAACTTTTCTCTCGAAATCTCTTCCCAAACTTAGGATTTTCGCCCAAAATCTCGAGCTTTTTCATTCAAACTCCTCTTTCTTTACTTCAATCTCGCCTCAAATCGTCTGTGTCTTCGATTTTCGACCAACAATCGAATAACCCTCTTTGAAATCGTGAAGGAATTAGGGTTTTCGCCCCTAATTTGATTTGAAAGCCTCGAAACCCGATCATCGTTCGCCACTCCGTTTCCAGATCCGATCTCGGAGCGCTTTTCCGACACTTTAAGGTATTTTTCGCTCCCTTTACTTTCTCTTTTGCATGTGATTTTTCTTCATTTTCTGGGTAACCGTTGGTTGCCCTACTTTCTTTCTCCTCTTTCCGTTTTTAGCCCTCTATTCGCCTCTTCAAGATGACGAATCGGGGTCTAAATCTGGGTCCGCGTCATTCGGCCCACCTGCGGGATGGCTGCCCATGGCTTGTGTGAACCCACAAGCCTGGACAGCGCCCCTTGGCCGATCTGAGTTGAGAGGCGAAAGTATGGTTGTCGCAGCCGAATGTTGGCATTGTATTTAACCGTTGCTTTCTTGCCTTCGACGCAGATGACGCAGTCAGGTGATTCTTCCTCTGCCCCTCGGTCGCGCAAACAGAAACGCGCCCCTGTACCGGCTGCGACAACCTCGCAGGCGCAACCGGAACAGGATAATGAGGAGCAGCCGCGGGCCGCAATAGATCTGATGGGGAAATATGAGACGGCTACGGTCTCAAAATCTTTTGTAGAGGATTATACCCCTCCTGAGTTGAAGAAATTCTGTGAGGAGTACGGGATCAAATCACCCATTGTACTCTCTGTCCCCGAGCTCGGGTCTCTCCTTTCTGATCCTCCTCTTGGCTGTTTCGCAGTCCATGAACTTTCCATCGTCCATGGGTTGCGACTGCCTGTTCCGAGGTTCACTGCCGCGATCCTTTCACACTACCATTTGTGTCCTGCCCAGTTAACTCCCAACTCTTTCTTCACAATTAATGGGTTTGTGATGACCTGTCTGGCCGCGAGAATCCCGGTCTCAATTGACCTTTTTCAATCTCTACACCGGGTTTCGTCCAACCAGTTTGGGTTTTTCACCTTCGGACCCCGCCAAGTTGACGACGGAAACTACGTGACGCAGCCACCCAAACCCCGTAAGAACAAAGTGGTATGGAAAAACAGGTTCTTTTGGGTTGGGTTGGATGAGAGCGCAACCGAGCTTGATCGCCCCATTTTCGTGCGGGTTGCGGGTGACCCTCCCGCGTCAACTCGAGTAGCGCCTCGACTGGGTGCGCGTATGTGCGAGCTGCGCGATTACTTCTTCCAGGCCACGGGTGCGGAGCCGCAAGATTGCGTTTGGACACCCACTTCGGACCAAGCTCTAAGCAACGAATGGTTGCTCGCTGCGGGCCTCATGAAGCCCGACAATGAGGCGCAACGCCGTAGGATACTTTCTCTTCTGTGTTGTCTTTTGTTTCTTGTACTTGTCTAATGGTTTTCTTCTTTCTTTGGTTTTGCAGAAACTTCAATCGCCGCAGTCGAGAAAAAGATATCAAAACTCTTGACCAGGGACGACATGTTGCATCTTATGCTTCAACGCAACAAGGTGGCTGACGCACCCGACAATGCGCGAGCTGGTCGCGAAGAGACCGCTGCGCTGAACCAGGCCGGCGCGGCCAAGACGAAGAAAAGCGGTGGCGGTAAACGCAAGCGAGGTGAGCCTGCCTTGTCCCAGCCGGCTGCGTCGCAGTCGAAGAAGAAAAAGAAGGCTTCCTCCTCGACTCCCATAGGCCATAGCTGTGGAGCCGGTGCGCGAGGTGCCAATGCGGCAAGAAGTGACCACTCCGCAGTCGCCTCCTGTTCAGGAAGTGCCTGCTCCGCAATCACCTGTTCAACATGAGGTGTTTGCGGAACAGCAGGTTTCGATGGAGCAGCCATCGGTGGAGCAACCATCCTCTCCGCCAACCAGTCGCCGTCCTGGTAAAGAGACGGTTGCGGAGTTTTCGCCTGCTTCCGCGGAGAACCTATCTCCAGTGAGTACTTATATCATTCGTCTTCTTCTATTTCTTTGTAGTACGTGTGATTTTCTTAATTTATCCTTTCTTTGCAGATTCTTCAAAATTAACGGGCTGGCAAGTCTCTCAGCCATTACCCATCGCAGCCAAGCGGTGGGTCTAGCATGGATGGGAGTGCGCACAGCGTGGGTGCGTCTCCCTCTGGCGACGAGGGGACTGCGTTTGGCCCAAGTAAGTCTACTTCCCTTCGTGTTAATGGTCCTTTTGCTTACCGCCGCTCTGACTTTCCTTCACGTTCAGGCTTGGGTGGCCTGCCCGCGCCGTTCATGCGCATACTCGACCCGATGGGGCAACCCATGCCTAACGTGGATGGGGTCTGGGCTATCCGGGGGCTAACTGGCTCCCTCAACGAGGCGCTTGTGCCTTTCCGTCACTGGTCGCGCAGCCAACCCACACCCACCAACTGGCTGGAACACTTTTGCGCGCATGCTTTCAGCGTAAGTTTCTAATGACTTCTCTTTCCTGTTTTCCTTTACTCTTACGCTGCAATTCCGAAGTACTGCAGCGTAGGAGTAGGTGTATGACTGTTGTAGACTTTTAACTTACATTGGCTTTCCTGTGCAGTTGGCCGGGATCACCGCCCACATCTTTGACCGTTATGGTGACCCCGTCGAGAGCATGGGGACGGATAAGGCTAAGCTTAAAGAGTTGGCCGCGATAACTGCGCAACAGGACAAAGATGTGAAAGCCTTGACTGCGCATACGGCCGGACTGAACATCGAGATTTTCAAAGCCGCTGAACGCGCAAAGAAATTGGAGGCTAAGGCGGCCGCTGCGGAGGAGATAGCACAGAAAGCAAAGGCGGACTGCAGTGCGACCATGAGTCATGCCACCTCTCTCAACAAGGATAACGAAAGGCTAAAACGCATCAATTCGTCCTTGGGTGCGGACAATGAGAAGCTTACAGAGGCCAACTCATCATTGTCTGAGGCTAATGCGCAGCTGAAGGAGGATCTTGCTGCGGCCTTGCAAAGAGAGAGCGCGCTGAAGGCGGCCGAGGAGAAGCTATTGCGCCAGGTGGAGAATGCACAGGGCCATGTTTGGTTTTGGGCGCATCGGGCTTGCAACGCCAAAGCCAAATTCCTTGCTTCCCCTGACTTCGAGGTGCTGGTGAATGACAAGATGGGTGCTGTGCGCTTTGAGGCTGCAGAAGGTATGAAACGTGGTGCCATTGCCGCACTGAGGGAGGTGGATGCGATATCAGATAAGCATCCAAAAACCTTAGCCCCAGTGGAGGTGGAGGCATACAAGGCTGCTTTGGAACGCGCTGAAGCCCAATTTCTGGCCTCCTTTGAAGACACTGATGCCGTGGCGCAGGGCTTAGAATTCATGCTTGCTAGGCGCAACAGCTTGATGGATCAGGCGCGGCGAGACTTGTGGCCGCTCCCCGAAGCCATCAACTTCGACAGGTCGCACCCCAGCCAGATCCCAGGGAGCAGCCAGTGTTCACGCCGCCACCCGTCATTAACGTGGACTCGGATGATGATGATGATGATGATAACGACGAAGGCGATGATGATGATGACGCCGACGAGGGTGAAGGCAATGAGGGGCGAAAAGATGATGCCGCTCAGCCAGAGAACACCGCCGCGGCCACCACCGATGCCGCCTCCACAGATGTTGCCCCCTAGATTATATCTTTGTACTTGTATTTTTCTTTGAACAATTTTCATCCTGAACAATTTGATGATGTATTGCCGCAGCCGCCTCGAAAGGGGTGTTTTGGCTGCGGTTTTTGACAATTTCTTGCTGCACTCCATTAGATAGCCAAATACTTCTTCCTTTTCGACTGTCTTCATATATTTGAAAAAACATGTCTTTGCCTTAACAAAATTATTCGCCCAAAGGTGTATCACAGTCACACTTTGCTTCTGAAATAGAAATGGGAGTCGCAACCGCACATCGGCCCCGAACTTGGGTGCGATCCTGCGGCGATCAAATGCACTTCCTTCGTGAAAAAGGAGACAACCCCAACCTCGAATATCGCCCCTGAAATTGGGTGCGACTTCACTTTAACTCTGTGACCACACCCCTGAAATTGAGGTGGGAATCGCAGCCGGAAATCGCCCCTGAATCTGGGCGCGATTTCGATTCGACTAAATGAGTGCGCCCCTGAAATTGGGGCGACCATCGCATTCAAACATCGCCCCTGAAATTGGGTGCGATCTTAACTTAACGAGCTTCGCGACTTATTTATATTTTAACTTAGTACCTGCAAGAAAACAATATACATAAACTTGTTATTTGAGTGCGCCCCTTGAGGTATTAACCCAAGGGTGGAATATTATGGCTCAACTCGTTTTTTGTGGGCCATTATAACCCATCCTTCGTTCGAATTAGAACTTGGATATTAACGAGGGTCGAGCCCGAGATGTCATTTTGAGCCGATGAAGTTTCAGCTCGACTATCTAGGCCCGTGGATCTGGGGTTCTACGCCTCATATATACCCAGCATCGCAGTGCGGATGTCCAAAAATAGAGGGCCCCCTGATTACTGGGCACGAGTGCGTAGGCGAACGACTCCGAGCTGGAGACATGTTCGCCGAGGGCAGCGTCTGCGACCCTGCCTCTGATGCGAGCCGGGTGATCCATGAAGCCCTATTCAACGCGCACCCAACTCAGTTGGGATGAATATAACGTCTTAACCCGCATCAGGTAACCATTGAAATTTGAATTGTCGCCGACCGCGCCCGAATAACGAAAGTATTCGAGTCCCCATTGAAGTATGGGCGATCCACGGCCGACCATCGGAGGCGGTGATGTCCCTCCCCCAACAGTGGTTATTCCCCGTTCGAGTGGTGATAATCCGACTCGACCTGCCTTTAGCACACCGTCCTTGATCTCATCAAGTCCGACGAAGTGCGGCTTGGAACGAACTTTTCTCATTGAGACCGACGAAGTGCGACTCAGAATAAGACTACACATCAAGACCGACGAAATGCGGCTTGGAACTGATTTGTTGGTCGCGGCCGGTGAAATTCCGGGCTCAGCCAATCTTACTTCATGAAATTCTAATACATTAAACTAAATTACTGAAATGATGGAAACTACTTGGCCGCAGGCCATTTCATTAGCTTTTAACAAAAGGAATACATCGTTCTGGCTGCGCTATGCGCTACATTTTTTATAAAATAACTAAGTACAAACGAGGTATGTTACAACTCAACCAAAAACTAAGCATAGTATTTTTTGAGGTGAATGAGGTTCCATGGCCTCGGTACAGGAGTGCCGTCGAGCTCTTCCAAACGAAAAGTCCCATCCCTAACCTTCTCAACGCCGAGGAGGGGACCTTCCCACTTCGGCTTCAACTTGCCACCTGGAACCTCCTTTCCAGTGGCTGCGAGATTCCTCAACACATAATCCCCAACCTCAAGACTCCTTGGGTTGACCTTCTTGTTGTACGCGCGGGCCATGTCTTGCTTTTGCCTTTCAACTCTCAATAGAGCATTGCCTCTTAACTCGGGCAGCAAGTCCAGCGCGGCACGTAATTCCTTCTCATTCTCTTCGGGCTCGTAGGTGCTAATTCGCAGTGACTTAGCACCCCACTCCACCGGCAACACCGCATTCGAGCCATAGACGAGCTGGAAAGGGGTTTCCCCCGTGGCGCGCTTTGCGGTGGTGTTCAGCGCCCACAGGATCCCTGGTAGCTGCTCGACCCATTTCCCTTTGGCCTCGTCCACCATCTTTCGCAGCGCACCCACAATCAGCTTGTTGGAAGACTCCACCTGACCGTTTGCTTGCGGATATGAGACAGATGCATAACACGTTTTCACACCGTAATCGGCGCAGTACTCATGGAATGGGCCGCTGTCGAACTGCGTACCATTGTCAAGAGTAACGCGGCGAGGCACTCCGAACCTAGTGAAAATATGCTTCCACATGAAAGCCATTGTCTCATCGTCCCTGATGCGGGTAACCGGCTGCGCCTCAACCCACTTGGTGAAGTAATCCACCTCGACAATCAGAAATGTCTTTTGGCATTGGCTGCGAGGGAGAAGGCCCACAATGTCTAACCCCCACCTCGCAAACGGCAATGGTTCAATGATAGGCTTAAGTGGGGTTGCGGGTCGATGTGAGGTCGGACCAAACCTTTGGCAGCGGTCACACTTCTTCATGATTTCGACTGCGTCATTCTGCATCGTGGGCCAGTAGAACCCAAGTCGCAGAGCTTTGCCAGCCATTGCTCTAGCTCCGATGTGGCCGCCGCACTCACCATGGTGAATCTCCCTCAAAATATAATCACCCTCGGTCGGGTTCACACACTTCAAGAATGGATGAGTATACCCCTTTTTGTATAACTCGTCATTCAGAAAGGTAAACCACTCAGCGCGCCTCTTCACCTTCTCTGCCTCCTTCTCATCCTCAGGCAACTTATCTTCTTTCAAATATGCAAACAAAGGAGCCATCCACTCCGGACTGCGATCCAGGGCCAAAACATTCGGGGTTGCGTCAATGCTGCGCAGTGGCAGAACCTTCCACTGCACTACTCTGGGGTTGTCGTTAACCGACGAACTCGCCAGGCGTGCCAGTGCGTCCGCCTGCTGATTCTCTGACCTCGGAATCTGCTCAACCTCAAACGTGTCAAAGCCCTTGATTATTTCCTTAACTGCATCTCGGTATCTAGCCATGTGGTCTTTTGCCTCAAATTTGCCAGTTATTTGATTGACAACCACAGCCGAATCCGAAAATGCTTTTACGCTGGTCGCCCCCGCGGCCGCGCACATCTGTAAACCCGCAATTAGAGCCTCATACTCTGCCTCATTATTGGTGGTCTCGAACCCAAAACGCAGCACATACTCGGTCTTGTCACCAGTTGGTAGGATTACCACTATTCCGGCCCCGCTGCCGCCCGAATTCGAGGAGCCATCCACGTATAACGACCACTGCGTATTGGGTAGCACGAACTCCTCACTGAACATGCATTCTGTGACGAAGTCAGCCAGCACTTGCCCTTTGTAGGCTTTCCTTGACTTGTACTCCTCTCCGAACCCTTTCAACTCGCAGCCCCAACGCGGCAACCGACCATTCCCGTCGAGGCTTCCCAATATTTTTTGGAGTGGATAATTAGTCATTACAACAATTTTGTGGCTTTGGAAGTAAGGCCTCAGCCGCCTACTCGCAATCAACAAACTCAATGCTAGCTTCTCGAGCGGTGGGTATCGCAACTCGGCCGCGGCGAGTGCGTGGCTCACATAATAAACATGGCATTGTGAACCTTCGCACTCGACCACCAGCGCAGCACCCACTGCTCGCTCCCCCGCAGACAAATACATCATGATCTCTTCCCCTTCTTTAGGCACCACAATCTTTGCCACCTAGGTCAAATATTCTTTCAGTTCAAGGAAAGACTTTTCAGCTTCGTCATTCCACTCAAACGTCTTGCGCTTGCGGAGGGCGTCAAAAAATGGAAGGCAGCGGTCAGCTGATTTGGCTATGAATCGGCTGAGAGCGGCCACGCACCCAGTCAACCGCTGTACATCCTTAACGCACTTCGGAGAAGGCATATCCAGAATGGCCTTGATCTTTTCTGGGTTCGCATCAATGCCGCGCTCACTGACCAAGAAACCCAAACACTTCCCCGACTGCACCCCGTAAACGCACTTCTTCGGATTCAGCTTCATGTTATACTTGCGCAGGGTTGCGAATGTTTCAGCCAAATCCTTTGTGTGGTCCACGGCCAACACACTCTTTACTATCAAATCATCAACATAGGCCTCCATGTTGCGCCCAATTTGCCCCTCAAACACCTTGTTGACCAACCTCTGAAATGTCGCGCTCGCATTCTTCAATCCGAATGGCATAACGCGGTACATGTACACTCCCAATGGAGTGACGAATGCGGTCTTGGGTCGGTCAGCTGTTTCCATGGGCACTTGATGATACCCTGCATAAGCATCCATGAAGCTAAGCAATGCGTGACCCGAGGTCGAGTCCACTAATCTATCTATGCGCGGCAGAGGTTGGCCGTCCTTTGGGCATGCTTTGTTTAGATCAGTGAAGTCGACGCACATGCGCCACGACCCATTGGGCTTTTTTACAAGCACAACGTTCGATAGCCACGTCGGGTACATGCACTCTTCAATATAACCGGCTTTAAGGAGTTTACCAACTTCCTCCTTAATAGCCTCGGACCTCTCCGTCCCAAAATGCCTTCTCTTCTGGTGAACTGGTTTGAAGTTTGGGTCCGCATTCAGCTTATGTGTGATGGTTGCGGGGTCAAGACCCGGCATCTCTTCGACAGTGAATGCGAACACATCTTTGTATTCTCTGAGTAGCGCGATCAGGGAATCCCGCTCTGTCGCGGCCAGGTTCCTACCGATGCGCACTACCCTTTCCTCATTGCCCTCTTCAAGGGCCACTTCTTCTGTTTCCTCATGGGGTTGGGTGGGACCTTCCAGACCATGACGCGCATCCAAGGTTTCAATAGAAAACGTCATCGCAGTCGGTCCGGACTCATCCCCCCTCTCCTTTCTCTTTTTGCTGGGTTGGTCCTCGGGTGCGGCATCATCGAGATTGATCATTGGTGGCCGCAACCCAGCATGATAGCACTCTCGCGGTGTCCGATGATCAGTTCGAATGATGGCCGGCTTCCCCTCATCAGTGATATATAGCATGAGTAAGCCCAAAGTAAACACCAGACCAACCACCTCGTTCAACATCGGCCTTCCGATGACCACATTGTATGCGCAGGGAATATCAATGATGATAAACTCCACCACCGCGGTCCTGATCGCACTCCCGGTACCAATGGCACCTGGGAGTCGGATCGAGCCCAGCGGGTAGATTGTCTGCCCACCAAACGCCACAATCGGTTCACGGAGTGGCTTGATGTCCTTCCTCGTATATTTCAGCTTCAACAAGCACTCCAAAGTCATGATATGAACCGAGGATCCTGTGTCAACCAGGCATCTTCGGATATCTTTGTTCGCCACCTTCATAGTGACCACCACTGGGTTATCATGAGGTGTGCGCACCTCGGTGATATCGGCTTGTCTTAAAGTGATGTCAGGAATTCGAATAGTCCTGGTCAGGGGTGTCGCAAAGGAGTTCACAAAATTTTTCAAATTCTCCTTTCGGCCGCGGTGGCTTGGCCCTCCACTTGGGAACCCGCCTGAAATGGTGTTTATCACACCAGGACTATGCTGCTTGTCACCTCCTTCTCTCGGTGGCCGCGGTCGATTGCCCGGCCACCCATTGTTGTTGTTGTTGCGGTTGTTGTTGTTGTAATTGTTGTAATTGTTGTTGCGCCCCTGGGCTTGTTGACGGTACCTATCTCGCTGCCCCCGCAGCCGAGCAAGGTACGCCCTCAACAAGCCATTATCGGCCAAATTGTGACATACATCCTCCAAGTTAGGACAATTTCGGGTGTTGTGCCCGTTCTCCAAATGATACTCGCAGTACTGGTGTGGATGTGTTCTGTCCGCATCGGACATTGGCCTGGGTGCGGGCAACATTTCACTCTCCTTGATCGCAAGGAAGATGTTTCTGATATTGGCGTTGAACCGACCGGGATTGCGCAAGCCATTGCTCGGCCGACGCGCAGCCGAGAAATCTTGATTCCTGGGCTGCGCCGCCGCCGCAGCCTTTTCTTTGCGCCCAGAGCTGTTTACCAGGGAGGCATTAACATGCGCAGCCACCCTCTGGTAAGCGCTCACCATCGTTCTGGGCTCCTTCGCAACCAAGTCATATTTGCATCTACCCTCAGCCATTCCCATAATCAGCGCCGCAACCCCAGCCTCATCAGTAAGGTTGGTGACGTGCGTCGCGTTCATGCGGAATCGCTGGATGTACTCGTCCAAAGTCTCATTGTCTCCTTGTTTGACTGTGGCGAGGTGGATAGATGTCTTCTTCCTCGTCTTTTGCTGGTGACGAAGTGGCCAGCAAACTTTTTCCTCAACTCCCTCCAAGAGTCAATACTGTTGGGGGGCAATTAATCAAACCACCTCTGCGCAATGCCGCAGAGCGTAGATGGGAACAGCTTACAAATGGTCGGCTCATCCATAGTCAAATAACTGATGTTGTGCAAATATGAAGATATGTGGTCGTGTGGGTCTCCGACCCCGTCATACTCTGTCATTTTAGGTTTCTTGACCCCCCGGCGGTTTGTCCGCGATCAGGATCCAGCTCGTGAAGGGAGAATCGCATAGCAATGTGGACCTGCCACCGCGTCCACGACTATAGTACTTCGAACTCGCCTCCCCCTCCGTCTCGTCCTCAGACTCAGACGCGCTGTCATGGTCCCGACGCGGCTTCACCCTGCGCGGTGGGGTCCCTCCTCTCGGTCGCGAATGGTGGGTAGGTTCTTCGTGCCGTGTCTTTGGGGGTGACCGCGACCCAATCCGGATTGGACCATTGGGGCGCATTGGATGCGGCCCCAACCGGTCATACGCCGACACGCGCTCCTCTACCACAACGCCTTTTCCCTTCTCCTTCGCGGAGAACTTCTTGTAAGACATTTGTGTTTTCTCTTTTTCTTTCTCTTTTTCCCTTCTCCTCTCTTCCTCCTTTTGTTTCTCCTTCTCTTTCTCTTGTCTCAACCTTTCTTCTTTTTCCTTCTTCTTCTCTCTCTCTCTCCTGGCCCTGCCTGCGTCGATGATGAGACGCGCATCCAAGAATTTGAGGTTGGCTTGCCGTTGCGCCTCCTCTGCGCGCGCAACCGCCCTCTTGACGCGAGTGGCGGAACCAGCCCTCTTCTTTCCCTTCTTGGCTGCGGATGAGACGGGCTGCGCCTGAGCGGAGAGCACGGGCATCCTCGCAACCGTCTCCTCTCGGAACGCAGCCATCTGCGCATCCAGGTTTTCCAACATCTCCTTTCGCAGCTCCTCTCTGACTGCGGTTACTCGAGCCTCGAAAGTTGATGTGTCACGACTATCGGTCTCGCTCTCCTCCTCATCCGTGGACTCGACCTCATAGTCGTCTACCTGGACGTAGCCCCTCCGGCTGCGCTCATCCTCTACGGTCGCGGGCGGAAGTGGCCGTACCGGGTCAATCGACCTTGGCTGCTCCGCCGGTCGAGCTGGGTCAACCGCGGCGGAAGTAGTTGGTCGCAATAGCTCCCCCGTCGTCGGATCGCAAGGGCCGAGGATGGGGTTGTTGTCATCCGGGGGCGGCGCACCCGGATGGTGGGTGACCGCAGTCGGCTTACTAGGCTTCTTTCTTGTCTCGGCCACCATCTTCACTGCGCTCGAGGTATCCAAGTCGCGGTCAAGAAAACAGACTACTCCAATCTATCCCCACAGACGGCGCCAAATGTTGGTGTGAGTTCGACTTTGGGATAGATGTGGTCTATATTCTCAACCTGCAACCAAGAACAAACTATCAAGGGAGGCCCGGGCTCTACCCAGGCGACGCCCCTCCGATGCTAAAGTCAGTCGGGTGCGGTCGCAGTAAATGAAGGCAATAAATGAGAGAATTGCAATGAATGTGGTAATAAATGAGTTCTTAGATAACCTTGAAGGGAGGAAATGAGGGGGTATTTATAGTGGAGGAGGTAACCCTAAAAGAGACCTTTAAGGGTCCCCCCTTCATCTTGACCCCTCCTTTCCTTGGACATCCAATGGATGGGGTGCATTGGGCTTGAAAGACATCATTTGGGCTTTATCAAGGGCATTTGGGCCTCCAATTCGAAGGGCTGTGGCCCAATTACAAATGTGTACCAACAGTTACAATTATAACACTTCAACCACTAAGGCAAATTGATTTTTTTGATACTTTTATTAACAAAGCTATATATGAAGGATTTGAGATTTTAGGAGATAATTTTGGATAAACTTTGGACGAGATAATTTGAGGCATATCAAATCATTTTATTTTTGGAGATAATTTAGGAAGTAGTATATATAGGCGCAATATATTAGGAAATAACATATCTTTGGTTTGTTTTGTTTTAATACAAAATACGGGTCAACGGGTGGAGTCAGAGTTACAAAAAAGTGTGTTAAAAAGTAGTCGGGGTTAATATGAATTACAGTTCACAAAAACAGGACTCGAAAATAGCGGGTCACGGGTCATAAATTGTAATTCGTACATAAACGTAAAACACTGAAATAAATTCGCTATACTTATTAAATTGTTTCCATTGAATCAAACATAATTCTCTAAGATGATACCAAATTAAACATGTTTCTTTTCAAGTTTAACCCAAAAGAATACTGGTTAAAACGGGTTCGAGTTATCAGTGGTCAGAACTTGATCAGAAAGAAAACGGGCTATTAACCTTGAACAACGGGTCACATCTGGTCGGTTAAGTTTTTACAATCCTACTATTGCGTTAGTTATGAGTAATAAAATAGAGTTATAACAAAATTCATATAACAACCCGTGCAATTTTGCACGGGCTAATAAACTAGTGTACATGATTAACCAAAAATTGTATAATTCGCTCATAACCACGACGATCATATTCCCCATGATACTAATTAAAATACAATATAGTTATATCAAACTAGCACAACTAATTTATAAACCAATACCCAAAAGACGCTATCTTAATAGTTAATATTATTATTTAATAAAATGATTTCCAAGTAACCACATATTTTAATGCTAATAACTTATATTAGAAGGAAGATTAAAGACCTATTGAAAATTTTATTGAAATCACGGGACAAATTCTGATTCATTTGGAGAACTGAGTTGAGTATATAAAATTTAAAATCGTTTTTTTTTGTTCGCATAGTATTATAAATCACAAACCAAATATTGTGATCTATATATATTTTTTAAAGAATGCTTGAGCGGAAGTTTTATTATTTTTTCTTGATATGTTGAATTTTTACAATGTTGAAAATTGAAAACCGAAGATAAACATCAAAATGAACTTGTGAATCACAAAATCGAAAATATACATTACGAAGACTATTATATTTCATTATAACAGTTTAAGTACAGTAACTATTTGAAAGAACACCATGCTAAGCTAAACACAAGTATGTACCAGCCTCTGATAGACAAAATTAAAAAGAAGCTTTCATACTGGGCAAACCAATACATGTCTTATGCAGGCAAGCTGGAACTCATAAACTCTGTGATTTTTGGCATTCAGAATTTCTGGGGTGCCAGTATCCTTCTCCCTAAAAGTGTGGTTAAAAGCATCAATAAACTGTGTAAGAATTTCCTTTGGGGTATTAAAGATGGTGAAAGGAAGATGGTTTTTAAAGCTTGGCACAGCTTTTGTAAACCAAGAAAAGAAGGGGGAATGGATATTAAGGAGGTTCTTAGTTGGAACAAGGCTCTACTTGTCAGATGGATTGAAAAGATTGAATGCAGGCACCCAAGTATTTGGGTTAAATGGATTCAAGCATACATCATCAAAAATGCAGACCTGTGGAGTATGGACTCTAAGACAGACTGGTCAAATAGTTGGAAGAATCTGTTGATGCTCAGAAATGAGATTGTCATGAAAGCAGGTGGGATTGAGCAAGCAAAAAGCTTGATTGGTGCAAAAAGAAGAACATCTGAGCTTTACAATTTCTTTAGGGAGCAGGAGGTGAAGAAATCCTGGCACAGAACTTTAAATGATGCTGCTGTCATTCCCAAACACTGCTTCATTGGTTCATTGGCAATTCAGAAAAGTCTGGCAACTAGACAACCTCTGCAAAAGGGGCTTTCAATTAGCTAGCAGGTGTGTGTTGTGTTGGCAGGATGCAGAGGATACAAATCACATGTTCTTCAAATGTAGCTACTCTAAGAGAGTCTGGGGATCAATGGTCACCAAATACTTGTATACTTTAAAAAGTAACACTACGATAGATACATACAACTAATATAGGTACTAAGCCATATGTAGACTACTGTGTTTGAATATAACGTAAACCAAAAAAGTGGAGGGAGTATATATTATTTCCCTCAGCTAAGTTTCTCTCTTTTTATACTACTTCAAATTAAGACGTTACCGATACAATTGGCAAACCAAGAGCCAAGAGACACAATGTTTAATATCTTTATTAAATAAAAAAACCTTCCAATTGCCCATACTTTAATACATCAATTAATATTTTCATTGAATACATGTCCATACAATTGCCCACAATTTAATACAAAAAAAAAAGAAATAAAAAATTAAAAGAACTAACCTAATGGCGACACATAAGCGATGACGTGACTTTTTTTCCCTAAGAACACCTTCATCAAGTGCCACATAGGCGTTGAAGTTAGCCTATTAAAGTAGTAGTATAGATGCATATACTCCGTATAGTATAACAAACATCTTTCTACTCTTGCCTGTCTAATCCTTCTATACTATTAAAGGAGGCTTTTTTAGAGCTCTCACAATGACCGGAGGTTATTAGAGAGTTTTGGCAATTTTATAATATTATTTAGTTATCAAGTTTATGTGAAACTCTTTTAACTAGACAATCTCCTTGAGAGTTTAAATATTACAATAATAATGTTTATATTAGACAATCCTACTAATAATCTACTATTATGCAGTTTTCAATGCTATAGTACGATAATACACATCCTAATTATGAGTTACTGTTTACTATATTCATCTAAAAACCAAGTGAACGTTGCTAAATGTGATTGGTGGGTTTTCATCTAGAAACTTTGTGATAATCTTGAATTCGTCAATTTTCTTGATAATTAATGGTTCCAGTATGATTTTCATCTCAAGAAGTATTTAGAACCCGTATATAACTTCCATTGTTAGTTAATATGTAGTATTAGATTATAATTAGCCTTCTTCAATTGTTAGGATTAGCATAAGATATTCCTTAGTGTAGAAGGTGTTTCCAATCACAATTACAGTACTAAACGCAAGACATACACTACGTACGTATCCTAGCTACGTGCATATATAACTCAACATATACAATGTATGAAAAACTATACAGATTAATATGAAAAAATGTTTATTATATCGAGATTTTACCACACAATATCTATATCCAAACATAAATTACAAATTTCAGTTTTAACAAGTCTAATCTATATATCTCTATTAATAGGCTAGCATCTCAGTTTAGGTGGCGGATTTTCAAAGCTTTTGCTAGACATGCCACGTCACAAAAGCCAGCTGTCAACTGTTGAACAAGCATTCACTTAACTGTGACACGTGTCACACGTTACTAGCATACGGAAGCCACTGTAGCTTTGCCTTCTCAAATTCTCTGCTTCCATTTTCCTCCCAAAAGGCCAAAACTATAACCTTCATTGAATTGAATACCGGTAATACCAATAGTCATCATCCTCTACGATTCTTGGTTTCCTCCCAACAAAATTTCAACAATTTTCACTCTCCTCCTCCAGCTTCTCCCAGACGTTGAAAATTGAATAAAGAAACTTCCATTTGATCAGTGCTCTTCGTTAAATTACGCCTTGGTTATCCTTAACCTACACCTCCCTCGCTTCGCTCATCTTCTCTGGAACCACTGTACACTCTCTCCCCTCTTTTTGTTTCTATGTAATCTCATGGTTTTTTTTTTGTATTATTTATAATTGATTAATAATTCGGGCAGGTAAACCCATTTGATTGATAAAGCATTCTTTGGTTCTTTAAATCGTATGTCAGATTGATAAACCCTTAAGATTCCTTTGTTTTCTGTGGAAATTTATCAAGGTTATGTGAGCTTTTTAAGATCAATGGTTGAAAGAAGTTGCATTTGATGGCTATTATTGTCCCGTGGACATAAGACTCCAGGTAAGCTCTTATTCTCATCCAAGTCTTACTTTTCTTTGGTTGTGTAACTTGTGTGTATTGTTGTGTTCAGAAAAATGGCCGTATTGTCTATGGATCATTCACTTTAGACTACGGCATTCTAGGATGCATTTGCTGATATCACTCATAAGGTGAAATTTCTCCCAATTCACTGTTTGATAGGTTGTCAATGAAGAATACGTCATCATCTTTGATAATCTGCCCACAAGAATTTGGGTGAGGAACCCACCATAATCGTTTCACCTTACTGTTTATGTAAGCTGTGTGATAGTGTGTGATAGTGTATGCCATCTGACTGTCGTGCTGGCATTATGCAAGAGAAATTATGTTGAGATTTTCGCTTTTGTTATAGGGCTGACATATGATCTACTGTTTTTGTTGCAGAGAGAAATTTCATCATGGGATCTGTTACTAAAATCGTAAACACAGTGAGTTTCTATTGGTGTATATGTTTGTATTCTGCTCAAATTAGTGTTGTCATTAATGCCAAGCTCTTTTTGTGCTTCAAGCTTCTTTGAGGCATTTCATCGAACATGATGGTGACATTGTACTATGTTTGGTGCTCTTTCCGTGAAATATTGGAACTTTTCTTGATAACATGTTCTGTATGTTAGTGGTAATTGGTAATTCTTGCTGTGTAATTGATAAGTGTGTGGTGAATTGAACTCGAGTTCGTTCTGGGATTGTAGAACTTGTGTTCAACAAGCTATGGCAGGCTGTTTTTGGTTGTATTGAGAGACTGGAATAAACATTATTATCGGCAATAAGGATAAGCGATGTTTATTTGATGAAATTAGAATGCAGAGCCGCTGTCTTTGGCCTTCCCGAGCATGACATCTTTAGCTTCGTTTATTTTAGATGCGAGGTAGTGACTACCACCGACATCAGGGTAGTTTGCAATCATTATCTTCTTGTGAGCTGCTTTGACCTGATCTGCATCGCCTGAGTAGAGAAGATGAACGTTCTCGCATAGAGAATTCGGTTAGTTTTCAGATTGTACACCAGACTGTCACTTTCATATGAGTGAAAACTTTAAGAAGTGTGAACTTAATTTTCGCGTACTAATCAAGTTTGCAGGGTGGATTCATACATGAATTTAACGGAACCTAGCAATTTCAAGGGACTCTTGCAGTGTCAAAAGCTATTGGAGACCAGCATTTGAAAGAGTGGATAATCAGTGAGCCAGAAATTCAGCATGTTCACTTAGCTTCTGACCACGAGTTCCTGATAGTGGCTTCTGATGGTTTGTAGGATAAGGTAATACGGAGATATCTCTTTTGTACTATTGGATTATAACTTTTGAGTTAAATTATTCAACTATTGGATTATAACCAAACCAAGTCTTAGGTAGATCAAATACGTTTGTGTCACTGTCAACAAAAATTCAGTACGTCTTCGATTGTTGTCGGCATTTTACGTTTCGTTTTTGGTTGATTGTATCTAGCTGATGAGATTTCAGGAACATTTGAAGACAAAGGAGTCCCACAAACTTCCATACCTCTGTCATGCCCACCTGAAATCTGGTATATGTGATTAGGGAGGAGGCAAGATATCAAAGTGATGGTTTTTGTAAGTGCATTGAACTTTTAATCTATTTGATTAATTACTACTCTTCCCTTTCACATCTATTTGTTCATTACTTTATTCTCAAACAGCTACGTTATGAAAGAATTTTACTAATATTAGGAATTTTATGTTTTGCTTATAGTTGTGATTTCTGTTCACATGGACGGGTTGGCTCCTGGCGTGCTCAATGTGGTGATTGAGCATGGTCTTTGTATTGCTCGGAATCAAATCTATTAATGTAGAAAGTAAGCTCTTTCATGAAACCTTGGGTTTAGGATGGAAATGATATATGATCTCTGGCACTTTTAATAATAAGAATAAAAAAAGTGGTAAACTTAAATGAGACTTACTACTGCCTTATTATTGTTGGAAAATTAGAGGGCCAAATTTATCATATTTATGATAGATTAATAGTATACATTGATATTAGTTTTGATATATGAATACTTTACTACTCTAACTTCATGTTTGACAAGGATATTTCTTCTATCGGCATTTTAGTTTAAATCGATGTTGGCGTTTTAGTATTCGGACATCATTTTTTTCAGACATCATTCTCGCATCATTTTTCTTTGACATTGTTCGTACATCATTAATTCTTGGATACTAGGAAATTCTATACTTCTATGAGCATTGTTCGTGGATAACATAAATGACTACCAGGTTCATATGGCTGCAATTGCAAAGGTAAAGAAAAGAGTGCTTGAAAAGTTCCAATCTGTATTGCTCTATGGTGGGCTTCATAAGTTGTATTCTTTGACCAGAAAAGTTGTTTCATAAGTAAGGCTTACAAGCAAGTTCGATTTTAATGCCTCAAAATTATGATTGTCGGATTGCTTATGCTGTGTTTTACAGTTTGGTATAAGTACTCACCGTTGAAAGTTCTAACAGGGAGAGACATTTGGTTCAATATGTTGAGGACTTAGAGGTTACGACGTCATTCATCTTTCATAGAGAAATATTTTCTGCTTCATTTTATTGTTCTATTTATGGATGTGAAAGTAAGAGTTGTCTGGTCGGCTGAAAATACTGAACAAAGTTGGTAATTATTAAGATTGTCAAATTACCATTGAGAGGTGATTTGTTTGAATTGATTTCGACATGGGTTAATCATGCGCGATAGCTATTGTTTCACTCCATTTTATTTTTTCCTAATAGTTCATATCTATCTTCAAAATTTGGGTTCTTTGAATTTGGGTGGAATTTCATTTGAGTTATTAGATATTTCAGGAATAATTGTTTCATGATGTGGGCTGATCTTAGCTAATTAATAAGGTCATTAGTCCGAATTCGCTCATTCTACCATGCTTTCTGCCATTATTAAGTCGTCAATGTCTTATACTCTTATTAGTGTTCGAATACACGTAGTATGTTAATATTAGGTTGTCTTATAAAGTCCACATATAGATGGTATCTTCATTAAAAAATCGTGTCAAGGTACTTTAGTTTCACTTCATGGCATTATGCTTTTTTTTTTTTAAAACAGAGTCGTGAAGTTTCATGCATTTTCGATAATTTTTCAATTAAGAGGGTATGTACCTAATTCTTCTAGCTGATCACTATTTTTGATATTGACATCTCTTTCCTTTTTCGTGTGATCTTTCTCTCATCTATTTAATCTATGGTATGATTTTAACAAAAAATTTAATGCCCAAGACTTTCGGTTGTGAGAATGTCAATGATGCCCCCTTCACCCCCTTGGTGTCCAAGAACTAGGTGTTTTTGGTATCTATAACTGATGCCCCCTTCAACCCCTTCCTGCTGCACTTTGTTGTGTGGATTGTAATGGTGGACGGAATCCTTTTGATGTAACCAATTTTGTTACAATAATAGAGGTTAAGACCTTTTGAATGCTGATACGGAGTATTATTTCAAACTCATCAACAATTTAGGCTATCTTTAGTAAAACTAGCTGAAATAGTAGCTGAATGCTGAAATAGTAGCTGAATGCTGAATTAATAGCTGCAATATTAGCTGAAAGTTTTTAGCTGATAGTAGTAGGAGTGTTTGGCAAAATTAGCTGATACAGAAGCTGATATATATAAAATTACATAAAAATGTATTAAATATTTTTAATGTCATTTTATTTTAGTAAATAAATGAGGGTAAATTAGGAATAAAATTATGATAACTAGCTTATTTTTTAATATGCTACCCAGGGTAACATCTTAAATAAGCTAGCTTATTATTTAAGCTAGTGGTGTCACCAAACACAATTATTTGGTCAGAGAGCTTAAAAATCTAGTCAAATAAGCTACTTTGCCCAAATAAGCTAGCTTATTTGGCATAGCAAACATAGCCTTAGGCCCTGTATGATAGGATTGCATCTTTCTGATTTGATTTGATTTGATTTTAATGAATCTGATTTGATTTTATTGACTCTGATCAGATGAAATCTGATTTGAATGACTCTGATATGATCTGAATAAAATTCGGGATTAGTACTAATTATGCTATGGTCAAATTAGTTAAATCTGATCTGATTTGAATGCCTCTGATCTGATTTGAAAGTTTTTGATCTGACCAAATTTGATTTGAATACTTCTGATCTGAATTTAATAAATATGATTTGATCTGAATATTCCGTTTATTAAGTCCTATCATACAGGGCCTTATTACTGCTCTTTTTTCTCCTTCATGGCTTTACTCTTATTAGATTGAAATTTCTATGTTGTAATATCTGAGAGGAGCATTATACAAGCCATATTCTTATAAAAATGGCATGTAGCATGGCAATAGTGTTACGGAAATGGAAGGCTTCATAAAAAAAATTATACCTTGCACATATAATGTGGGTTCTAAAGTTTCAATTTTCAAGATTAAAACATTTCATCTATAGTAAAAAATCTTTTAATATTTTGAATATATCTCGTACAATATAAAACAATCTAGGGGTTTTATTAAAGTGGTGGGTGTCAAAGTTTGTAAAAAGTTTTCATAGATCAAAAGTCAAAACCCAATATTTCGTTACATGTGTGATATAATGATGAGGCATGTAGAGTAGCTACTATTAGATATAAAGCTACTATTTCCGCTAACTTCAAAAAATCATAAACAGACCCGTGATTTCACGGGTGTGTGTAAAAACTAGTAGAAATCAGTATTAAGATACTCGTGCAACGCACGGGCTTTCATCCTAGTACATCCTAATTCGCGTTATATAATTCAAATTTAACAATCTCACAATTTGTTTGTATATAATATCATGCTCGGTACTCCACGAAATGACCCGACCCGAACCCGAAATTGACCTAATACTGTTTGACCCGACCCGAACATGTTCCGAACGTAAATGAGGCAGATCTGAATAATCAAACTTTACTGAATTGGTTGAGCGAATTTGACTTGGATTAGCTATATCACATTTCAAACACTCAAATTACCAATAAACTTTCAATTTAAGATACTATGAGACAAAATCTTAAGGGATTTTGACATTAATATGATTAGATTTGAACATTTTGAAATGTCTCAATTTGGATTTGACGAGACCCGGCCCGAATCCTACCCGACCCAAATTTGACCCGTAGTTGATACACTCAAACTAAACCCGACCCGAAGCGAAATAGACCCGAAATATATGACCCGAAATGTGACCCGACCCGAATAGACTCGACCCAGACCTGACCCGTATGACTAGTTTGCCCGGTCTACTACTTTAGATAACACGACAAAGGATGCATTTGACTGAAAGTCTTGTACGGGAATGGAGTATATGTTGTCAGACACACTGATACAGATACTGCTTTAATTTGTTCAAGATAAACAAAATCATGCAGGCTGCATGGCTCACTTAAACTAGTACGGTTATATCATGCTTAAGTGCATCAAAGCACACTTTGTATGCCTAGAGCCTAGAGGAGTCGCGAGTCTTGTGACACGCCTAGATATAGTGTCAGTATGTCATTGTACTATAAATAACTTAGAATTCGAAACACCAGTGCTCATATTATTATACCTCTGTACTCCAATTCCTTCTTATCATAACTCCAAAGTCCAAATAATATACTCTAATTCAAGTAAAAATATGTTGCCAAAACGGGCAATACTGGCAATTATCCTAATTTATTACACAGCAGCCATAATCGCTACAGATGAGAGATGTGATCTACTCTTCGATGATTCAGGTGACTATGAGACTGATGCGGATAACATTATCGAAGACCTGACCTACAAGTATGCGCTCATATGGGCAAGGGGGGCATACCATTATCTGGATGGTCAGTGTTTCTTTTTGCCACCTCCACCCAAAGATCCGAAGAAACCAACAGTGGAGTTGCCGAATCATTTTACCATCCACGGGTTGTGGCCCCTCAGGCAATTACCAGGGAAATTTCAAAAGTTTGACCATACTAAATTCGATACTGATTTTAAGAAAAAATTGTACACCGATTGGCCATCTGTAAAATACATGACCGAACAAAAAGCCCACGGTTTTTGGAGACATGAGTGGCACGGTCATGGTAGAAAAGACCCTATCTTTCAGAGCCGACCATTTCAAGAATATTTCCAACATATCCACGATCTTTACGTGACAGTAGTGTTCGATCTCAGTGAAAGAGTAACTGTTTCACGTATGTGTGTTTTTTAAGAGATTTCATTTTATTGTTTTCGAATTCTTGCTGACTTATAATGCCCTTCGACTAACACAGGTTTTTTTTGTCTCTTAGGTCCAAATACACTTGAAACTCTGAAACAGCTCTATTCCGAAGATGAGACACCCTACGTTAGGTGTGTCGAAAATGGTACGGGGTCGATTTTTGTTTCTGAATTAATTTTTTGTATGGATTCGACTGCGACCGGTTTCATCAGGTGTGAAGACGAGGACGATGGTATATGTGCGGATGCAATAGAACTCTTGTACGAGTGAATGAGTGATCATGGCTTTTAATTCAAAAGAAGAATACTGAATACCGTAACAGATACGTATTAAAGAATAATAAGTTAATGAACCATGGAAAGATGTTGTTACTTATTTTCATCGATTTGCATTAGATATAAAAGATTAGGGTCAAATGAGTCTTTTAGGTATAGATGAGTCCATGAGTCCCAATCACAACCGTATGATCAGAAAG
This sequence comes from Spergularia bocconei, assembly GCA_963457585.1. Taxonomy (NCBI): domain Eukaryota; kingdom Viridiplantae; phylum Streptophyta; class Magnoliopsida; order Caryophyllales; family Caryophyllaceae; genus Spergularia; species Spergularia bocconei. The sequence goes on along the minus strand of OY734950.1, from coordinate 12,843,224 downwards.
ATCCAACGCTCCACATCGCACGCTGACATAGGGGCCCGATTGTAATTACAACATGATATTTAAACTAAAAACAGCATCCTCTCTCCCCATTTGCGCGGTTCATTTTCTCTCTCCTTCTTATTCTTCTCCAAATTTCTCTCTCCTTATTTTCGCTCTATTTTCTCTCAAACCTCGTCATTTCGACGGCGGCGAAATCTCCGACAACTAGCCGCCTCTCCGATTCTCTCCTCACATCATCGACGGCGATCTTTTCTTCCTCTTCTTTCCGGCGATGGTGTAGCTCCGTTGATGTTTCGAATGCCTTTGCAATCGGAAATGGCTCATTTTGTCATCGGCAATTATGAATTTGGTGGCGTTCGAGACTCCGATGGCGGAAAATTTGAATTTGGGGGCGATTGAGACTCCGGCGGCGATTTTGGTGGTTTTCTATTCTTTTTTCTCTCCTCGATCAGATTAAATAGGTTTGTTTTAGGATCGATTCTTTTTTTTTTTTTTTTTTTTTTTGCAATTTAATTTGTGATTTCTGAAACTTATGATGTTATCCAGTGATTTCCAAGTTTTGATTCATTTTCCTTTGGTATCTTAATTGAAATCTAGGGTTTGATTATGCAAATCAATTTTAGCAGTGATTATGTTGTAGGTCTAATTACCCGAAGTGCGATTGATGTTGATATTTGTTGATTTCGTTGTAATTTTGGTGATTTGTGGCAAATTTGTTGCTTTCGAAATCATAGCTTTGATTTTCTGATTTTATTGATTTTATAGATTTTTTTATTGAAGTTTTGGTTGGTTAAGATCAGTGTAGTTTACTTGCGCACTATTTATCAAATTGTTATGACAGCAATTATTCTCAACATGTTTCGATAATTTGGGTAGAGAAATGTATTGATCTTACTGTAACTTTAGTTGATTTTGCGTCAACTGTTGGTGATTTTTCTGATTTACGCTGAACTTTGTCTGAGACATGCGTCTTATTTTTTTGATAGAGAAACGGATTGATCTTATTGTAGTTTCATTTGATTTTGCGCCAATTCTTGGTAATTTTCTGATTTATAGCGCACTTCAAGCTGATTTCGTCGCTTCCTCTTCCCCTGGGACTTGCACCTATTGGGCTATTCTGTTTGGCATGTCTCATAGTTTCAGATTGAGATGAACTTGATACGTGAGGATCGAGTGCTTTTGTGATGCGCTTGTTGACCGAACCAGGAGGCCCTTCACTAGATGCTCCAATCTGATTATAGTTCGTTGTTCTGTGATTATTTCATGGTTAGTGTACTTCTGCATCTAATATCTGATCCTAAAGTTGCTAATAAAGTGTGCGTCGATGTGTTATTTTATTTAATTCCAAAGTTTCGATCGATATATTTAGTTGATGCTTGAATTTGCTGAACCTACTTTGCTGTGTTTTTATCGTCTTTCATTTTGCTGATGTTTGTCTCATTTTGTCTTGGGAATTCATCAATTCATTTGAGAGTTCCTCTATGATATTAATCTGATTGTGAGTAAGATTCTCAGAGTATGTATCAAATTTTGTAAGAGGTAATTATTTTGTCCGAGAAACTGACATTTTTTAGGAAATGTGTGTTTGCTTTAGTACGTGGTCTGCTTTTTTTTTTTTTTTCTTTGGTACGGATGAGCTCCCCTTATACCCCGCCTTATGGCGGGAGCCTTTAAGGCACTGCGGTTAACGATGTTGTTGTTGATGGTACGGATGAGGTGCCATAGTAGCTGGCTCAGAGTTGTTTTGATTCGATGTGGCAAGCTATTATGATTTTACACTCACACTTGGCTCCGAGTGATATTGGAACAATTAGGCATTTAGGCCTACTAGCTGGATGTGCTGTTCCCATATCCCATTCTTGTGATGATATTGGAGCCTTAATCTGGCTCTTGTTACTTGTCGGTGTTGTTTTGAGCATCAGTAGCTCAATTATTGCAGTTAGTGTAGAGGTAGAGGAACAATGAAGACAGTTTGAGATGTAAAGAGAGTTTAAAGCATCATAGTACAGTGAATGCATCTTTCGTTAAATCTGGGCGCTTTCTGATGCAGGACTTAGCTTCCATGAAGCCTGCAGATGCAAAATCATGCAGGTTCGACATCGTCGTGGGTAGGGATGGGCATGGAGCCCAGACCCGATAGACCTGACCCATGTGGGTCGGATATGATTCCTCATTTTTTAGGATTCATTGGGTTTGGGTCGGACCCAGACCCAATTACATGTGTGATGGGTCGGATGTGAGTCACTCTACTGAGACCCTGACCCGACCCATATAGACCCGTCTAATTTAATTTTTTTTTTATTAAAAACCTAAATTTTAACCTTTTTAAAACATTACTAGTTATTTGACCCGTGTAAAATTGCACGAGCCGTTTTTCCTCTGTTGTCTAAATGTTGGTTATCGTTGTATACTACTTATATTGGATGTTGGATTATGAAATGGTATTAGTTAGATTTTCGAATAAATATGGCTTTTAAACTACTAATAGACACTCGATGGGTAATGAATAATTGTACGAGGTTGACCAGCGATAAAATGGATAATAAAATGGTAGTAGTTAGATTTTGGAATAAAGTAGGCTTTTAAGATACTAATAAACACTCGATGAATAATGAATAATTGTTCGACGTTGACCAGCGATAAATTTACAAAAGACGTATATCACCATGTTGGTGTGAGTTTTTCGAAGGACAGTCGCTCGGGTAGGCCTCGCCGAATACCTGCAAAAAGGGAGCCCGGTTTTCACCAGGCGTCGCCCCTCCGACGCTCAAGTCAGTATGACGGCTCGAGAAGGGGTGACAAATAAGACAAAAGTAGCCTTTTATACGTAAATCTAGGGAATAATCAGAGAATAAAGAATGTCAGAATTTGTGTATGTAAGAACTTGATTTTGATGGGTCATAAAGGGGGTATTTATACCAAAAGAGGGGGGACCTAGAAATAATGTTAGGTTTCCCCACTCCATCTTGACCCTTTATTTCCCTCCCATCTAAGGGCTGCCCTTAAAGGGGGTTTATTGCATCACACGGGCCTTTACTAAGGTGCACTATCTTAAGGGCTATGGCCCAATCACAAAGAGTCGACCAATAACGAGGCCGAGTATGAACCCCTTGTCGCAGGGATTCAAATGTGCCTAGCGGCGGGAGACACAGATGTGAAAGCGTTTTCTGACTCAGCCATAGTTGTGAACCAAATAAATGACAAATTTGAAACGAAGGAGCACATGGCTGAGTATAGGGATAAGGTTCGAGGCCCCACCAAGAAGCTCGCACACTTCCAGATCGAGCAAATCCCCCGATCCGAAAACCAGCAAGCAGACGCTTTGGCTCGACTCGCCAGCTCCTCCATCAATGACAGCCCAAGGGTTGTCAAGTGGGAGCTGCTGCCGTTTCGAAGCATTGCTCAAACCGCTCGCATATTGGTCCTCGATCGGAGACCTGAGTGGATGAGACCATTAATTGCATATCTGAAAGAGGGAGAACTCCCGAGCGATCCAAATCAAGCCAAAAAAGTGGAAAAGAGGGCGGAATTGTTCACCCTGGTCGACGGCGAGCTGTATAAGAAAGGGTATTCACAGCCATTCCTAAAATGCGTCGACCCGGCGGAAGGAAATTACATCTTGAAAGAAATCCACTTTGGAGAGTGTGGGGGGCACATAGGGGCTCGAGCGTCTGTTGCGAAGGCTTTGCGAGCCGGTTTTTTTCTGGCCGTCAATGCAAGCTGATGCGGCCGAACTAATTAAGCACTGCGACAAGTGCCAACGATTCGGGCCGATCAAGTAACCCCATTGCGTAGCAATCATCCTTGAATGTAGGATATATCACACCGTCCACAGTCCTTATGTCTTCATAGCATGTGGCACCTCGAACGTAATTTAATAAGGTACTAATATAATACCGTTCTCCAGAGCCTGGTGAGACATGGTACATCCTTCCAACAACTTTTCCTTTTTCTTGGGCCTTCCACTCTTTTTCCTTTGCTCTCCATGTAAACTTCTCTGGAAATTCGAAGTATTTTTGGGTCCTAGCTTCTGGGTAAATTTTGTTAGCCTCCGTCCAAGCTGTGAACTCTGTTATTTCAACATTAGGTCTAGACAACAGAGTATTAGGGTCCTCGCCATCTCTGAACACCATATTTTTTTGCCCGGGAAGGTGAAAATTAAGTCTTTCAACTGGTGGCCACCTATAGTTGATAGGATATCCAAAAATCAACCACATTGCTTCAGATGCCGAGATGTAACGCCAATTGAAGTAACGCTCGATCTCGTCAATAGTAGTTGGATCTTGGTGTGTTATCTTTGTGAGAACTCGATCAAAGCCCTTGTTGATATATTTGAAAAGATACTTGATCGCCCTCCTTTGGTTGCACCACTCAACGTTTATATGAGCACCATATTTCATGGAAAGTTTTGGATTGTAAGGCACTACACACCTGTTGTCCAATTTGATCCCTTTCTTTTCAACAGTTGCACCATTATCTCTCCTTCGTTAAGTGGGAAATCCATCATGATCAATGCTACTTGTTTCTTGAAAACTCTTCGGGAATTTCTTAGAGCAAGTATTACCTACCATGTAAGGAGATGTTGGAGCTGCATTTCCGCAAGGGCCATGGATCATGCAGTCTTTTACAATATCATAGAGTTTTGGGTTCTTTTCTTTGTCGGGAATCTCAGCAGATACGATCTTATCAATTTGATCAGCGTTAAATGCCGTATTGCTACGTTTTAACCACAAAAGGATGTGTGCGTGTGGTAAGCCACGCTTTTGGAACTCGATGGTGTATACCACTGCAAAGTAAATAAATATAATAGTGACTGAATATTTTATATTTGGAAAACTATGTTTATAATAAATATTCTGTAATATAGTTCAAATGAATATATTACCTGCTGTGGGTTTACCGAATACCTTGCCACCTTTCAAATCCTTTATCAACCTATCAACCTTCATCTTGAAAACACGGCAGATGACATCTGGCATGTCCTCTAGGTTCAGACCTCTTTTTTCACAAAATCTTGTGATCTCGGGCCATCTTCGATTGCATGTAAAGGTGATGAAGAGCTCGGGATATAGATAGACCCTACATATACCCAGAGTGTCTTGATAGTTCTCAATTTTAAACCTTACTGCCATGATAAGTTGACGGTAAGATAATTCTTTTCCCCATGGACGTAATATCCGTGTCACCTCGAAGAACAGCTTTATTTACTTTGTGGTAATTTTCGACGTGGAGTAGCGGCTGGTTGAATCGAATAAAGTTCAGCCTCTGCGCTTCAATCATTGTGCAACCGTTGACGACAAACCGTTGAAATAGCCTTCTGAATTTCAATAGCAATGTCTTCTCGGCTTTCCTTTCTTGAATTCTAAACGAAAAACATTCTCGTAAGGTTGTTTGGTTTCTCCTCTTACATGTACATGTGGAGGGAACCATAGAAGTAGCACTATGCTCAATCTCCAACCTGTAGCCGTCTTCACCGTAAGGAAAAATCAAAGGATATTGTAATGCAAGATAAGAGGGATGCAACTTTGAAATACGTTGCAAACGCCCGCTTTTTGTCTCCAAAAGAATATCCCTCTTTTCATAGTTCTCGTCCATATTTCCTACGATCAAGGCGGCGACTTCATCAGCCGTAGGGAGATTGTACTCTCGTCCATCTGTTTTCCTGTCGTATATAAGACGTAACCTTACATTACCCTTAGAATTAGGTTGCATCAACTTCTCGTTTGCCATCCTGAATTTCTGCGCAAGAGGGTTGTGTGTATCTACCATACTTTGAAGTTCTTCAATTAAGGAATCTTTGAATTTATCCGGGTTGTTGAAGCTGGCAAAACAATTAGTCAGTAAATAAAAAAATACGTAGGATTGAAAAAGTAGCAGATGAGCCTCTATAGATCACCTGGCAGCTTTCTTCCTATTGTTAGTTTCATCTTCGGTATAGTAAATGTAGAGCTGGGAGAACTTACGCTATAGTCTATGTCTCCTCCCATTGAAGTAAGATTCCACATCATGTTGTAGGACCTTATATTCTCAATGAAATGCTTGCTATGAAGGTGGCATCTTTCCAATAGATCTTGTAGTAGTACAGGCGGCTCATCAAGTAGTGGTAGTTGCACCTTTCCATGCATACAACATAATGAAAAGGATGGATTCCTTGAATTTTTGTTACGTTTCACTCTTTCAGCGAACCAAAATATAGCTCCACAATGTTGGCATTCATGGTCCGGGTCCCCTACATCAAAAAAATCTGTACAAAAGGGTGATGAATCATGGGGTCCCTCTTCATCATCCTCTTCCTCGCTACCTTCGTTTGTTTGATGTATAAAAAGATTATTAAACTCTTATAAATCTATGAACAACTATTGAAATTAGTCGCTTACCTTCGTGTTCTGTTGTATTGTGTAATCTTCTATTTCGAGATGCATTGTTACTTTCGCTGATTAATGTCCTTGATCGTTTAGTGTTGGTTCGTTGTGCGTTTTCATGATGACCCAATAAAGACTTATGTGTGTTCACTGAAAGATCAATCGTATATGAATGAACTAATATTGTGAAAATAATGATGTTCTAATATATGAATTATAGGTGATATGAACTTACTGATTGCACGATTGCATCTTTTAAATCTCAATTTTTCCATTCTTTTCCGCCTAGCTAATTTTGCACCTGAAATTCGATTAGCAATTTTAAATCTTTATTTGTAAACTCAATGGGAGGAATTAAACCATATATACATTATGAGCATGAGTCAAATTACCATGTAAGAACATGGTCCCTTGTGTTAGCGTGCTTGTTCCATGACGGCCTTCATTAAGCGCTAAATTGACAATTTTCAGTACTTTACATAATTAAAATACATATATTATATTACACAACCAATAATATACTTACATGTTTGAGAACTTGATGTCGAGAGTTGATTAGCAGTGTTAAGGGTTCTACGAACAGACTCAATTGTTGTTATGTCTGTAGTAAAACGTCTTTTGGTAGGATGACCCAAAAATTGTGAAATTTCAGAATTTGGGTCATCATCAATAGTTGTATCTTTAGATTCTGTGTGAAAGAAACAAACTTGTACGTGAATAACACATAATATGAATCACATGAATGTATAACTAACATTGACAGATGTGGAAAACTTTGAAAAAAACATCACCATTTGATTCTTGCACATCAATTTCTCCCAATAATCTCCTTATTGTCCTTGTAATACTCTTTCGCCTTGTTCGATTGCCTGGTTGGGGACTTTCATCTGTCCATATGTTATCATTAGTTTGGATAAATTTGTAACACGGGGTGCTTTGAATAGAATAGTTAAATTCAAAGTACCTTTCCCGGATTGACTTGAAGGTGTCCTCAATGTGTGGATAAGAGCACTTGAAGGTGATCTTATTGCACCATTTGTATTAGAGTTCCAATTGTTTTTTCCTTGGGAATTGTCCATGCATCTTCTATCTGAATTTTAGTTTACATATCAGTAAGTAATTTGCTACTCATTGCATCACAAAAGTCTTTGATTTGAAGATAATGGTAATGGTAATTTAAACTCATAGCATAAATATTTGCTATTACGGGAAAAGTTTGGGCCATAACAATAATGAATTACGTTAGTACTAAGTGATGTTTAATATAAAAGTACATGTATAATCATATAACATAGGGGGGAAGTTTGAGTAGCTGAATGTCTTAAATCATATGGCATAGGGGACATGATTGGCTATACATAAAACATGCAACTTAATTTAATTTCATAGGGCTGGATAATTGTATGAAAGATAGGAAATGTAGACCATTTCAAATTCTCGTATACATATACAACTACTTATGCATATATATAGGTAGTAAGCATTACTAATTTCAATAGCTAATGTTTAATCACATGGAATAGCAAGTTCAAAGTATATAGGTGTTAAAACGTGCCATTTGAAACGTCCATTAGCGGCGTTCTCAAGTGACGGTTAAGAACAGAAAAAGGAGTTATAATGATGAGTTCAGATAATATTCACCTTCTCCATTCCTTGAGTGATGCAACTTAATCTGACATCTGTACAAATATAGCTTCAAACTCAATATTTGACAATAGTATAAATGTCGATTCAAATAGTATGTATAAGATTAAATATAAGTGTTACCTTCTTGTAAGTGTGAATTTGTTGGCTTATTGTTCTCATTGTTCATATTTTGAGTAGTGCAACTTCGTCCAACATCTGTGACTATATACAATAAAGTGCAATCAATAATGATGTTGTATTAGTACTTCATTTGAACTCGTCTATACAAATATTTTGACATTAATTTTATGAATGGCATGATTGGCTAGAGGTAAAACATGCTTCTGCCTATAATTTCATAGGGCTGGATAATTGTATGAAAGAGAGGAAATGTAGATCATTGCTTATCCTCCTACTATTTAGGCATATATATAGGCAGTAAGCATTCCATTCGAAAGAAGCTAATGTTTAATAATGACATGGAATAGCAAACTTCAAAGTATATAGGTGATAAAACGTACCATTTGAAACGTCACTTAGCGGCGTTCTCAATTGACGGTTAAGAACAGAAAAAGGAGATCTTATGGATGAGTTCAGATTAATATTCCCCTTCTCCATTCCTTGAGTGATGCAACTTAATCTGACATCTCTACGAATTTAGAATAAAACTTAATATATGACAATAGTATAAATGTCGATTCAAAGAGTATGAAAAAGGGGAAATGGTGAACGATAATGTAAAATACATTAATGTATATGATGCTACCTTCTTGTGAGTTTGAATTTGTTGCCTTGTCTTTTGAGCTAGAACTATAGTACTTTTTCCATATTTTTGGGGGTGAGTTTGGATCCATTAAAAGTCAGACTTAAGTTACTTAAAAACTGAGTTTGTCAATTTCGACAGAAAGGGTGGATAAAAATGTTTGTGGAATGTATACAACAATCTGTTTTTATAAACCTGTAACTGTATATTTCTAAATATGTAAAATATCATATTGTGATTATGTAGATGTCAGAGGATATAATATATAGTAATAATATATACTATCAATCAGTATAGTATGATAAAATATTTAATGGAAGATGGAAACCACAATAAACTAAGGTATCAAATCATATATATTAATGAACCAAAGATTAATGGTCTGATAGCCTTATACTCAACGTCATGTTAAGTGATGCGTTCAGACTAAGTCTGATTCTTTTTATGACATTAAGGTTAACATCAAATCAATTTAATCAATCGCTGATTATTTGTATGTTTGATTTTCTAAGGACTAATGTACAATATTGCATATAGTCAGTGTCTTCATCTTTGAAGTCAATTTTAAGGTCACGTTTTATATTATATCTTTGAATATATATTGATGAACAATTTCACAGGTTAGCAGCATGATAAATGACTCACAATGATGCTGATATTAGGAACTTCTCGTTCTAGTGGAAAAGAAGACTGTTTTCATGCTGAATTGCGAGATACTTAGGTATGTAGTAGGCGATTTTATACAGTTTTTGGCAAATTCAGGTTATTATTCTGTTACATATTTTCTTTAGTCAATCAGTTGAGTTTTTTTTTTTTTTTTTTTTTTTTGATAATCACATTAGGTAAAAATCGATCTATAGATGCTTAGCAAAACTTAAAACCGAATATAACTTCATATAGTATACTAAATATATAAAAGATAATAATTTTACCCATTATTGACCAATAATTGACCAATTCGTATGGGCTAATAACAAACTAAAAGTTGTATTATGATACCATAACATGTTTGCAATGTATTATTTTAAAGTAAGTATAATTTGTCCTTAGAAAATATTCGTTGATATCAACCCTCAAAACTTCTTCGTTTGCAATCATCTATCTTTTCTTGCTTAATCTTCACCATCTTGTTAAGGGTCGTGGAGTTGCCTTCACCATTCACATTATCACCATATTGTAAACTGTCCACATTCATCCTTTTCATAGGGGTCAAATTGCTGCTGTTCGTTTCAGAAATTTCTATGACCTCCGATCTTGTAATGTTAGACACTTGGTTAGGAGATATTCAGAATCTATACAAATTTTAATCATTATATACTTTTCAATATACCTTGTCCTTTTCATTTGCTTACTTAGAATGGCTTATAGGATCAGCACTCTTGGAAGCATGTTCCTAAATTGAAGAGTTTTCTAATTATCAGTGGTATAGATAGATGTATCGTAAAGTAGGTTTGGTAAATAAGATAGATTACCTCTGGATTTGGGGAAATAGCATGAAACTGAGTCATGGTAACCAAGTCATCAGTCACTGCATCTATGGTGTAGTTGTCTTTCCCTTCTTCAATATGCTCGGTTGTCACGTTAGTCATGAAAAGCATGGTTTTGTCAAGGAGCTGCTTGAACTCTAATGGAAAAGAGTTTATATCCCCGGACTGCATACGATAATTAAATTGTTAAATCATATATTAGAATATAGAATCAATACAAAAGACTACAACTATTAGACATTTATTTATGAAAAATTAGTTATCGTATAAGGTATTCACCCTAAGTTGTGCTTCTCTGATGGTCTTGGCTGTCTTGTTTATGAGCTTTTCAATGATCCCATTGAACATAGTCAATGATACACTTCCAGTATCATCTATTGCTAGCACGTCAAGTTTGAACCACGGAAGCGGAAACTTAACCAAACTCTTCTCACGTCCCTTACCATTGTCCTCTTTTTCTTCCCTAGCACATTTCTTGCAAGTAACAGCTCCTCCTTCCTTTTCATCCACCTTGACGTGGTGTTTTGGGCAGCTGTTGTACCACCAATCCTTATCAACATCTATCTCAACTATGGTACCACGGAACACATAGAGCCCACGTTGCAATAATCCCAACTTGGACTATAGAGACAAATTAGTAGAATTATAAATTTATAGTTTATAATATACTTGAAAACAAAATAAACATACCTCTTGACAATGAACTAAATCACTAATAGTCTTAATCCTTTCTTGTTTCAGCCATGGGTTCATTTCGACCTCGTCAAAATTGCGAGTGACATTGGACAAAAGATCTGAGTCACATGGTCCATAGAGTCGGTTCATCCTATTGGGTCAAATAATGCAATTTTAGGCAACTATGTAATATCATTTTTAATATATAAGGATAACTATGACAATAATAAAAGGTAGTACGTTTCTCGTAGACTGTGAGCCTCTGGGATATCAGGATTAAAAATGAGTTGTGTAGCCTGATAGGAATTGCCAATGTTTAGAATGCCTGCAAAAAGAAAAATGAAAGATTATGCAAAATTCTTAGATATCGATAAATTAAATTGTCATATTGTAAAACTCCTACCTTGAAAGTCATAGATTTTTGGAAGAGTGATAATCATGATCAATCTTTCTGTTTTGTCAACCCTTGAATTCACATATTCCTCGACTTGTGTAATATAATCCCCAAAAAAAGTGTAAGGCAGATCAATCCCGCTATAACAAATTTCCAAGCATTCTCAATTATATAGTTCTCTTATCAAAATAAATAACTCATCAAAATTTCAGTCAAATAGCAATCTTACTTTTCGTCTCTAAGAACAATTTCTAGGATCGGTTTGGAGGCAATTGGAGTATTACCAATGTTCTTTACATCAAAGAATTCACCATAACACCTACACATAATATAATGCATATATGAGTGACAGTTTTTATAAATTTAGTAAAATATATTCTTCTAATAGACCGTAACTTACATGGCATAAATTCTTTTGGTGTCACCCTATTAAGTATATCAGAAAATGGCTCAAAAGCCCAGAGCTTGTCATTTGGCACTTTGAGTGGTGGACATGGCTCAACAATTGTACCATACTTGAACTCCATCTGTAATTCATGCCTACTTGCTCGATAGGTGCCATTGTTCAAATTCACATAAAATTTGCGGAAGGTAAATGACTTGTCTTCCTCAACAATATTCTTGTAGTCATTAATCAACTTGGATTTGACAGAAGCCTGCATTCTAGTTCCCTGATATTTGGATTAAAAAAAGGTCGGTTCAATGGTTATACATTATATGATAAGACAATAATCTTGTAAACTAGAGATAAAATTTGTGAAAAGTTGTTACCTCTTTATCAATACAAAGCATTTCCATAGACCAAAACTCATTGGGATTATCCTTGTTAGCTCTATACCATCGGCATAGGTTCAAAACATTGACTTGATTAACAGCAGGGTTGTAGACTTTTTTGTTAGTTTTTGAGTCGAGAGAAGTCTTACGCAATTCATTGAGAGCAACCAATCTATCCGCCATAATTCTGAAAGCAACTTTATGATTTTGATTTTATCTGTATTGTAAGAAGAGCACGATTATAAGTTGATTGATTCACCATTCTCTTAGTGTTGTTTATATATACATATACACATATAACATAGTATACAAAACACATAATTACATTATAGGATACACATTTTTTAAAAATATCCTCAACAATATTTTGTCAAGAAACACCAGTTTACATATATCATAATTTCCAAAGGTTAATACTAAAAGATTTTATAGTTATATTGTAATCATAAGGGAATGTAGAACTTTCTAATCCTATGTATGGATACATCAAAGGTAGTACTAAGGAGTACAAAAAAATTTGTTCTACATTCCTAAAGTGAATACATATAGTATGAACAGCCTATATTTCTTGTCAAAGTATCCTAATATTAGTCAACTTCTATCATAATCCAGCAAATAAAATAACCATAGAATCCTATCAACGTTTTAATTACTACCGTAAAGAGCTAATTAGGATTCTATAGTATCATAGTGATTTTGAGATTTTAAAGTTTCCACAGATATAAGCATTGATATTGTTTACATTGAGGTAGTTTCTAAACACTAAGAGGCAATTTCTTAGTGAAAACATAGAAATGAATACATGATTATACTATACCATATCTTAGGTTAAATTAAAATTGTGCCAGTGTGCTTACACTCATAAAACTGATATCCACATTGTAGTAAGTACAATTAAGGGCATACTAACCAGTTCTTATATTATATTCATCACTTTAAAATTGAATTTAGGTAGACTGATATCATTTTAGTCGCAATAAAAAGCATTCCACCAAAAATTAGTAACCGATGAACTTGCTATAGTACAATACAGGCCGGTTTATATCGAAAATATCAAACAATATATTCATTGCTACTTTTGCATTTAGGTAGATTGTTATCATTTTAGTCGTGTTAAAAAGTATTATATGAATGTGGCGCCAATAATTGTATGAAAATTAAGTCATTTTCAAATACCTTTAATGATATGAATCTATATTCTTCATATAGGATACAAAAATTCAAACTAAGATGGAAAAGATAAAGTGAACACAGAAAATTAACACATGATAAGGTATATGATATGGAATACTATAATTTAGAAATAAATTAAATCTTATTTAATATTACTGATCAATAATTGATCATACACATAATAGGATTTCAATGATAAAATAATCTTTAATCAAGACCTAGATAATCCTGGCTTGTCTTATCGATTAACTTGTCGCCACACTCGATCTCAATCTTTCAGAGATAGGTTATAACATTTTCATGATATGCTATGCGTTCATGAAGATTAGTCATCCTCCTTATTAATGTTCAAGCATTTCGGTGTAGTACTCCAATTCTTCCTTGCGATCTTCTGTCCATGATCTACAACGTCCTCCTTTTGACGTGGATTTGCATTTGGGTTTGGAGCTGGTATTGGAGTGCATTTGATGAGGTTGTAATATAGGAGAAATTGGTTCAATTTTGGGAATTGTCTTCTCATTAGTATTCAACATAGCTTGAGGGTCTGATGACATGGTGGTTTCGTAAATGTATTTCACTGCCATGATGTTGTTAATCATTAGAACTTAGACGGGTATGTAATGTATGCTTTCATTATATAGGTTGGGGTGGCCTATCTATACATATAGGCCAATAAGTTACATATTCTTATTTTTAGGAAGCAATCCTTTGAACAATGATATACTCACGTAAGATATAGTATATCCCTTTACCATAAGTCATTCTTTACATATTGCCATGCCTTATAACCTCATACCCTCAAGCAAAATCTTCCATATTAATGCATATTCCTTTATTTGAAACCATGTTTTCCATAATGGCATGATCTATTAACACCTATTTTAGTGCGTTTACATTAGTCAATTTCATTCATTTTATATCCTTAATATACTTATGATATAATGGCAGATCTATCTAATATTGCATAGAAAAAATTAATATACGGAGGTATTTCCGGTGAAGTTGCACTGAACAATGAAAATATTCAATGAAAATATAATACATAAGCTAATTAATAAGAGTACTCATGTAATGGTATAAACATAAATACAATTATAAATTTTGACAGCAAACTTAGTATAGATAAACGGAATTTTATTATATTTCTCCATTTAGAATGAATAATAATATAGAATAGAACACATGATTGAAGAGTTTGGAATTCAATATCGTCATGCTAAGAGAATATGTTTTACATATTGACTTCATCCATGTTGTTGCGTAGATTTTGCAGAATGACATCAAACTGTTGAATTATTTGATCCAATTCTCTCATTAGCCCTCTGATACGATCTAATTCAAAGATTAGATAGGTTATACTGTCTTCCTGAAACTGCCTCCTAAGTCTCCTTCCAAAAGCCATAGTTTGAGGCAAATGACTAATGCGATTATTTTCCATCGTTTCTTGATGATGTGAATTGGATAATGAAGTTTCTTGGTGATATGCTTTTATTTCAGATTTGCATCTCTTATATAAGGAGGATGTGTGAAATATATACAATAATGGAATAATATAATGAGTTTTATTTGATCTTATTATATGCTTCAGGTACAGCCGTACAGTTTGAGGGCAACAACTCATATATTGATACCTGCTTCGGGATTGAGGTGAGATCATGTGATTTCGTTTCCATATTTTTGCTAAAGTGACACATTAGACCTATATTATAAATGTGAGAGAATATTTATTGTGGCTGACAGTACATATTGGTATGAAAGCATATTTTATAATAGATATAGAATCACAAACAAACATATAAGATATAGAAGTAAAATCAAACGGGATATAATATAGGGAATGTTTATTGATATGGTAGATAAGCGTACAATATTTTGATAATCAGTCCATATTGATATCACATAATACAATAAGTCTGATATAATAAGTTTAGGACACAATATTTTAACTCCCCTTTTATGGATCACACATTCTCCGTTGGAGGCTTATTAAAAATGAAATACGCCATTTACACATAAAATACACTTTTGCTAATTTGGAATGCAGCCTGGATATCTCCTTTTCACTATCAATGATATCCTTGGTCCATAGATTCCAAAGGCACGGACTTGTGGTATTTTGTTTGAGATGCTGCATATGACAATTGCGTCACTCCAATTCACTTTAAACCCTTGAACACTTTCCCACTATTTTAAGCTTGTGAGCATGAGTATGCCATATTTTGTCAGAAATGGCCTTTGAATCGCCCATTTCGTATGTGTATAGTTGATGTCAATTTGTTCGGGCTTTATATAAAGGTTGTCAGATGTGAAATCATTTATTTTGTTCACACTGCCTTTTAAAAAACTATTTTACTTAAAGGAAAGAATTTGATTGTATTTGCCTCTTGTAATGATTGTAATTGGCTCTTGGGTTTGGAATATGATGAAATAAGGTAATGTATTGGCCAAAAAAAAAAAAAACTGCACGGCAGTTAGCTTGGAAAGTTACTACTATAATGTGAAAAATATGCTCCTTTGTCACTACTATAATGTGCATTTGCTTTCCTCTTCAAAATTTCAATGATGTACTTGTGAGCCGCAATATGATCATCAACGTCTTGTTTCCAGTCTTTGTCAGATCCGTCATCTACTGAGGCTTGTGGAGGAGGTGAATTCGAGGAGTCGTTCAGCATAAACATCTCATGAGGCAGTAAAAGAGGCGATGAAATAGGCTTGAAATCTAGAGAAGACGAAGATTTTGCTGCTTCCATTAGGGTTTCGATTTTTATTATATGGTTGATGAGCGCTATATGTGAGTGTATGCGCCTATATATAAGTACACATTGTTACACTACAACAAACACCTAATATACAGCGCTTTTGAACCGCTGTAGTTTTGGCTGCCTATTACAGCGGTTTTTTAGGTCTTTCTCAGCGGTTTAAAACCGCAATAGCTTATACAACAGTTTTTTTAACCATTATACAACGTAGTTTAAAAAATTGCTAAATAAACCGAGTTGTGCCTTCGTAGTATCCGTCTTTCTCACTACCACAGAACAACGATGTTCTTCACACTTCTTAAAAAAAAAAAAGAGAGAATTAGGGTTTGTTGATTTCGTCTGCCCCGAATTGTTAGTTTTGATTCGATCAACAAATCAACCCAGATCAAGATCAAGTAACGGGATTCAGGCTGAGTTTGGGTTTTCATTTTTTTTGCTACTCGATCGGGTTCGTTCCTCTCTCTATATCTCTTTTTCCCGATTGGATTTAATTGTCATATCTTTTTTTTTTTAGTTTAAACATTATGATTTTACCATGGAATTATGAATTAGAATTGATATGAGTAGATATTAAGGTTCGTTTAGTTTTGAGTTGAATTGAATTACAATTTTTTTTTACTGTGTTGTTTTATTTGTTTTATTTTATTTTAATATGAAAAACATTGGTTCTTTTCATCTGGGTTGACATTTCTTGTTTGATTTTGCTCTTATATTTTGAAGGAGCATTTGAAATTGGCATAATTTTGGTGGGTTTTTATTGTAATGCTTGGTTTTGCTGCAAAAGCACTTGTAAACCGTGTGGCCTAATCTTGCTGATTTTGTTTTTGATTGATTAGTTCGGTTTTGGTTTTTAAGTGGTTAATTTTGTTGCGTTTGTGTTTATATGAAGTAGCTATTTACATGGGGATGGAATCAAAGAGATGAGGGTTAGTTTCGTTCCACGAGATGTGTACGATATTGAGTAAATTCTTAAGGTTGATCTGCTAATTTTATATGGTTTGCTCACCATTACATGTTTACTACTATTTCTAAGGTTTTTTTGCTCAACATTTGTACTCAAGAACTGCTAAAAGGTTGTTTCTGGGCATGATTTAGAAGTAATCGCTAAGTCTTTCCTTCATATTTAAGCTTTTTGAGGTTTTGATCAATTTTGAGTTGAATAAATTTCAGACGGAATGATTTTAGAAAGCTTAAGTGATTAAATGGGGAAAAAGAATAATGTTCTGATTTACTAAGAAATTCGAACCAAATTTAATTAGGAGGGGTTAAAGAACAGTAGATGTTTCTCGGCAGTGAGTTTTATGAGCTCAGTTTCATAGATTTTTTGCCAAAACATAAATAAAACTTAAAGTTGCGCTAACCAAAACTTCTTGCACAAGTATTTCTTCATTCTTATAGCAACGTTGAAGTCTTTGTTTTAGCTTGCTTGTCAGTAAGTCATCCGTGGAAGATATTGTATCCAAAACATTCTAAGTTATTCTTTGTCTTTGTCATTCTTATTCTAATGCTTGAATACTGTTTTTGCTTTAATGTCATAATGTTTAAATAGAGTGTAATTTTTTTGTTTTAATCTTTTTTGAGTTTTTTTCTAAGAAGAAGACTCATTCGATACGAAGAGCTACGGAGAAGACTTTGAAGTTCGCTGAAGTCAAATCGCCTCAATTTGACGTTTGTCGCCTGGTAAGTGTGGTTTTATTTTTCATGTGAGAGTGATAGACTTCCAACCATTAGACGATTTGAATATAGTGTAATCTGTTTTTTTATGATAACATGTCTTTTATAAAGTTCTTTTTTTTTTGAAATAAGTCTTTTATAAAGTTACTTAACCAAAAGATACACTCATACGCTCAAGTTTGAACTTCTACAAGTATATCATATTTGGCTTAGTTAACCTTTTCTTTGCATGGGATTGACTTAGTTTCTTTTGAGCAGTGATACTATCAAAATAAAATGCTTACTTGGTTTCATTGTTTTTCCAATCTAGTGCTTTGATCGTGTTTCATTTGATGATGGAAGATCTGGGGAATAAGGAACAAAACAGACCATGAAAACTTCTACAAATTGGAACCGAATAGAGGTGAGCTACGATAGTTTCTTAAGATATCTTCAGATAAGCCTAAAAATAAACATAGCTATGATCAGTAGTTCCCATAGAAAAAAAAAGTATACCAACTGACGAAACAGCCTAAGGACAAGTTGTTTTGATAAAAAGAATAGAAACGCATATGCTTATACTAGGTATCCTAAAATAAACTGTGCTGGACTATATAGAAAATGCGGCCAATGCTTAATACAATGTTAAGCTATGAGTAGTTGGCACCTATAATAGAGTGAAAGATAGCCTTTAAAAACATAACTATGATCGCTATCATGTAGAGATGTCTCTGTCTAGGGTCTCTGTCTTTGTCTAAGCTTTTTCCGTCCACATTTTCAATAAGCTTTATACGATGTTAAGCTACATATGGGGTGATTTTGAATTTTCTCTATCAATACATACCTAAAATCGTAGACAGTGGAGAACGTGTAATTCGAACAAAGGTAAGTGTTACTTTCATTCTCATCTTACGTTTGATATGGTAAAAACGTTAGTACACGAAACTTTCATAGCCATTACTATAGTATCAATTGGGTACTAATGCGAGTCAATTTGTTACTTGATTACTGCAATACTTCCCTGGCTCCCCATATGCGAGTTATTACAAGAATCAAATCGATGATGTGAGGAGCAAATAGTCAAGTTATGTCATCTACAACTTGTGAGATATCCAGTACATCACTAGTTTATAAGTATACCACTAGTTTAGCTAAAATGTTAGTATATGTATGGGTTAAGATTGTTAGATTGAGTTTGTAAGATTGGTGGATGTTCTAGCGTTGTTGGATGTTCATATGTAAATGTGAAGATGATGTTTTGATGAAAAAATGGCGAATGATTCAATTATTGCAGGTTTCTTGTATTGAATATGGGGAATGTCTCCTTGCACTAGCATATTTTTTTTTTTTTTTAAAAACACACCTTACACATCGGTTTAGAACCGATGTATATTAGACATTATACCGCGCTTTTATTCGGTTGTCGTATGTGAGACATTATACAGCGGTTTTACTCATACTTTATACAGCGCCCCCATTACTCGGCGGTTTTAGAATGCTATATAATTGAAAAAAAAAAACCCGTTGTAGAAGGCATTGAATGTAGTAGTGTTATTGAAATAAAGTGATTTGTAAAGGGGAATGTTAGATAGAGGTGTGTGAAAAGTATAATGTAAATAAGTAAATATTACTAATGATTGACTGATGTAATGCTTTATTGTGCATTTTTAAGCAAGAATATATATTGGCAGTAACAATTGTGCGTGATTATGGGCAAAATTATCTGCGTGAAGATATCCCAGAGATCATTTCGGCATATTTTGTACATCTCTGCTGACATATTATGTGTAATTGAGGCGAAGCATATAAATGTAATTCAGGGCAGCAATATAACTTATTGGCGTGTGGCAAACAAAAGGTGGCATGTGTTTTTCATAAGCTTATTAGTGGTATTTATGTCAAGTTTCATTTGACATCAGCATCTTACGTGGCATGTCTCATTTAGTTTCAAAGGCACGCCTATTTATAAGATATATGAATATGATATATGATATATGATATATGATATGATGATATATGATATATGATTGAGTTAGTTAATAGACTAAACAGTAAACCACATGGTATCAATATCCATGATTTCCTCCCCTATTATAGTTATCTACCGGAGAGTACTCCCATCGCGTTATATATCATAGTCATCTTCGTCGACCTTCTCATTTATTATGTAATAATTTATTGGATGCTTAAGACTTTGATATTATTGTTTATGAGACTTTGTGTATTGACATTTGACACTTATGGATGTACGCTAAGTTATGAGCAGTGGAAGTTTGGTTACAAGTTGTTTGTTGCACATTTGGTTTCAATATTTGTCTACTATTTGACGTATTAGTGCAACAAAATAATTTTTTGAGCTAGAAAATATCATAGATATCGGCTTAGAAGAAGTTCTCCAATAAGACCGGATTCTGCCCATGCCCACTGGGTCTTCATCTGTCGTAAAATCCTTTCTTTGATTTTTCTTTTATTAAAGAACAATTTTCATTTGTTTACACCCCTCACCCCTTCCGAGGCATTTAGGCCACCACCTCACCCCTTCCGAGGTGTTTAGGCCACCACCTCACGCCTGAGACGCGCTTTTTTAAACTAAGACAGATGCTACTGTCATCCGCAGAATAAGCTTAATTTTGGATGTTTATATTGATTGATCTTTTGACTGTGAACATTGGTGCTATTTTGCCCGTGAGTTTGCGTTTTGTCTATTATGTTGCTATCCTATAGTCAACTAGCTCAACTAGTAGAGCGCCCGTCTAATAAACGGAGGGTATAGGTTCGATTCATACGTAGACTATATGCTTGGTTGAGGCTTGAATTAGGATACGTGATAGATTGGAGCCTGATAGAAAGAAGTTCTGTAACATATGCTCATAGGAAGTAATGTAGTTATATAAGGGTACTTGGAGGAATTTAACACCCCTTTTCCCATACAAATCGGTTACAACCATGACTAAGAGCACGTACAGTGGTGTATTTCAACGAAATGGAGAGTTAACTCTTGAGGAGAGAGGAGAGAGAAGAAGTTAACTTCAACCTCACTGTCGTGTGTTTCAAGAGAGCGGAGAGTTAACTCTCGATCAACATTTGATGTAGCAAACTCTCCATTTGCACCACACAAGTAGCTAGCTACAATTCTTCCTCCTCTCAGATACCCACCCACTCTCATTAATAAAGATTTAACTATTTTATTAACTTAATTAAATTCGAGAATAATTAATTTTCAAAAATAACTTTTTTTCCTCCAAAAAAAAATAATTTTTTATTTTAGGAAAATAATTTATAATATGTTTAATATTGTTGTCGACTTCTTTATATGATATGTAGCGTATAACGATTATTTACGAAAAAAAATAGTAAAAAATGATTGATGTTGGATGTGAGTTCTTCGAAGGACAGTTGCTCGACTCGACTCGCGAGGTACCTGCACAAAAGGGAGCCCGGTTTTCACCAGGCGTCGCCCCTCCGACGCTCAAGTCAGTCAAAGGGCTCGAGAAAGGGTGGCAAATAAGACAAAGAAAGCCTTTTGCACAAATCAAGAGAATAATCAGAGAATAGAATGTCAGAATTTTGGGAATGTGTGTAAGAACCTGATTTTGATGGGTCATAAAGGGGGTATTTATAATGATAGAGGGGGACCTAGGAATAATCCTAGGTTTCCCCACTCCATCTTGACCCTTCATTCCCCTTCCATCCAAGGGCTGTCCTTGAAGGAGGCTTTTTTGCATGACATGGGCCTTTACTAAGATTTACTTTACTTAGGGTTATGGCCCAACCACAAAGTGGTACCAACAAAGCCCCTCGGATCTTGGTCGCGCCCCTCGCTGTCAGCAAAGGCGGACTCCTCTGGTGCGACCAGGGTACGACCCCTGGCCGCCCTTTATCAAGGTGTACATTGTGGACCTTGGTAAAGCCATGTTATGCCGTCGTGCCCTTTCGAGGCGCTGCTTTCTTCTCTGATATAGCGTCCCTTTGCGAGGAGGCGACGACTCGAACGGATAACTTGCTCGAAAATTTCACCCTTTTCGAGTCGTCGATCCCTCGCCTAGGGGAGCTCGAAAATTTCACCCCTTCCGAGGGAGTGATGACTCGGACGAGAAACTTGTTCGAAAATTTCACCCTTTTCGAGACCTCAATCCCTCGCCTGGGAGAGCTCGAAAATTTCACCCTTTCCGAGTAAGTGAAGGCTCGAACGAAGAACTTGTTCGAAAATTTCACCCCTTTCGAGTCCTCAATCCCTCGCCTGGGAGAGCTCGAAAATTTCACCCTTTCCGAGGGAGTGAAGGCTCGAACGAAGAACTTGTTCGAAAATTTCACCCCTTTCGAGTCCTCAATCCCTCGCCTTGGAGAGCTCGAAAATTTCACCCTTTCCGAGGGAGTGAAGGCTCGAACGAAGAACTTGTTCGAAAATTTCACCCTTTTCGAGTCCTCAATCCCTCGCCTGGGAGAGCTCGAAAATTTCACCCTTTCCGAGGGAGTGAAGGCTCGAACGAAGAACTTGTTCGAAAATTTCACCCCTTTCGAGTCTTCAATCCCTCGCCTGGGAGAGCTCGAAAATTTCACCCTTTCCGAGGGAGTGAAGGCTCGAACGAAGAACTTGTTCGAAAATTTCACCCTTTTCGAGTCCTCAATCCCTCGCCTGGGAGAGCTCGAAAATTTCACCCTTTACGAGGGAGTGAAGGCTCGAACGAAGAACTTGTTCGAAAATTTCACCCCTTTCGAGTCCTCAATCCCTCGCCTTGGAGAGCTCGAAAATTTCACCCTTTCCGAGGGAGTGAAGGCTCGAACGAAGAACTTGTTCGAAAATTTCACCCTTTTCGAGTCCTCAATCCCTCGCCTGGGAGAGCTCGAGAATTTCACCCTTTCCGAGGGAGTGAAGGCTCGAACGAAGAACTTGTTCGAAAATTTCACCCCTTTCGAGTCCTCAACCCCTCGCCTGGGAGAGCTCGAAAATTTCACCCTTTCCGAGGGAGTGAAGGCTCCAACGAAGAACTTGTTCGAAAATTTCACCCTTTTCGAGTCCTCAATCCCTCGCCTGGGAGAGCTCGAAAATTTCACCCTTTCCGAGGGAGTGAAGGCTCCAACGAAGAACTTGTTCGAAAATTTCACCCTTTTCCGAGGGGATGGGTCGTTCGCCATGATCCGAGCCCCTGGCTCGGTGCTCGTAATCTTTAACGAAATTTATCGTTGGTAATTCAATTTTGAATTTAACGAAATTCAAATTTCGAAAATTTCCAAACTTAAATATTGCAATTATTATTCGGGAGTTGGCAGAAATCTGAACAGTTTTCTATGCCAACCGTCCCTAGATTCCCGCAAAAGCAACCTCGGGAACACGCGCAAACTTTTCATCTCCTGTGCCGCAATGATGACTGACGGCGTTTGGGAAGTTGTGTAAAAATATGCGTTTTTACCAATTTGCCCCCGGCTTCACCCCCCTATAAATAGAGGGTTTCACTTCAATTATTTTCACTTTCATTTCCAATTTCACTTTCACTTTCCCAAAACTTTTTCTTCGTAAGTCACCACAACACCGAGCCGTGTTCCGAGCCACTTGCGAGCCGTTCCCGAGTCGAAGATCCTCTTTTTCCGGCGACTTTTTCCCTCGGTTTCCTTCGGCTTCCTCCTTTTTCGCTACTCCGACTACATTTTCGGTAAGTTCTTCTACTCTGCTTTGTTTTTGCTTTTCTTTCTGGTTAGTTTTCATTGTCGCCGTTGTCGTTTTGCTTTTCCGGTGACGATTTCGGGTTGTCGGTCCCGCTCCGGCGGCAAAATGATGCCAGCCGAGCGCTCTGGGATTGGGAACCCAGATAACACCCGACAAATCCGCTCGGTTTCGAGGTCGGCGATTGAGAAGCGGTCCACCCTTCGCGCCGACTCGCTTCTCTCGCATCGATCCTTCGATTTTCTCGACTTTTGTCGACCCATCGAGTGGTGGGTGTTGTAGATCTGTCATCGGAGACAGTGAGGGGTAACGGCTCGCACGAGGCGAGTCCATAACTACCTTCTCTCTTTTTCTCAGATGGCGCGTATTAAGCAGACTCTCAGGGTTCACCCGGGGGGTATGAACGACCCGAGGATGGCCCGAAACGCCTATATGCCTAACTTGGTTGTTTACCCCTCGCAGGAACCACCCAAAGTCATGCCTCCTTGACAAGCTGTTCGAGTTACAGACAATACCTTCACCAAATCGGTAATTGATCCGGTCTGGCGTGCGACCCAGATGCCTGAGATCGTTCAGGCTTTCTGCGAGGCCCATCAAATAAGGCACCCATTCGTACTGGTCGTGCCAGACGAGGGGTCAGTCTGCTCCGACCCGCCGAGTAACTGCCTCGCGGTGTATGCGCAGGCCTTCGCCTACGGGTTCCGAGTGCCCATCAATCGGTTTTTGGAGGATGTATATAACCATTACCATGTCTGCCCTTCGGAGCTTACCATTAACGCACACATTACCCTTACGGGTTTTGTGATGACCTGTCGGTGTGCTCGCATTCCGCTCTCTCTCAACCTCTTTCGGTCCCTTCATAACATCTCCAACGATCAATGGGGATTCAAAAATTTTGCCGTTCGCGGCGCAACCAACACCTACACCATAGTGACCCACCCTCCGAAGCCTCAGAAAGGGCCGGAGTGGAAGACTAGGTTCTATTGGCTGACCACTGCTGATGGTTCGCCTCTCAGCAACAAAATTCGAGTGCCCCTTCGGTCATCGGGCTCTCGGACTGTGAACAACTCCCTCCCTCAGCTTAGCCGAGCGGAGGAGGACTATGCTGCGTATTTCCAACAGAAGTTGGGGGCGCAGCTCGAGGAGCTCACGTGGGTGCCCACCGAGAAGATGCTGAACGAGTACCGGTGGCTCGCCTATTCGGGCCTCGTCCTCCCTGCCAGTGAGGAGGAAGAGTGTATGTGTTGTCTTCGTATTGCTTTTCGCTTTTCCGCTTTTCTCCATTTCACTGACCAACTCTTTTTCCTTTTTTGCAGTGCGCATCAGCGACAAGGCGTCGAGCGACCTGCGGTATTGGCATAAAAGCATGCCTAACCTTAACCGTCTGATGGCACAAAGAGCGCGAAGACAGAGCTCTCGGAGCCAGCGAGAAGCGGCTCAAACACAAGCTGCTCAGCCTCCTCCTCGGAACGAGCGGGTCCGATCGACTGGGGGTCGCTCCACTGGTGAGCGAGCGACACAGTCGGCTCGTCCTCCGCCTTCTGGCTCGGCGCCTCCTCGCACTCCCCAAGGGACGCCTTCTCGTACTTCCTCGGAGACGCCTGTGCGAGCGACTCCAGTTAGCATGCAGGCACCGGTCGGGGCTGGTTCGACGACTGTTCCGAGGCAGAGGACCTCGGGGGTCGTCCTTCGGGAACTGCCCTCGGCCGGCTTCGAGGCGGTCTCTCTCTCGTCTTCTGAAGGCGAGGACGCTGAGGTAACTTTTCCTTCTTTTGGTACTTTAAACATATCTTTATAACGTCTAACCACAGTGCTTCTTTCAGGCTCGGCGTCAAGGGAAAAGGCCTCTCGACGAGGGTGAGACCTCTGCTGCGAAGAGGCTGGACGTCGGCGGCTCGGCTACTCAAACCTGTAAGACCTTAGAGGAGTTCGAACAGCTAGTAATAGAGTCCGAACGGGACCTTTCTAACTCTGGGTTACTTGCTGATGTAGTGGCTCAACTCGAGGCGTTAACAGCACCTCTCCTTCCTGACCTGTCGAGGGTTGCAGCGGTGGTGCACGACACGGCTCGGGACTTTCCTTTCTGCCCTGACTGGGCTCGGCGAGCAGTCTCGCAGATGATGCAGGTATCCCCTAACCTCGCTCGGCTCATTCCTTCTTCTCCTTGCTTCATTTTCTAACTTATTTTATTTCTTAGGCGACTGTCCTTATGTGCCAAGGCGAGCTGCATCTCGCCCAGCAAAACGAGGGAGGGTCCTGGAGGGAGAAGTGTCTCGCGGCCGAGGCAAAGCTGAAGGAGGCCGAAGCGGCGAGGGGGGAGCTCGAGCAGGAGCTGGCCGAGGCAAAGAACAATTTGGCCGACTGCCATGAGCAGAACGAGAAGGCCGTTGCTGCGATGTCCGCGGCAGATGCCAAGGCGACCTCGCTTGCAGCCGAGCTCGAGAGGGCGAAGGCCGATGCGGACCAGCTAAGTCTTAAGCTGGTCAACGCATCCAGCCATGCCTCTCTTTGGGCGAAGCGAGCCTGTTCAGCGGTCTCGACCTTCCTGTCTTCCAAGGGCTATCAATATCTCAGCAACTTGGACAAGGCAGCTGCAAAGCAGGAGGGGATCGAGCTGGGCTTGCAGCTTGGTTGGTCGGCGCTGGTGAAGATCGTCGAAGGCAGAGAGGACTTCGAGCTCGACCGGAAGGAGTTCGAGAACTCCTATCGCTCGGAGCTCGACAAACATAACGAGGCCGAATCCGATGCGTGTGCCGAGGAAGGTGAGCTCAGCGAGGAGGATGACATTGAGGCGCTCGAAGCAGCTGCAGCAGCTGAGGAGGCGAACGCGAAGAAAGAGCTGTTCGAGCTACCTGATGCCTTCGACTTCACCGCTCCTGCCGAGGGACCTGCCAACAACACCAACACCTGATAATTTTAATCTTAATTGGGCTGTTTAGCCTTGTAATCATACAATCTTTAATTTCTGTTTGTTTGCCGTTACAACAATCTCGTTCGGAGCCGCCCATTTTTCAGGGTGTTTGGCTCCGAGCGCTCTATTTTAATTAATGCGTCCTTTCCATACAATTTGTATATCGTTTTAATGTTCACTTTAACCATCCATGAGTGGTCTCGCCCTCGAGGCGAATGCCCCTTCGGAGTTAAGGGTTCGCAGCCTTAATGGCGAAGGCATTCGACTCCTCTAATGGATGACGCGTTTTTTTGGCTAAGTAGCCCTGTTCGGGTGTGCCGCTTCTGCGCGAGAAGCGAGCGCATGCCCTCGGTCAAGCCTTTTTGGTGTTCGGCATTCGAGGGGAGGCCTCGCACAAGCCTCCTTACCCGAGTCGAAGCTTAAGTTGCTACGGGATCTAATCCTTCGTAGCCGAATATGTTCTCAGCTGAACTTTTATTCGACGCGAGCCCTATCTGGGAAAGCGTGTCGTTACCAAGGTGGGGCAACTTCAACCCATTCCGAGCGGTTGTTATTTCTAACAATGCTTTCGACCTTGGTAAGGCAATTTATAGACTCTTGTCTTCGGCAAAAAATGCCTTGAGCGACTTCTCGTATGGGCAATTGCACTCGGCTCGCCTCGTTTCGAGGGGCTACAATGCGCACATTTCAAGTGCATTTCCATACGAGCGATTGCGCTCTTGTCTCGCGTTTTTAACGCGCTTCGAGTGTCTTCCCTTTTGGGGACGACTCGGATTGCTTTG
The DNA here is from genome assembly GCA_963457585.1 of Spergularia bocconei. NCBI lineage: Eukaryota > Viridiplantae > Streptophyta > Magnoliopsida > Caryophyllales > Caryophyllaceae > Spergularia > Spergularia bocconei. The sequence continues at coordinate 12,816,203 of OY734950.1, read as the reverse complement.
TATTCTGTCGAAGTGGTTGGATCGTCTCTAGTTGTCGGTCTCTCGGCGACTTCGGCAAGTAGGGGTTGGGGGTTTTTGACACTTAGTTTTTTTACTAACACTGTGGCGCTCGGCCTTTCATTGATCGACACTTAGAATAAATACAACTTTTGGCCCTCGGCCCACTGATAAACAGAAATATATGAAAACGCTTCGCAACATGCGAGCCCCCAACTTGGGATAACAAAACGTCACTAAGGATAATACTTTTTGAGGTTGTAGAGGTTCCAGGGCCTCTTCACCATCTCCCCTTCCAGGGTGCTCAGTCGGAAAGTACCCTCTTTCACCTGCTCGACCACCAGGTATAGGCCTTCCCACTTATCTTTCAGCTTCCCTCCAGGGATCTTCTTGCCTGTAGCCTTTGCATTTCGAAGGACCATATCTCCTACCTCCAACTTGCTTGGTAGAACCATGCGATTGAATGCTTTAGCCATCTGTTGCTTCTGCCTTTCGGCTCTCAGGAGTGCATTCCCTCGCCACTCGGGGAGAAGGTCAAGCGCGGCTCGCAGCTCGACTTCGTTCTCCTCGGGCTCGTAGGAACTTATGCGAACAGACTTGGCCTCGCATTCAATCGGCAATACGGCATCCGAACCGTACACTAGCTGGAAGGGGGTCTCACCAGTGGCTCGCTTCGTTGTGGTGCGAAGCGCCCATAGGACCCCTGGTAACTCCTCAACCCAGTTTCCTTTCTTCCCTTCGACCATGGTTCGCAACCCGTGCAAGATTATCTTGTTCCAGGACTCAGCTTGTCCGTTCGCCTGTGGGTATGCGACCGAGGTGTAGCAAGTTTGGATGTTGTAGTCTGCACAATACTCTTTGAAATCATCACTATCAAATTGCGACCCGTTGTCAAATGTGAACATCCGAGGGACCCCAAATTTAGTAATGATATTTCTCCACACGAAATTCATCACATCCCGGTCGGTGATTCTCTCCAATGGCTCGGCCTCGACCCACTTCGTGAAGTAGTCAACGGCGACAATGATAAACTTCTTCCGAGAGAAACTTTTTGGGAATGACCCGAGGATGTCCATGCCCCATCTTGCGAAAGGTAGTGGGGTCGAGATGGGTTTGAGCTGGGTGGGGGGCCTTTTGCTGATTGGCCCGAACCGTTGGCATTTGTCGCAATGCTTAATAAGTTCGGTCGCGTCAGTCTGCATGGTCGGCCAGAAGAACCAGGCTCGCAACGCTTTCGAAGCCGTTGCCCGAGCCCCTATGTGGCCCCCACACTCTCCGAAATGAATTTCCTTCAACAGGTACTTCCCCTCGACCGGATCGACACATTTAAGGTATGGATGAACATACCCCTTCTTGTATAGCTCGCCACCGACCAGTGTAAACCACTCGGCCCTCTTCTCTACCTTCTTTGCCTCCTTCGGGTCGCTCGGAAGCTCCCCGTCCTTTAAATAAGCTAGCAGTGGCCTCATCCACTCGGGACTGCGATCGACGACCAGCACAGTAGCGGTCCGATCGATGCTTCTAAACGACAACAGCTCCCACTTAACGACCCTTGGGCTGTCGTTGAGCGAGGAGCTGGCAAGTCGAGCCAAGGCGTCTGCTTGCTGGTTCTCCGACCGAGGGATCTGCTCGATCTCGAAGTGTTCGAGCTTCTTGGTGAGCCCTCGTACTTTGTCCCTATACTCGGCCATGTGGTCCTTCGCCTCGAATTTGTCATTTATCTGGTTTACCACTATAGCCGAGTCGGAGAACGCCTTCACATCAGTGGCCCCTGCCGCCATGCACATCTGTATCCCTGCAACGAGGGCTTCATACTCTGCCTCGTTGTTCGTCGCCTCGAAGTCGAAGCGGAGCGCATATTCCGACCTCTCCCCTCCGGGGAGTATGACGATCATACCAGCTCCGCTTCCAGCTGAATTCGACGAGCCGTCCACATACAGCGTCCACTGCCTCTTAATCGGTCCTTCGGGCTCGTTGAAGGCGGCCTCGACTACAAAGTCGGACAATGCCTGCCCTGCGAGGCGGCGTCCCGGCTCATACTCAATGCCATGGCTTTTCAGCTCGCATGCCCATCGAGGCAACCTGCCATTTCCGTCGAGGTGGTTCAATATCTTCTCCAAGGGATAATTTGTTCGGACAATAATTTTGTGACTTTGAAAATAAGGTCGAAGGCGGCGGCTCGCGATGAGCAAGGCCAGAGCGAGTTTCTCGAGCGGAGGGTATCGCAGCTCGGCCCCCGCGAGGGCATGACTCACATAATAAACAGGGCTCTGGACCTTCTCACGCTCTACCACCAACACGGCTCCGACCGCCTGCTCATTCGCCGATAGGTATAAGTATAAATCCTCCTTCTCTCGAGGCACAGATATCTTCGGAATGTTGACGAGGTACTGTTTCAGCTCCTGGAATGACTTCTCGGCCTGCTCATCCCACTCGAAATTCTTCTTCTTTTTGAGAGCGGCGAAGAACGGGAGGCATCGATCGGCCAACTTCGCAATGAAGCGTCCGAGGGCTGCTACGCACCCTGTTAACCGTTGCACATCCTTAACGTTCTTTGGAGAAGGCATATCCATGATAGCTTTAATCTTCTCAGGGTTCGCATCGATGCCCCTTTGGCTCACGAAGAACCCGAGACACTTCCCTGTCGTCACCCCGAAGGCACACTTCTTCGGGTTCAGGTTCATCCCATACTTTCTCAATGTCTCAAAGGTCTCTCGCAGATCCTTGTGGTGGTCGCCGGTTCGGACGCTTTTAACAATTAGGTCATCAACATAAGCTTCCATGTTCCTTCCAATCTGTTCCTTGAACAATTGGTTTACCAGCCTCTGGAACGTGGCGCCTGCGTTCTTTAATCCGAACGGCATCACTCGATACATATACACCCCGAGCGGTGTGATGAAAGCAGTTTTGGCTCGGTCCTCCTCGGCTATCGGGACCTGATGGTATCCCGCATATGCATCCATGAAGCTCAGGAGTTCATGCCCCGAAGTGGAATCTACCAACTGATTCATTCGAGGCAACGGCTGACCGTCCTTCGGGCATGCCTTATTCAAGTTCGTGAAGTCGACGCACATTCTCCACGACCCGTTCGGCTTTTTAACCAACACCACGTTAGAAAGCCAAACCGGGTATGTGCATTTCTCGATGTACCGAGCTCCGAGCAGTCGGTCGACCTCTTCCTTAATTGCATTGGCTCGCTCCGAGCCGAAATGCCTCTGTTTCTGGTGAACAGGCTTCTTCGATGGGTCAGCGTTCAGCTTGTGTGTAATGACTGCGAGGTCGAGCCCCGGCATCTCCTCCACAGCGAACGCGAACACATCCTTGAATTCTCTCTACAGGGACACGAGAGGGGCCTTAACCTCTGGTTCGAGGGCCTTGCCCACTCGAACCGTTCGGTCGGCTCGGTCCTCTTCCAATGCCACCTCCTCAGTATCTTCGTAGGGTTGGGTGGGTCCTTCGAGGCCATGCCTCGCATCAATGGTCTCAATGCACAAATTTTCAACCACGGCCTTTGCCGGGTTCTCTTCCTTCTTTCTCTTCTTCGTGGGGGGTTCGCTCTCCTCGAGCGCTTCGCTGGGGTTTACCATGGGAGGCCTGAGTCCGGCGTGATAGCACTCGCGAGCGACCTTTTGGTCAGCTCGGACAATAGCGGCTCGGCCATCATCTGTGACGTACAACATCAACAGACCCAATGGAAAAATTAGCCCTGCGATATCATTTAGTAGGGGTCGCCCCACCACAATGTTGTAAGCACAGGGTATGTCAATGATGACGAATTCAATATGGGCTCGCCTCATGTCAGCTCCTTCGCCAATAGCTCCTGGGAGGCGAATTGTCCCCATCGGGTAGATGGTTTGCCCTCGAAGGCAACTATTGGCTCGCGAAGGGGCGTGATGTCCTTCGCCGTATACTTCAACTTCCGGAGACACTCAAAAGTCATAATGTCTACTGACGAGCCCGTGTCCACCAAGGACCTCCTCACTTGTTTGTTAGCCACCTGCATGGTGATCACCACCGGATCATCATGAGGTGACCGAACGTTCTTCAGATCTGATTGCTTAACTGTCATGGTTGGGATTTTGATTTCGGGAAGCACTGTCGCGACCGAGTTGACGAAGAGCCTCCAATTGGTCTTTCGACCACGGCGGCTCGGTCCTCCGCTAGCGAAGCCTCCCGAGATTGTATTGATAACGCCAGGGCTCCGAGCCCTGGCTCCATTTCCTGCCTGGCCGCCACCGCGAGCGCCCCTCTGATTGTTCTGCTTGTACCGATCCCTTTGGCCTCTCAGGCGCTTCAGGTATCGGTTAAGCAGTCCATTATCAGCCAGTCTGTCGAGCGCCTCCTCGAGGTCTTTGCAGCTCGCTGTGGCATGGCCATTCTCCATATGATACTCACAAAATGCTCCCATATTTCTCCGATCGTCCTGTGTCATGGGTCGAGGAGCCCTTAACTGGTCCGACTCCTTGATCGCCATGAACACAGTCCTGAGCGAAGTATTGAACCGGTACGGTTTCTTGTTGTGCACTGGGGGTCCGAGTCAATCCTGGGGTCGGACCCGAGAGGCTGAGGGCTCGCCATATCCCGACCGGTTCACAAGGGCAGCATTGATGTGAGCGGCCGCTCGCTTGTACGCTTGCTCAAGCGTCTTGGCCTCTCGCTTCACCAGGTCATACTTGCATTTCCCCTCGGCCATGCCGTGCACCAATGCACTTACACCCATCTCATCAGTTAGGTTGGCAATGTGCGTGGCCGTCGAGCGGAACCTCTGAATGTAATCATCAAGGGACTCCTTGTCTCCTTGCTTTACCGCCGTCAAGTGGATTGGCGTCTTCTTCCTCGTCTTACTGGTCACGAAGTGCCCAGTAAACTTTTTCTTTAACCCAGACCACGAACGGATGCTGCCCGGTGGCAACTTAACGAACCACCGTTGAGCAATACCCGTCAGCGTGGTTAGGAACAGCCGGCAAATAGTTGCCTCATCTTCAGTCATATAACCAATGTTGTGCATGTACGAAGAGATATGGTCGTACGGGTCCTCGACCCCATTGTACTCTGTCATTTTGGGCTTCTTCACCCCAGGTACCCGTTCGGCCTCCAAAATCCACCTCGCGAAAGGGGAGTCAGCAGTGAACGTCCTCTTGGTTCGGTGCGACCTGTGGGAGTGGTGCCTCGAACTGGCCTCGCTTTCCGAAGCAGACTCCGATTCATCGCTCGAACTGTCCGAGTCGATCTCTCGGGTCGCGCTTCTGGAAGGCTTAGGCGCATGGGACTTCCTGCGAGAAGAGTGCGACCTCCTGGCACTTCCTCGGGGCCGCTCTTCGTGGGTCTTGGCTCGCCCTCGAGTGGGCTCTTCCTCGACCAAGACTCCCTTGCCCTTGTCTCTCGCACCGACCTCCTGGTGCTTCCTTCGCGAGGCCTGGGTTGCCTCTACCTCTTCTCTTCTTCGCTTAAGGGTGTTAATGGTATCTCTTAACTCTGTTCTGGGGGGATGATGATTGTCATAGATCGCTTTGATCTTCTGGACGGCCGCCGCTGTTCGCTGAGAAGGCGTCTTCCGAGGGCCACGCTTGTGCTTGCTCGATGCGGGTACCGCCTCGGCAGCAGTCGTCACAACCTGAGCGGCCATTCGCTTCTCCAGCTCAGCCATGCGCTCGCTCATTTGGTTTTGCCTCTCGGCCTGCTCTTTCAGCTTGGCTCGGGCCTCGAGAAGCTCTTTCATCATGGCTACCTCCTGGGGGCGCGCCCTGCTTTCCATCACTTCCTCCTCATACTCCTCGTCGTATATCTCTACATTCCCCTCGGGGAGCGGCTGTGCTCCTCCTCGGGGCGCTGACCGCTCATCCTCGAGCGCCCTTGACGTGCCCTCGCCGGGGGCGCCAGAACGCGAGGGATTAGGGTCAGCGGGTCCCAGGATAGGAGTCTCGCTCGCTACGGCCCCTCTCGATCGCGCGGGTCGGCCTCTCGGTGCCATCTCTTCTCGCGGGTCGGCCTCTCGGTGCCATCTCTTCTCGGCTTGCTACTGGCTCGGGTACTCTCGAACGATTCGACCTGCGAACTGTCCCCACAGACGGCGCCACTTGTTGGATGTGAGTTCTTCGAAGGACAGTTGCTCGGCTCGACTCGCGAGGTACTTGCACAAAAGGGAGCCCGGTTTTCACCAGGCGTCGCCCCTCCGACGCTCAAGTCAGTCAAAGGGCTCGAGAAGGGGTGGCAAATAAGACAAAGAAAGCCTTTTGCACAAATCAAGAGAATAATCAGAGAATAGAATGTCAGAATTTTGGGAATGTGTGTAAGAACCTGATTTTGATGGGTCATAAAGGGGGTATTTATAATGATAGAGGGGGACCTAGGAATAATCTTAGGTTTCCCCACTCCATCTTGACCCTTCATTCCCCTTCCATCCAAGGGCTGTCCTTGAAGGAGGCTTTTTTGCATGACATGGGCCTTTACTAAGGTTTACTTTACTAAGGGCTATGGCCCAACCACAAAGTGGTACCAACAATTGAAAAGTGAGAAGATTGATAAAATAATGCAAATGGGCCCACTGAAAGTAAGGTAGATAGTTAGACAGGAGAGTGATAACATTGTAGTGGTTAAATAAGGTATTGACTCACCAAGGAGAGAGAATGTGCTGGATAGTTAGTACTTTACAGAGAGTGCGCTTCAGCGTTGTACATGGCCTAACTAGTAACTACTTTGCATATCCATCCTACTCAAAGTTGAGTTTTAGAAAGGTTAGGCAGAAGAGTCCAATAGTACACACCAAAGCTTAAGACTTTATACAGGAATAACGGTCCTACATTTCACAATGGTAAAACAGAATATATGCACATAAACCCAAAGTAGGAACTAATGACTAACCAGAGAAGTCTCTATCTTGCACAAGTTCAGACCCTTGGATGTTTTGAGTACGTATTCAGATTTATCTAAAGTGTAAATTGGATCTTTTTCATTAGTCTACGTAATAGAAGCAACAGCACTCAGGAAACGAAAACGAGTAGGATCTGCACTAGATTAAAGTTTTCTAGAATTTCATAGCCAACGTGGGACTCGAACCCACACCTCGTGCAATGCACGATGCTCTTCCGATTGAGTTAGGCAGCTTTCAAGGAGAAATAGAAGTATAAAACGAAGAGATCCAAACGCTAGAAAGCATTAAACACAAAGAGCGAATACAAATTTCCGATTTTAGATTGTAACCAGTCAAAGCCTATAGTGTCTGACCGCTGAGAGGTTACCCTAAGAAAGCTACTCAATGTGTAAGATTAACATTATGATAAGTCCTAATATTACGTAGTAATGAGGGACTCTAATGTGCTTTAATTGGTATATTTCTCCCCATTCATGCTCGTTTTACTCCGTTTTCTGTATGATTTTACGCCCCCGGGTAGTTTGTGTCTTTGATAGCATTTCAGGATGTTATGGGGGCGTTTTGGAGCTATTTTGGAGTTTGGATTGATAAGCGGAGTGGAATTGGAGCAAGAGCGAAGGAAATCGACGACTATCGGCAAAATCAACCTTCCACGAGTCGTGCATAAGTTGCACGACCCGTGCGGAACAGAGTGGAAAAAGCCGTTCGAAGCTGTATGCTACACGAGTCGTGCAGATGGTTACACGACTCGTGTTACCCGGAAATTCTATTTTCCGCGGATTTTTTTTATTTGTTTCGGGGGTTTATTTCCTATTTTTAAATAGGTAATTCTGAAATAACCTCCTAGGTATTTATACCTAGTTGAGCCCTTGTAACTTTTATCTAAGCTTTTATTTTTTTCTGCACGCCGTTATTTTCAAGACTTCAAGTTATTTTCAAGATTCAAGACTTTTGTACCGGATTCGAAGATTATTTTCTATTATATTTCATCGTATTATTCAGACCCAATTGAGAGTATTGTTATTTCTTCCCTTTAATCTTTTAATCATGTTTTACTTTAATTCAGTTATTGTTGTTGTTAATTTCAATATGTGTGAGTAGTCTTTTCTAAAGGTTTGATTGAACCCTAACATGTTGGATGCTACGATTTGAATCATGAAATAGCAAGTTATATTGTTCATATGATTAGGGCTTATTATGGCTAGATTTAATTCTCAAGCATGAGTTTAGTTTTTGTTGTCTAATCTATACGCGTTGCTGCGATTAGGATTTATATAGATTAATGCTTGCTCGACCTCTAAACGGAGTTTATAAACGGGAGTTGCGATTCTTGTTTAGTGATTAGCCCTCTAATATTGATTAGGACTGTTTCACCACGAGAGTGGGTTGCTAGGACTAATTGGGAATTATTATGCGTTCTTAATACTTCTTATTACTTGATCACTTCACCACGAGAGTGGGATTTAGGATAGTAATTGGATTAGACTATGATAGCCTTAGCGGGATAAGTAGTTCTTTGCATAATCTCCCCCAATCTATGTTAAATTGACTTACTATGTGTTTTATGATCGTAGTAGATGCATGTTAGTGGGGATATCTCCACCCTAGACATTTAGTTTATTGATTTCATCTTCGTTGTTTTCACCGTTAATTGATACAATCACAAACCATTTCGACCATAGCGTAGCTGACTCCATAATTCTTTAGACCCAGACATTATTCATACCTCCCTGAGATCGAACCGTTAGCTACAATAACCCGTACGCTTGCGGTTAAATAAACTCGTAACACATTACCACAAAACGAACGGACATAGCATCAAAAACAAAATTGCTGCATCCTGCATAGTTGGTCTTATTTCACAACCACATAGCAGACACTCCAATAAAATAAAATCAACACACTATCCAATATAATCACACACCAATCAATCCAATCACTCACACTAACAGATTGAAGTCACACAGCATAAGAAATGAAATCACACCTTCAATGTACAGTCACACCAAAAGAAGTGAAATCACAAATCATACAAAGTGAAATCACACAACAAAAGAAGCAAAATCACACACCATATTAAGTGAAATCACACCATCAAAGTACAATCGCACCAAAAGAAGTGAAATCACACAACAAACGAAGCAAAATCATACACATATGAAGTGAAATCACACAGCATAAGAAGCGAAATCACACACCGAAAAAAGTGAAATCACACATACTGTCGAATAGAATTGCTCATTAACAAATAAATCACACATGGCCTAACATATATAATCTCATAAATATGATTCCATATACTAACCAATATGATTCCATAAACTGACCAATGTGACTCCATATACTAACCAATGTGATTCTAAAACCTAACCAATGTGATTCTAAAACCAAACCAGATTGTGTATGCTTCTATAATCTAACCAACGTGACTCCCCTATCGAATCACTCTTACTATCGAATAGAATCACACACCCTCTCGAATAGAACCACACACCCTATCGAATAGAATCACACACACTAGCTAATTGATCACTCTCATCAGCAAATGGAATCATACACCCTATCGAATAGAATCACACCCTATCGAATAAATCACACACACTAGCAAATTGAATCACTCTCACTAGCAAATTGAATCACACACCCTATCTAATAGATCACACACCTATTGACAAAATCACACACACTAACTATAGGAAGAGCATGTGATTCAATAACCAATAATGTGTGATTGCAAATTCTATATGAAAATCGAAATTGAATGAGAACGTGTGTGATTAAATAACCAATACTGTGAGATTACAAATTCTATCATAACTCGAAATCGAAGAGAGAACATGTGTGATTGCAAAATCTATCTAAAATCAAAATTATACAAATATTAAGAAAACGACCGAATTTAGGAATGAAGATCCTAATGTTCATACTTATCAACTGATTCACAAAAGAAAATTGAACGTCATTTCGAAAAATGAAAATGATCGAATTAATTACAAGATTAATTCGAAATTACCTTGTTCATCGTTGTATAGAGAAGTCATAGCTAAATTGAAGCCGTCAATTGTTGTAATTGTTGTCAGTTTTCCATCGTTTAAGTTTGATTTGGGGATTTAATCGAATAGAACTTCTTAGGGTTTAATTTAGCGATTTTAGAGGAGAGAGGAAAGGCTGAGAGAGAGGGAGAGAGCAGACATGGAGAGAGAAATTTTTACAGCCTCTTTGGTAGGAAGGACTTGGAAGGAAAGAAAATAAAAGGAAAGGAAGGGAAGGAAAATGGATAAAAATGAAAGTAAACGTACTTAGTAATTCCAATGTTTGGTTTATAGGAAGGAAATTATGAGAATTGGACAATACTACTTAAATAAATACCATATTACCCCTTTCTTAATATTGTTACAATATCGTTTCTCTATTGACAACACAAGTTTTATATGATAAACATAATATTTGAGCAATTTTCCTCCAAAAGTTTATCAACTACCAATCATGACTCTAATTATAGCAATACTATCAGTAATCAAAAGCAATACAATTACAAATTTACAGCTAGCTTGCGATAGCACTTAGCAGACATGCATTCTCGACAAATTGATCACCATGAAAAAAAAAAACAAATTAAAAAACTTGATAATCATGCATTATAAGTTGAACAAATAAGTGGCAAAACTTCAAAGTTAAACAAATGACGTTAGGCATATCCTACAAGCAAATGTAACTAGACTTGCAAAGCTAGGAAAGTTTGGCAACCTGGTGGCCACAATTATGACGTACTATCATAAAAACAACACTATTGTTGAATTTTATGAGCAAAATTCATAGAGCTATCTAAGAAGAAATTATTATATCTAAATGCTAATTCCATACGGTGTATATGACATGAACGTACCGCCCTTCGTCCTCCATCATTTCAAAGAGAAAGGCTTTTCGGAGATGTGATGGACAACCAAAAAATTTCGCAACCCTCTTAGATTAGGCGTTGAGAAACCTATAAGCTTTGCATTGCTTGCTTTCTTTAACTCCAATCTTCATAATTTCTTCAAATACTTCAACACCTGAGTAAACTACTCTTGGCCCGATTTGTCTCAAAACAGAATTACCTTCTTTAATAGCCTTGGCAACACTATCGAGAGCACGCTTCAAGATTGTATTTCTTGGTCATCATCGAAACATGGTTTTCTCTTCTTACATTTTGAAAAATGCTCCACTTTGACAGATAGTTTTGCTTTTCCTTGTGTGATTTGTGTCCTATATTAATTGGACTCAATTAGAGATACTCCTTCATCCGTTTTCCCATCACTAGTTTCACAATTTCCAGTGAAAATTTGTTTTGACTTACCATTTCATCAATATCATCAATACTTGATATGTAGTTCCTTTCACGAGCTTTTTCTTTAAGGGGTTGTAGTTCCCTCGCCATTTGCTCTGTCTTTCGCATAAAGCTCAGTGAGCTTGTCATAAAAAGGCACCGGTGTAGTCACAAATTTTGCAGATTGAGGATTTTTCCATATAAAAAAATTAATCAACAATTACGTAACAAGTAAATGTAATTAAAATGTTTTGAACGAAAAAATAAATAAAAGCACAATTCCTCTATTAAGGCCTCCCATACTTCGGGTTCTGCAAGGAAAAGTTTTGACCCTGAATGCCAACCAAACCCACTAGTACTCTTGAATAAATCACGTGCTTCATTAAAATTCTTTTTCAAAATCTTTTGACGATTCATCTAATGATCATCTTAAAGTGGCATATTAAGTTTTTCACACAACTCATTAACCATAAAATCACATGATGTAGTAGTTCATTGGCCATTGACTTTATTGCCAATCACCTGTTGATAAAGTAAAGCATCTAGTAAAAGTGCGTCCATATTTTCTGTCCATTTGATATGACCTCCACGATCAACCTTTTTGGTTGATCCTCCCATCTAATTATAAATCACAAAATTATAATTAGAAACATAACTAACAATGGTCACTGAGTCGAATAGTTCATAAGAGATTCATTGAAAGAACATGAGTACAATGCATCACAAAATTATTTATGAAAAATCTGAACTATCAATTCAACGAACAAAAAAGATCTTTTATTTGTCAACTACGACACAAAATACTGATCAATGTAAACACTACAGTACATAATCATTCCACATTTGAGTTGCTATATTATCTCGAATAATTGCTTTTTCTTTAGATTCTTCATCTTCGTAGTTATGTAGTGATTGACTTCGTGTGCATGCTTGGGAAATGTTACGGTCTACGACAGCAATGAGTTCCTTATCAGTATCTATACTCATAAGAAAATTATGTAGGATACAAAACGTTGATACAATATCTCTTTGTGAGTCAAAAGGATAATGATGCTCATTTGTACTTGCAATTATTTCAAATCTGATTTTCAAAACACCAAAAGCTCTCTCAATCGCGTTGCGGAGTGAATGAGCGATGCATGTCGAAGATTAAATAACTCTTTAACATTTTCTGGTGGACATTTTGAATACTCTTTCAAGTGATATCGAACACCTCTATAAGGCGTTATAAGATTGCTCTTCAGCATGAACCCGCCATCAACAAAATAATACTTACCTAAAAAACCAATTATCTTGTCTTTAAGGTCAAACTCAATATGTCAAATGAACAAAAAATCGTTATTAATAATATTGTACCTTCGGGTATATCAAGCTTATCTTCCCTTCTTAATGCATTTTTTATAATCCTTGAGTCAGATGCAGTTCCCTCCCATCTAGGTAATACTTAAGTGAATTTTAAATCAAATGTGCATGCACCAAAGACATTTTGGGTAAGCCAAGGTTTTCTTCCGCGATACCGTGGTGCATTAGTATCGGAAACTTTGGCACGAACATGTGTACCATCAATGGCACCAACACAATCCTGACTAAGAATTCAACTTAATAAATATTTTTTTTATACCGTTTCACGATATAAATCTAAGGTCGTCTTAAAAGTCTTAATAGTAAAATTTACCTTAAAATAAGGATTGAACTTATTATTATTCAGTATCTCAGGAGGAACTGTTGATCCATCATGTTGTGTAAAAAATTGGTCTTCTAATGAAATAATAGCTTCGCCATGACTATTAACAAAGCGCAAGGGCAGACCCTCCAGCGTGTGGGGGTTTATCTACCAAAGCCTTGTTTTTCACATGGCCAGTTATACGTGGTCTTGTCACGGGCTACGACAGCGCACCAATTAAAAATAGTTGTTGGGGAGACTGCGGAAGAGTCATCGGCTACAAATTCTGTTCAGAATGTTGTTGCCTATGAAGTCTTAAGGAGGTCAGGAATTATACCAGCATAAAAAAATGGTAGGCTATCGGGCTCGCCCTCCGTTTGAAAATTATTTGTTTATCTGTATCTAAATATCATGGAAAATCAACTGTAGGGTATTTATGTGCTTTGGTCATTTGTGCTAAGTTTTCTTGTCCCAAGTTAATCGCAAGAGGAATATGTGCTCTCCCTTTAAAATAATCAGCAATTTTTATGATTGGTGTAAAACTTAACCTCCGGTGTTATATTGTCTTGCAGGTCGACAAGGACAAATTTTGGCCCTGCTAATGACTCGTAATAAAGGTTAAGCTGGGTGGTGCCACGCTATTATTTGTTCGCCTTCTGTTCGGTGATATTCAGTCCCTTGTGCTTTCTAAGATCATTCGCATGCTATAATTATTCGTGCTTAGTGCAGATGGTAAGTGCGCTCAAGAATTTATCTGCAGACAGGTAGCTCTAATGCCGCGGTCATTGGCATGCAGTGTCCTATTTTGTAATTCCCTGGTTTGTTTACCCCTTCTTTGTGTGTAACTTTTACCTCTTTCACAAGGACCCTTAAGTCTGGATTGTGGGACATTGCCTCTTTTCTGCTATATTTTCATTCATGATGTGTTGGGCGTTACTGAGTGGCTAACTCACACAGTACTTAATGTACATTAGTGTTATAAATACCTTTACACTATTTCAGCTGGTCGTGTGTTGTCTACTTTCCTGCGGTCTCTTTCAGATCCCTGCCAGCTTTTCTTTGTGCTCTCCTAACATCTCTGCTCATGCTATGTAAACGCTTAGTGTTAGATTAGCGTTAACACTCAAACACGTCGGGATGCAGTATTTCTAGAGCTGCTAACACTCCAGTACGTGTCCTTAGAGTACTAATAACATCCACACTTTAGGTTTACTTTATGCACAGGCGCAATCTCCTCCAAGGCGGTTGGATACGGGTATTTCAAAAGTTTGAGAATCAGAAACTGAATATGAAAACACTATAATTATTCCTACTATTGTCATTTCCAGTCAACCCCAAAGTGTTTTTATCTATCATCAACAGCTTCACTTGCGTTCTTGATTCCTTCACATCTCGTGTACTACAACTTAGCTCCAAGATCGGAAAATGAGATTATAAAGGTAATACATTGCACGCGATCATTTGGCTATTTTAGATTGTCGTATGATTTTGATTGGTGTTGTTTCGAGTCTCCTTCTAGAATATAATAGTCAAAGTATACAGGTTGCTTTTTTTTCAGGAAGAAAGTATACAGGTTGTTGGTGTTGCTGCTAAGTTAGATATCCCAAGTGACATGCTGAGACATACAAGCCCGTGTGCGGTATCGCCTTCTCCTTCATAACAGGTTCACCTCGCACTATTCAAATCGTGTGTGACCGCTTGATCGCCTCAAGTCTTTTCAGGTTTTTAATGCATACAATTAACCCTTATGGACAGGCTATTGAACTCCACACAATTTGAAACGAAAATAACAAATTAAACGGGCAGGATGCTTCGACTAAAGGTCAGTTGCTGTGAAATTGCATCCTTCTGGACATGCTACTGGTTGTTAAGCCATTTTACCAGGCTTAATTTACTTGTTCTCTCGCCAGTTGAATGCCTACTCTTGTGACAAGCATATAGATAATACAATCAAGATAGATGTATGTGCATGTGGATTAGTTGCAGAATCACCAAACCCGAGCACAAATGACAAGGTACCAAGCAAATTATCATTTGCTTCCTCTATTTATTCCCCCGTTTTATGCTTGTTCAAACACGATGTCGTTAACCCTGCTTATAGCGTACTTTTTAACACCGCCTATTGTCAAAAATGTGGTGTGCCTGCTTTCAATGGTTGGTTTATAAACAATTACACTAATGCTAACTCTCGCTTTATTCTTGCTTGGGTAGCTGAGTATCATGCCAATTGAAGATCGTTGTAGTGCTTCCGGATATAAACGTTTTAGCTTGGGAGTTAAGGTAGACTGCATACTGCTATTTATGAAAAAGGAATGTGGCTTTACACGTCTAATTCTTTCTTGACATAGGAAAGCTGCTTGAATCACCTCTATTGTCGTTTCACCCTTTGCTAATATTTTCTGCTTGGTTTGATTAGGCACTTCTACTTTAATCTTGTCTACTCTGCTTGTTGCCTTCTACACTGGTGGTTACCACGTCAATGTCTTGAAAAAACTGATTCTATGTGGATCGTTTGGTTTGGATAGTTTAAGTTCCGCTGTTTGCAAATAAACGGGTTTAGGTCGGGCAACGAGCAGACTATTTGTAAATAAGAAAAGGAAAAAAAGGGCGTGTACTAGGGCTACCATTGCAGCATCTCATTGCGTAGGCATTCATAATGGAATTTAGTTTTTATTTCACCCAAATTACATAAAACAAAAAGATATATAAATACAGGCATATTTTTTTGGGGGAAAGATAAAAATAGAGGCATATAGTTACACTAACTAAGTCACTATGCAGTTAGTTAGGTTTCAAGATTTCAAGGCTGTTAGTACACTCATGGTAAAGTTCACGAGGCATGTGGGGGTGTTAGTTATATGTATTTGTGAGGGTAATTATGCATTCAATTATAACTTCTATGTATTACTATTATATGTAGTGGAAACTGAAAAGGAAGATATACAACCACAAGAACTCGATAGCTCACCCGGATTTGACAGATCCTTTAGCTGAAAAGTCAGGATTCTGGTTTATGCTCAGAGGAGACAAGGTGTTGTAAAAACCGTCAGACTCACAATCTTTTATATATTACATGTCTTTCAATCATATCTCTTAATTACAATAAGTCATTTCTTTGGTTTAGGGTTAAAGAAAATACACAAGAGGCAAGGAGAAATCAGAATTTTCTACCCACAGAAAGTAAGCACATTCCTTTTGTTCTTTCAGTTTATTCTGTCTGATGAATATGTTGTGCTGCTGTGTACTTCTATTCTATACTACATGTTCTGTTCTTATATTACAACTACTTTTCTGCACTTTTTGCCCTGTTGTTGCCTTAAAGTCGCTTATCAGCTGCATATTTATTGTGCTGCTACAATCCATAAGCTTGGTAAAACATCTAGCTGTCTCTTTCATAAAGCATTTTAGGTTACATTGGTGTCCTAACTCAGTAGTTGTACTTATGTGCAGTGAAAAAGTTCATTTTTGTTGTGTATGGGGGCTGCTACTATATCATGTACAGATGTTCTACTATTTATTACACTTCTTTATAGTTATGTTGCTTTGTAGTTGCTCTACAAGAGCTTCCTAGGATCACCAGAAATGATGTTCTTATTATTTACAAACAATGTCGATTTGTGTTATGTTATGAAAACATGTACTAAAATTAAAAGAAAAATTATTTTGAAATCTATATGTTCTTCCTATATTAAGTCAGTTGTGAGTAATAACCTATTCCCCCCCCCCCCTAATTAACAAGGCAAGCATAGGTAATTAGGTTAGATGTACCGGAATAAGTTTAGCATACAGAAACTTTTTCTCTTGTTCAAAGTACATAAATCATGTCCACATTTTACAAGTTAACAAGATGTCAAAGTTAATGGTTGCTAACATAATGTCGACATGAATAGCACAACTTATCTTAAACAGAAGCAAATAGCAAAGTGCGCAATTAGAACAACGTGTGTCGCTGAAGTGTGCTACGTTTTAAGAAAAATATGCAGGTTATATCCTATGGGGTTTTATACAATCTGTTATGCGGAATCATTATCAGTGATTCACAATGTCGCCTGTGCAGAAATGCGTGATAAATGAGGAGTGCTTATTCACGTTCAATTACAATGTATTTATTGTCATTTGCATGGTCATTCGGTTGCTGTGCAGGATGGTGAAATCCGAGAAGAAATCCGCAAAGAAATACCTGAACGACCTATCAGATCGTAGCGGACCTTACACAGTGAGGCTCAAGGTCATAGACAAGTCACGGAAGCAGACTCCCCCTAAAACTAAATACCAAAGGATCACTTTTGAGGATGAAGAGGTAGTACAAATTACATACCAGTCCCGCTATTTGATTCATATCTATAATTACCTTTGGCAGTAATAGTGTGCTTGGATTTCAGGGACAACAAATGAAGGCAGCCCTGTTCAATGATGACACTGAGGCTTATGAAAAGGTGATTGGGAGTCAGAATATCTACGAACTTTCAAATGCCATTGTTAAGCCGATACCCAAGAAATTCCTTAGGCCAAATGCTGAGATCAAATACCATCTGACTTTTGGCGCTAGAACTGTAATCCAGAAGGTGGGGACCTTTGAAGAAGCCGGGGATCCCGACTACCTAACAATAGCAGATGTGCCAAGAGCATCAGGCGGCGATGAGCGATTCAGTAAGCATCTAATTCTTTTTAACAGACACACCATTCCGTAACTACAACTCAACACCTTAATCTTATAGAACATTTTTTTTGCTTGTCGTTTTAAACCACATGCATTATTGTCGTGCCAAATTACATTCAGCCCACACAAAGTATGAGAGTAGGTCAGGCAGACGAGGTCCAGGTCCGTGAGCTTGTCATCTTGGACAATAGGTACAATTCGTAACCTTCATATAATTCGCTTCTAAAAAAAAATAATTTCCGTAAGGTAAATGGGCTACATAAATTTCGACCTAATGAAAACAAATATTCTTACAAACAAGCATGCACTTTACCCCTTACTCCAAAACATCAAAAGGAACATATACAATATAGTGCTCCCTTGGTGCATAATTCTCTTCTTTATGGTAGACATGTGAGATATCTACGTTCACCTAATAGGCAAACAATTTTGTTTTGGCTGGCTGAAATGTCTAAACAGCTCAGGACGCACTTTGCTGCTTTCCCTTTGGACAGACCTTACAATGGATGGTGGCGACAAGTTGGAGGCACTGCTGCATACTTATCCTGTTGTCGTATTCACGGGTCCAAAGCCATCAAGCTACAAAGGTACACCTATCTTATTCTGCAAGTTTGTAAGAAAGCGCATTCAAAATAATGTTTGGGACAATGGTGCAGGCTTTTCACTATCACTATTTGTACCATGGTTGGCTTTGAGTCTAGGGGTGCACAGGCCGCAAAGCTGACAAAGTGGTAAATTATCTACTAATGACCTTAACTAAAATGATGGTATCTTCAGTCCAACTCCCTCGCTCGCTGCACTTTAATGTACCATTAACTGCTCGCAGGGCCAGCGACAACATGAGGAAAACAGCATCAATTTGCAGCGCAAGGAATCCTATCAAAGCAGAGAGGACCATTACCCTAGCTGAACTCAAGGCTAAGACGGTAAAACATCAATGTGCACTAAACAATACAACCTGCTAACTGTCCTCCACGCTTAATCACGAACCGACCAAATCACATGTTTTTGATGTATTGTAGGTTGAGGATCTGTGGCAGGAGGATCGTTTCTGGATCAATATTTTGATCCCAGAGTTCGACATAAATGATGGTCGCGCGTATTATGCATGAGTAACTGCGACAAGAACAACAATTGTGCAAAGGATGTAACTTTCGACTGTTCGGACTGCTATGAAAAGGAAGTGAAGTCGATTGCCAAGTCAGTTCTTGCAAGTTCTTTGTTTAGACACCTGTTTGCTGCATGTTTTTAACCCGCATACTTATTAACCCTTACAATTGTGTAGAATTGGCGTGACATTTGAAGGAACTGATGACACGGGATCTATGACCTTCTCTGCCTATACAATGGATACAGAAAAGATCTTGGGAATTACTGCTGATGAGCTATGCGCCAAAGACAGAGATGTAAGCTTCGAACTTGCTAAATCTCGTTTGTTCTTTATGTCTCTGGGCATTCACTTTTAATTGTGTCCTAATTTATTGGTGAAGTCCCTTTTAGTTAGAAATGCAGCTGCTTGTGCAGTTTAAGACACTAAACTTATTTCCCATCTACCCTTACTTTGGAAACCCAAAAAAACATGCTCTTTGTTGTCAAGGGTAGTTCATATGCAATTGCTCTATTATAGTAGTTGCTCTGATAAAAAAAAAAAAACAGTGATGCTTAACAAATCTTTGATGTCACAGGAGCAACATCGATTCTTTGTGAAGGTTAAAGAAGAGCTCAGGACCCTGAAGATTTGCCTCGAGCTCGGGCCGACGATGGCCCTCTCCATCAGTTACGTCCTAAAGTGGGGTCTCAAGGGCGCCAGTAGGGTGGACTAGGCAGTGTACCGGCGAATACCTCATTTTCAACCAGCCAGAACATCTTCTGGCGCACCACCGAGTGTATTCGTTGTGCCTTTCTACCGGGAGCGCGCACGAAATCTGATAGTTTGGGGCTACTTCAACTTCAATGAACTCTAGTCTGGAGTTGTAGTATTTTGCAATGCCCCATTCATATCTACTACTAATGTGCCTATGCGCTAAATATGTATAAGCTACCCCAAAAACAGACTTAACATCTAAGCCACCGTGTCTACTACTACTCGCTTTGGCTCTGAACAATTTATTGCTTTGTTTTGTTGAACAATTATCAATGTAATTCGGCGCACCACCGAGTGTATTCGTTGTGCCTTTCTACCGGGAGCGCGCACGAAATCTGATAGTTTGGGGCTACTACAACTTCAATGAACTCTAGTCTGGAGTTGCAGTATTTTGCAATGCCCCATTCATATCTACTACTAATGCGCCTATGCGCTAAATATGTATAAGCTACCCCAAAAACAGACTTAACATCTAAGCCACCGTGTCTACTACTACTCGCTTTGGCTCTGAACAATTTATTGCTTTGTTTTGTTGAACAATTATCAATGTAATTCGTGTTGTGCTTAAGTTTTACGGAAAATTCACACGGTACCCCCGAAGTTTGCTTGATTGCACATGGTACCCAACTTGCCAAGTTTGTGCACAAGGTACCCTTCAAGTTTGCATGTGTTCACGTGGTACCCTAATTTCTAACGGTCACTTAACGCCGTTAAGTTGGAAAGTGTCAAGAAATCTTAGCCATTCATCTAATCTACTCCGACGGTTGAGATAATTCTAAAACACAAAATCAAATAAAATAAAAAATCAAAATCTCCCACACTTCTCTCTCTCTCTCTCTCTCCTGCCATTTCTCCCTCTCCCCGATAAACACCCTTGAAACCCCACAAAAATCACCTCCATGACACCAAAGCGACCATCCACCAGTCCACCATCACTCCCAATTTCCTTGAGCATGCATCCTTTTCTTCTCCTTAATTATTGAACCAAGAAATTTCTCTGTTTTCTACCTATAACCTATTGCACCAATAAATTTGCCCAAATTGAAACAAAACTTGGGACAAAATCAACACCAAAATTTGCCCAATCTTAATCCTAATACGCCTAAATTAAACACAAAAATTCATACATATTCGAACCCAAATTTATTTCACCGAATTCGCCCAAATTAACCCACAAATTCGCAAAAAACATTACCAAATTAAACTCAGATTCGAGCAAGAAGATTATTACAAGGGAGATGTGAGACCTAACTATGGAACATGGTGTGAAGATGGTTCTAAATAATGATTACGATTGATAAGATGATAAGCTGGAGAATAGAGATTCTATGATGATATGGATAAAGATGAGAGGTGCGTACAGGTGGATTGAGAAAAGTGGGGGAATATGATTTTTGAGATTTTTTTTTTTTATTTTGTGATTTGATCACAACCATTGATCTGATGATAATAGATGGTCAGATCTCAAACAAAAAAATATGTTAACATCATTTTTGACGGAGTTAACAGAAGTTTGTATTTGAGGGTATCACGTACACAAATCCAAATTTTGAGGGTACCGTGTGCAGAAACTTACAAAATTGGGTACCATATGCAATCAAGCAAAGTTCAAGGGTACCGTGTGAATTTTCCGTAAGTTTTAAGTTCTACAAACACAATGTGCTTGTGTGATAGCAAAAGTAACTGCAATCCGCACGAGAGAGCGACGTATTCGGCAGAATTGTGCCATTCTCATGGGAATTAAATACGGAAACCGAACTAGTGGAAATAAATATACGATGAGTTCATAAAAAATAATTAATAATATAATATGACGAGTGACAAAAGTTGAAAAAAAAAAATGTAAAATATTGTTCCAAATGATATTACAATAAAAATATTATAGTAAAAATAAAAATAAACTTTAATTTATGAAACATAAATAAGCAATATCAATAGGTAGCCCGGGCGCGGGACGGGCATGCAAACTAATCCCTTAAAGAAATGAAAAGCAGTGTTGTATATTCCTTTAACATTAAGGACATTCATGACTCTAGTTTAATTTGGCAACTTAAGAAATTTCAACATTACAACTGGTTATGTGTTCAGGTCAGTAATCAGATCTTAATCATAATCAAATTTATGATCGGATTCATATAAAATCCGAAGACATGTTCTAATACATTGAAACTTTATCCTTTAATAAATAGGAGTCAGTTCTAGGGTCAAGTGAAGAAACCTAGATATGGAATTGCTACATTAGCAGTTCGACTCAGTCACTGCCAAAGAGAAGGAACGGAAGTACTTTAATACGCCTTCTACGAGTCTACGTGATGCTTTTCCGTTAACCAAAACGTACAAGTCTCATGGCTTCAGCGTGTACAGAATTCGTGGTGGAAGGCATTTATCAGTCTACCGTCTTCGAGAGTTGCTGGACAATGTGAAGGTGTGGTTACTGTGGTACGTACAGCAGATGATATGACGTGTAATGTCTTGGAGCAGAACAGCGCCTACACCTAAATCATGTATGCGCAGCGGAGCTCTCTGCATCGCAAAGCATGGAACTGAAGAACTGGTAGGATGATTATGTAAATATGGTGAACTGATAACCTCAAAATCAGTAAAGACGCACAATAAGAAACCCACCCCAGAAATCTAGGCATGAACCAGGAGAAAAAAAGAAAAAAAAAAAGAGAGAACTGAAATAGATGATGGGTAAGAGAAATAGCAAGTTAGTCTTACATTTGACAATTTGCGAATGTAATGATTTAATCTAAATTTTACCCCAATTCATGAAAAAAAAAAAAACAGAACTTAGTTCAAATAGTTAGTCGAGTGAGTTACCTATCTGGATTTACAGATAATGTAAAAGGAGAACTGCCGAAGAATTCTTAAGTCTACAGCTCTGACCTAAGTGAACGTCACCAAATGCATATCTGCATTACAAATACAAAGGAATGTCGATGAGACTAATTAACGAAAATCAAGTACAACAGGGAAACCAGAGATTCTGTGAAAAAGGAACAAAATATACCTATATTCGCAATATTCAGCCCACGCACAACGTGCTTTTCCATAATCCCAATAACAGTCGTCATCTCTTAAAGGTCCACGCTTTTCTGTTATCAATGGCTGTAAGTTTCAAGGATAAGATATTTTGTTAAGGCTGAGTTGACAAAGAAAAGGAAAGACCTTTGGTGACAAACTTTGATTTTGCATCAGGATGACTATCATGCCACATCTCAAGCCACAACTCCCGCATTAGAACTGGGGATCTGACCATATTCCTGTGATTTACTGCATGACAACAACACCATCAACTAATGTACACCTCCTAATATTAAGCTTTTCTTGACTAAAAACAATAACTGTTACAGGGCTCTGAAATACGCAAACGGCCTGCATCACACAATCCAATTAACTGTCAATGCTTCTGACAATACAATGCATATATAATCGCATAACAAAGAGTCATGAATATGATTTCAACATCCATTCCGTGTGCAGACTTTACGCTCCATTTACTACCAGAAACAGATTAACCTGCCGGGGGGGTTATCCCGGGTTTGGTTTGGATCCTCATATCTCCAACCCTTCTGTGTAACCCCCCCCCCCCCCAAACAAAAAAAAAAAAAAAAACTACCAAAGAGATCCGAGAGCGGAAGGTGAGTTGAGGGGGGGTGTGAGGAGAAATCTTCTAGCCAGGGTATGGGTACTATGATCATCTAGTACAGGGATGAAAAACTCACAAGTGCATACCTTTAACTATGAGCCAATATTACATGAAATGAAAGGGGGGAGGGATTGAATAGGGGGTCTCTCATCCTAAGCCTCAACGTTGAATCAATGGGCGTAAGTCTCATGGCTCCTTAAACTATCATCTAACTTCAAGTAGTACAATTAGAACTTTTCAGTGATAAATACACACATATATAGGAGCTAAATACTCACAAGTAAATGTCATCTGGAAATGTATAACTCTTAAAGATCAATCAGAATTAATGATTATGATAAAGTAACAAAACTGCTATCAGATCAAGTAAAAGCCTCCGAAGTTTGAGTGTAACTGGAGCTTAAGCAGTACTTGGTTTACTACTACATGATTTCTTACATTTGTCAAGCTCCCATACAGCAGTCCTCCTTCCAGGAATACTTTCAGAATCTTCATAGTATGTTATGTATTTGACTTTGGGTGACTTTGTCATGTTAGGAATTATGTCAACCCCAAGTTGATGCGATACATTCAGCTCAACCTGCACATCTGTCCCTTCATGGTCTGGCTGAAACAGTGACGCAACATCAGCAAAATTAACCCACTACTATAAAAAGCATCGACAGCCAAAAGCTGGTAAAGTGCTGGTATCAAGTGAGGAAGCACAGAAATTGGTACAAGTGAGATATTGGAGCCTCCACCAAGCAAGCAAAGAGAATCACAACCTTGATGGGGTGAGAGTGGAATGAGTGCATTGACCCCCAAAATAATGCGGTTAGATAAAAAGAGAAGTTGAAAAAATATGATATTCAATTAGTTCACTTTCTAACACATCAGATATTAAAACGTTTACAAGAACATCTCGTCTAAACAAGAAGAAAATGTACCCAGGTTCCTTGAAAATGATAAAGAACGTTAAAGCGTAAGAGATCAGGGGAAGATTCGCACACTAGGCAGGTGTAGGATTCAAGTGCTCAGGAGGGTAAAGAACAGTAGCAAAGAGCTATGAACATCTGAAATGCAGGAACACATGAGCAAGACCTCTACATACGATCCAAAGTAAACTATGTGGTTCCACGAAGCTACATCAAAGACTAAACTCTCGATAGATGAAATTTAATCAACATCCACTCCATCAATTTCCTATGAGTCTATGACCCAAATATTACTCTACTATCCGATCGTATGGCCACAACTATACATATCAAGCTGTATGACGAGTTGGATAGCAGTTAGAGGACAGTTGGAAATAGCCATTCTATTACACGTAGGAGTATCTGACTATGGCCAAATCCCCTGGCCACCCTACCCTTTGAGAGCAACGGTGAGGGTAAAAATGATGAAACGGGGCCAATCACTACACCCCCTCCCCCTCTTCTTCTAATATAATAGCGATAGTATCCAATATACCCCTAAGAGAGATGTATTGACTATCAGGCACAGACCACAATATATAAGGGACATGGACATATAATGACACAAGTCAGCACTCTTACCTGATCACCTTTCATTCTCTTTGTGAAGCCTAAAAATAGAAGTCTTCAGGTAAAACTATAAAAGTGTAGAACACCCACAAGTTTTGAGGTAGAGGGGCCACGTTTAAACGGAAGAGGGGGAACTGATGCAGGCGCAAATAGCATAAACATCAAAATGGAGTGTTCATGCAAGTGAAGGAACTTCAGGTTTGCGCAGTCGGGTTTGGGAGGAGGTCCAAACGAAGCTTATTTTGGGTGTGCCACACCAATTTGGAAATCTTGACAGAAACCTAAACCATGGAATTTGATTGACATTGAAATAACTGTGGTTTAGCGCCCGTATATTATTTACTACAAGTCACAGTAGAGACAAGTTCTGAAACTGCAGCTTTTACAGCTTGGGTTTGAGGAGTTTATCTCATAGCTCAGATATCTGTTTTGAGCAAATTTTATTTTCAGATTGAAGTTCAGTAAGATAGCTATCCAATGGTATAAGTTGCAGCTTCATCAGATAAGATTTACTATGTCTGTGATCCGTTTCCGCACTGGCACGATGTTTCAGCCTGTTCGGATTTTCTGTTCTTTTGGCTATGTAAGTATGGCTTGATTAAGGCTACTCTACTCATCAAGTTGAAGGGAACCCACAAGTGAAGTCTTTCAATTATTGTGGCACCAATAATAGTCCTAATCTGTTATGGTATTCAGGAGTATGCAAAACTGAACTGATTAATACCAATAACAAGAGTATTGTAGAGGAAGATTGTAACTGATTTATTGATCAATGATAGAATACAAGATTAATTCCAATCTTAAGGGGAAAGCTAAGCTCAACTTGAAATTGGCTAGAGAGAGAGAATCGGAGGAGCCAAGCTCAACTCCAAACTCTAAGATTACAAGCAATCTTGGCAAAATTGATTGTATGAATGTACCGATGACAGGATTCCTCTATTTATAGCTATAACGAAATAACACCTCAACTGATATCCGTAACATACCACCCTCCCTGAAAAAGACTTGACCTCAAGTCTGATGTAAGCTAATTGACCCTGAAATCTATATGAGAATCTGACCCATGCCAAGCAGTGGCATTCAAGGAGATGCCACCGTCAAGTATACTTGTATCAGTAGCATTCAAGAAAATGCCACTGTCAAGTTCCTGAGTCATCAAATGTAACTGAGTTAGCATTCAAGAAAATGCCACCGTCAAGTGTACCAGATTTCCCTCCTGCAGCATTCGGAGGTAGCAACTGTAGAAAGCAGAGTTGAGTAGGCTGAGAGGAGCATGAGCTTGCCTTGTCTCCTGTGCTCACTTCCCTTTGCAGAGTTACCTTTCCTCCCTTCGAATCAAACTCCATCACCATCTGTTTGAAATTCCACTGGACAGGCCCCAATGTACTTAGCCATTGTACCCCTAATAGCATGTCACAACCTCCCAAGTGATTCAGTAAGGCATCAGAACAGAACTGGTGTTGCTGCAATGTTCAGGTCAGGTTTCGACAAAAGTTTTGGCATGGTAAAAGTATTCCATCAGCTCCAGTAACAACTAGAGGAGAAATGTTGTCAACAGAACACCCTAATTTCTTTGCAATACCCAGATCCATGAAGTTATGTGTAGAACCTGGATTTAATAAGAATGTTTACAGGTTTTTTAACAACACACCGCACTACTTTCATGGTCTGATAGCCCTGCTTTCCTAGGTTTCTGAGATAGCATTCACAGAAATGCCATGGCCCTCTGCGAAAAATTATTGTATTTCCCCTTCTCTCCTGTTTTGATTAACATTCTCCTGAAGGTCTCCCTCTTCCTCATAACCTTGAACCTCCAAATCGAAAACCTGGTTTGCTTAAATTACACTTATGATTTCTACCATAAGGCTGGTCACAGTAGTAACATAAGCCCTTTGCCAACTTCTCTGACAGAACATTTGCTGGTATAAATGTTGCTTGCGCAGATTTTTGCTGACTTTGCTGCACAGAATCCTTAAGATACCCACTGCTGTTGGTCTCAGAAATTGTTGTTCGATCATGGGACTTGATTTGAGCAGGGTATTGGACTTAATTTTGGCCAAATTCAGAAATATTTTGATAGGGTTTTGCATTGGCAGCAAGATCTTCCTCCTGTAATCTTGCAAATTCAATTGCTTGAGCCATAGTTCTAGGATGAAATGCCCTAACAAACGGTTTTATGGTGGGTTTCAGACCGCCCACAAAGCTTTCCAGAAAATATTGATCAGGTAAACCAGCTTTTTTTTAAAACAGTAACCCCTCTAATGCTTCAAATTCATCCACATACTCCGTATGCATCAACGGTGGTTTTCTGCTCCAATTTATTGAATCGTTCAATCAAATATACCCAATTTCATCACGGTTAGCAGTCAAATCAATTATAAAAACATCCCTATTCACAGCCAAATAGCTAGTTGCCCAGATTTCTGCCTTTCCCACCATATTCCAAGCAACAAGATCAACTTTCTGATTATCAGGGATTTCGCACAAAGAAAAGTACCAAGCACACTTCTTTAACCACATGCTAGAATTGGTACCATCAAATTTCGGAAAATCGAGTTTAGGAATATACCCAAGTGATCTTGATTGTTGCTGATCATGACGAAACCCAGAAAAAGTCGAAGACCCATTTCTAGAAGATGAAGAATTATGCCCAGAATTCTCTGCTTCATGCCTGATATCATCTCAACCTTTTGCGCCTTCAGAGCTTGCTGTTGCTACTGTTGTTCCAAGAATTTCCGCTGAAATTGTTCGCTTTGATCACAAATTTATTGCTGCAAAACTTGTAATGGAGCCTCCAAGGTCGATTTCTTGCTTCTTGGCGCCAAAATCGTAGTCGAAAGTGAGTAGAAGAAATTGATGTGATTTTGCAGCCTGCGATCGGAATTGAAGAAAAAACAGAATGGATCGATTGTGATTTGGGGTGAATTTTGCGAAAGAATTGTGGTGTTTAGGATCGATTGAAACTGATACCAATGTTACCAATAACAAGAGTATAGTAGAGGAAGATTGTAACTGTTTTATTGATCAATGATAGAATACAAGGATAATTCCAATCTTAAGGAGCAAGTTAAGCTCAACTTAGAATTGGCTAGAAAGAGAGAATCACAGGACCAAGCTCAACTCCAAACTCTGAGATTACAGGACTATGTTGGCAAAACTGGTTGAATGAATGTACCGGTGACAGGGTTCCTCTATTTATAGCTATAACAACTTATAACCGCCTCAACTGATGTCCGTAACATAATCAGTCAGAAATGCAGCTGCCTCAAGTGGATATGAAAGGGAAAAACTTCATTGGAAGGAAACCTTATTATTGGCTCGTTTGTAGGCACACCAGCAGCAGCAGCAGCTCATTAGCTTATTTTCTTTAAGTATTTTAGTCTATCCTAGGATTTTTTTTCTGTATAATAATGTGATATCTAGGGTTTTTCGTAGCTTATAAATAGGAGCATAAAACCATTGTAAAAATCAGATTATTATGAATTTAAAAACACATTACAAGGAAGTTCTCTTGTTTTTACAAAATCTAAATTTATCTTGTTAAGTATTAGAGATTCTTAACTTGTTCGACTTTCAGTGTCAATGTCTCTGAGTGTGCTTAGAGTGTGTGGCTTTTCTGTATAGTGTTCAGTTGTCTAACATGGGGAAAGACCAGTAAGGGAGTTGTTCCAGTTCTTAGTTTAGAACCTTGTAAAAACAAGGTGGTAAACTAAGTCCATATCTCCTAAAATCAGTTTTTGATTCTCCCTTCGATGGAGTACACTGCAGTACTGCACCAGAGCCTGTGAATCTCGTTAACTTCAGTGATCGTTTACCCTAATAAATAAGGTTGTCGGGGCAGTGGGGGTAAGTCGTAAGCAACATATCAAAGCATCAGACACCGTATACAACATTTCCCTATTCTTCTTTGCCTTGTTATAATCTGCTGAGCTTCTCACCACAGATATATACATTACTGTTAGCGACACCTAAGATCTTTCAACAAAGCTTATGCTTTTGGTTCAACTTTCCTGATCCCTAGTTCTCTCTCTCTAGCATGGCCAAACATTCAATATATGCTTCTGAATCTTCACAATGAAGCATTTACCAACACTACTACAACAACTATGTTGCACATAAGCAATGTAAATTTAAGAACACCTCTGGATAATAACGGAAACAAAAAAAAAAAAAAAAAAAAAAAAAAAAAAAGTCTTCAGCACATTACTAAAAATAGACCAACCATACCTGAGGAGTCCTGGTTATGTTGACTTTAGGTCCCAGCCAATTTTTACACCAAGAAAGCGAATGATAAGATACCTACCAGAAGTATCAAGTGTTAGTGTTCTCCAAGGCATAAAAAGAGCTACGTCACCATTCACCCATACAACAAGAACAACCCATGGATTGACTTGAATATGAGAATTGAAAGGAATTAAAAAATAAAACAATCTGACTCATACAGTCTCGTCTCCACTTGTTGCTCCTGGGTTCCCTTCAACAAGATTCCCAGATCTACAAGAAGATGAGATTTACCCGACTTAACCACATCACATATATCTGTGCTAAACTTCATAGTAAATATACATGATCATGATGCCACGATCAAGCAAGATGTTTGGGAATAACTTCAGCACAACGATAACTAGATAAGTGTAAATCGGCAAGAAAACCAATAAAATCCATCAATGACAGCATTTTTTACCAAGCACAGGTTAGAATATGAAACAAACGACATCAATGGACGAATTTCATAAACAAGTTATATGAATTTAAATCTATCAAAGCTAGAGTTCAACTAAAACGAAAAGATAAAGAATCTCCTAAACCTGACTTAACTTTTGTAATCTACATATTTTCTTACAAAAGTGTATGTATCACTGATACAGAAGAATACAACAACAAAAAAACAACAACCAAGCCTTCTTCCCTAAATGATTTGGGGTCGGCTAATATGAATTATCATAAGTAAACGTCTCGAGGATGTCATATAAATTAAAGATCATTGTGAACAAGTTAGAAGAATAATCATACATTCATACACAGTTAAAAGGAGTTTTAAAAAAGCCATCAAAAGAAATGAAAACAAAAGATTAAAAAATTAAGTTGTAAAACAAGTTGAAAAATAGAAAAATTTGCGAGACCGCACCTTATAAAACCAGTTTTCTGCGAGACCGCACCTTTTATGTTTAATTTTGCGAAACTGCACCTTTTAAGTCTAAATCTTTGCTAAGCTGCACCTTTTCTCATTTTCGTCCAATTTTGACCATTGTGGCATTTACCCGACCTTTCTCTTCTCCTTCAATTTCCCTCCAATTTTTCCCCCTTCGCCCCCCCCCCCCCCCCCAAAAAAAAAAAACCTAAATTGTTAGGTCAAGTCAACGTCGGAGAGTGGTCAAAAGTGGTCGGAAATGAGAAAAGGTGCAGCTTTGCAAACAAATAAACTTAAAAGGTGCAGTTTCGCAAAATTAAACATAAAAGGTGCGGTCTCGCAAAAAAACTTGTTTTATAAGGTGCGGTCTCGCAAATTTTCCAAAAAAAATATATGAACTTTAAACAAATAGCTGATACAGAAGAATAGAAAAACATAAAAAAAGGTTCAGCAGAAAAGACTAGAGCGGCAGAATCGGACAACCAATATCAGCAATTACAGAAGATGATGTGGATCCAATCACTGGTGGAGTCTAGAGAGCACACTTCCACAGAGGAGTTCTTTCAAAAAGACACACCCTTCAAAAAGTTTCAATAATCCATGCACCTATGCAGTGTAATATAAAGATACTTCTTACCACAACTAAGGATGAGGGAAATTTTATAAGCAATGGAAGAAATCCTCAGCAATTGTTATATAGTCATTAAGTTCTGCTTGATTGACCAATGAAAATCATGTATGACATTCAACAGATAGCAATTTCAACATCTCAACTTAGAGAATATAAGTATATGTATTGATGTGGTGGTGCCAATCCAAGCCCTCATCACACTTGTCTCTTTGATCTTATAACTGGAATGGCAATTAAGGTTTCTTGTGATCAGTTCTATTAACTTCTAATGTGCATTCGCTTAATGAGACTTCAGGATGCATTTCCAAATTCTTTATGATACACAATGCGAATCTGAACGCTAATGAAAAGCTTTATACTTAAGCACTATCCATGCAGATTTGGGGGAACCGAAAAGGAAGAGAACTAATCTCAGAAATTCGGAACAATGTTTTGCATCAAGAATATTCTATAGCTAAACTGAAAAGGATGAATAGATAACTGTATCACCAACCTTGAGTACAAGGATCCTTCAATCTCATAAATGACATCAGTTATGATCCAATTATCAGGGTAAGGCTTCCCGCTGGGGGCGAAATAGTAACCAACCTGTTTTGCAATTGCCAAGACGCCAGAGCTGTCATTCACCAGACATGTTTATAAGCTAAATGTAGCCAGTCGACAACAACAGATTTGACAAATATTAATTCATTTCAAGAAAGTAGTCTTTCTACCGATTCTTTGGGTTAACACTATTAGTAGGCCTCTCTGTAACTTCCTAGCTAAACGGATGTTGTCCTTCATGCATCTTAAATGTTCCCTTGACTCGCAGTCACCGCCTACTTTGTAAGCATCCAAGTAGCTGTCATATACTCTACCCTTATCATAATTATCTAACACACTCTCTAGATAATGTTCAGCTAATTTTTGTTGGTCCAGTAAAGTGAAGTACGCAATTACCATTTTCATGCCGGAGAAATGTACAGCAGAAATTCTACCCTTACCCAGCTGTTCATGGGATTCATGTTGATGTACTGCATCGAATGTGCTAGACTGCTAGGTAATTAAAGGAAACAACTATATGGACTGAAAACATGGATTAGATAATCAAATAACTTCAGAAGAAGCGTACATGAGAATGTGTTAAGTATTCAATTGAACTCATGCAGATAGCTAAAGGAACACAAGCTGACCAAAGTTCTGAAGGCACTGTACCTCTGTTTTTGAATCTATTCCATATATGCAGAAAACATTTTTCAAAGGTGGCCTGTCCCAAGGGGTAAGTGGATTTAGAATGGGATCTTCAAGATACAACCTGAAATAAAGACAGTTGTAATTAGTAATACAACAACAACGACCGAGTCTTAGTCCCAATATGATCCAGGTCGGTTGACATGAATCGTCAAACTGTCAGATTAAACGGTAGTGACACACTAAAATGTTTGAAATTCAAACAATGGAAAAACAAAAGATAAATAAATAATGAACTTCAAGCTACAAAAGAATGAAACAAAAGACATGGGAAATAAGCAATCACTAGAAAGAAGTTAGACTGAAGTATATCAGGCGTTCAATTAACATCCTGGAAAGAAGCCTATCTTAACTAAAGTTTAAGCCTGAGGCTGTGGGAAACTATCATTTCATTGGCTACACCTTTCCAATTAACAACAAACTTGCAAATGATTCAGTAATCAGCCTGCCTTAGCTAAAGTACAAATGAACCGCAACTACTAGGGCTATCTATAAAAACATCTTCCTCATGCATTACATAATCTTACTACAGAAAGAGCTTGCTCAGACATACACTATAAGGGATGATATCCCCGAAAATTACATTATAAATTTAGTATAAACCAACAAAGGACAATACATCTTAAGAAAAATACTCCTCGCGCTCCAACCCCTTTGATTTTGATTAGAAATCATTAGGTTTGCGAACAATATCGAGCATCTTCTCATGTAACATCATTCTAATCCATCTTTTTATTGCCCAAGTTGTATACCCCTTACTTGTGAGTTGTGATGCATTGGGATGAAAAATGTCCTTCAAGACTGATCTGCTGTTCTTAATGAAATTGCTGAAAAAGAAAAGAGAAAAAAAAAAAAAAAAAAAAAAAAAAAAAAAAAAAGCCACAGCAGCCATGATCTCAATAACTTTGTAACTACCCAGAAATTTTGGAATACAGTCTGCAAGTATTCTCTTTCAAGATCACATCTCGCTTCTTAAGCAAATTCTCTTTAAAATTTTCATCCAAATAATAAATTTCATCCAAGAAGGCATTACAAAAATGTATTAGAATTATCTTCTAAAGAACCCTGAGAGTTCTAATATGAGTAATATCCCCAATCAAACACACAAATGATGACTTGAATGATACGTTTGCCCTTTCTTGATAAATGAGTCATCCCTTCATGAGCTTATTAATTATAATACCCTCTTCAGAAAAAATGTTTTTAAAATAACCTTGTCGAGATTTCAGGTAACTGTTGAGTATCTCCTGCCTAAAGGATTTGCTTTATCAAAGCTATGTCAAACCACGACAAGAGGACTGCAAAACTATGTGGGTGTTGGTTTTGGCTATAAATGCAAATGTTTGGCTGGATGAGAATACAAAAACTAGCAAGTTCCAGGACTCACAGAGTGTAGAATCACTACAATTACCATCATTTCAGGGCATTATGGATATCATTGTACAGCAACCTAACAACTCCCCCTCTCCCCCCCCCCCCTAATTTATGAAAAAGACAAAAAAAGGGTATCATCTCCCCTAACTCCATATGCAGTCTGACCACTTAGATATGAAAATCAAATCACGCGTAACTGATAGTAGAACGGGAATAATTCTTAATAGTGGTTTGTACAATCAACTAATTCGTTTCCACCTCCATGATCCACCTTTAGTTCCTTAAAACTTATGGTGGGCGTGGTGGCTGTATCTTAATAAAGGGTAGCAGTGGTAGATGTAAGCACAGAAGATGCTTCTGTAAACAGGTTTAGTACAACTAAGTAGAGAATGAAATGGAAAAAGAGGACTCACAAGAGGAAGAGGGTAGTTAATGACATTTACATGGATATAAGTGAAACAATGATGAATATGTTAGCTAAATGGAAGATAGTAATGAGGATTGCATTCAACACACTTTCACTCTCCTTTTTCCCCTCTAGAAGAAACACATGCTACCAAGCAACGCAATATAATATTGATTTTAGATTTTTACACGGAAAACTAAGAACTTTCAGCAAAGAGAAGATAGAAAACTACAAAGAAAAAAGATAAGATCCTCGAAGAACAAAGAGGTATATGAAAAAGAAGATCTTATTAGGAAAGAGACAGAGAGAAAGATACAAAAAGAGGACAAGATACTAAACGATGAAAGAAGGAATGGGAAGAACACTAACAGATCAAAACCCATTAACAGCTAATAAATACTCAACGATGAAGCAGCACTGGCATGTTGACCTGCTGATCAGACCGCCTCTCACACCAATCCTATCCCCCTAAGTGGAATAAGATCTGAGCCATTAAAGTTTTCACATACCAAACAGATTACCTAGTTAACTTTCTTGAAACTTGTTGAAAGACCTTACTCCTTAGTCACTTAGACCTACCACACATGCAACCTCACAGCCAACATCCTTAGTTTGTGAGCCGTCATTTTGCGCCTAATGCCTATATAAACCCTTACAGCCAACTACTTGGGTCTGGTCGTATTAGGCCATTAAAGTCTCACTACTTTTTATGTGAATATGTATTCGAAAAGAAATCCCATGCATTGAGATGAGTACCCAAAGATTTTTACACATCTTAGTAAGCTAGAGTTTAGTGATAGAGGGAGGTTAGCTTGGTTTTCTGTGGCTTTAAAATGCCGGTGATGAAGCAAAGCAAATAGGGTGTATAAGTCACACCTACCTCTCACTACCTCCTTGAAACTCAATGGCCAGGAACTCAAATTTTTACGGCATCAGTTCCACCGATTAGGAATCCAAAAGTGAACGGTTACATACTCCACCTAAAGGGCCGCTTGGGTGGGTGTATATGCTTGTGTTGGTAGAAGATTGAAACCCTTAGAGGATAGAAGATTGAAACCCCTAGAGGAGTACTCCTCCAAACCTGGGTATGTGAGGAATCAAGATAGAGGATTTTGGGGAATGATCAAGGAAATAAGAAAAAAGGAAACATCAGAATTGACACCCTAAAACTCAGAGGGAATAGATGACCAGAGTTTCATTTCCCTTTTCCAGAACCCTCAAACCAAAGTACCAAATGGCCTCTAAAGTCTAAAGTCTACGCATTTTGTTCAACTTACATCCTAATTACTAACACTACTGTTAATCCCCTTTTCACTAAAAACAAAAAAAAAAAAAAAAAAAAAAAAAAAAAAGGGAAAAGTAAAGACAAAAGAGGGTAGGATCCACCAGTTTTCGACCTTGAAATACTAGACCATTGTATTGATCACTGAAGAGCAGCAAGAAAATAACAATAATGAAATAACTTATACAGTAATAGTTACTAAAAGGTTGCAATAGAGAGCTTACTTTTGTAATTGGTGTAAAAGCCTTTTACTATCTGGATCATAGTCCTCTATTGCTTTAAAAAAAGTTCCATCTGATATCTCACGAGCAGTGAAGGATAACTGCGTAGGAAGACCACATTCCATGCTAGCATTTGGCTCCATGACATCCAGAACAGACGGGTAAGCCTCAACACCTAATTGTATGACACAGTCATCAATTGAAACTCCTTAAACAAGCTTCTAGGACAAAGTAATGTTTTAAGAGATAGAAGTCTGACTGCGAATTGAAGGGATTTCAATGTTGATTAGATTGGTAGGCCATCCTGAGTAGTTTCCCCTGAACTCCTCCTCTTCACAGTGATATGCATGGTACGTTTCCCTGCCTTTCTCAGAAAAGTGCTTTGAGTATTTGTTATCCACTTTGCAGTATCTTGAAAATGGCAACATCCACAAAGTTGACCCAAATGAATTGAACATTAGACGAGCTGTTCCCTGCAAAGTAGATGATATGCTCACTTGCTCAGTCAGTTTCGATGCTGCATGACCATACGTGAACAATCAATCAGCGAAACACACGTTAACATTATCCTAAACTAGTCAACATACGCATGCTTGGGCAAACTATGTGATAACGATGGAACGGATGAAGAATGACAAATCTTATCCTTAAAATTATTGTCGATACTGTAGCCTTAACCCACTTGTGTGCTATGCCTATCAGTTATAGTAGATGGTACAGATGCGAATCTGATGAAGACCATTAGTTTAAAGACTTAGTCATAAGGAATATACTTTGGCATTAAACATCCTGAGACATGCTGCTGAGGAACATCAACTCCCACCCAACCCTAAAAGAAGAAGAAATAAGAAAAGACAGGATGAGTGACTTTTGATTCTTCTGAAACACATACCTACAAGAATTTTGGACACAAAGATCGACATCTTTCCTTCGGCCTCAGCTACACATTCAGCAAGCTCATTGACCAACACAAGAAACTCAAATCAACGACACAAGCAGAAGAGATTTTCATACAATGAAACAAGACAACCTTGGAGCCTTTAAAAAATAACAAATTGCCAAAAGTTTTGCTACAAAATGGTAAATGGTTTCTCCATTTTTGAAACAAAATTTGAACCAAAGTGGACACAACTACACTAGTGTTTGCTTTCCAAGGGAAATGACTAAAATGG
The DNA here is from genome assembly GCA_963457585.1 of Spergularia bocconei. Lineage (NCBI taxonomy): Eukaryota > Viridiplantae > Streptophyta > Magnoliopsida > Caryophyllales > Caryophyllaceae > Spergularia > Spergularia bocconei. The sequence continues at coordinate 12,780,220 of OY734950.1, read as the reverse complement.
TACTTTAGATCTAAGGTCTTCCGCACAGTCTCCTGGACGTTTAATAAGAGAATGTTTTCAGTTCTATCCCTTTTCAACAGAGATACAAACTCCCGAGAAAAAAAAAAAAAAAAAAAAAAAAAAAGGTATAGATGACTTACAAAACATAAGTCTCTCTTAACTTGTGGCATTTTACAGGTAAGAACTTTACACAATAGATAAGAAGAAAAGGTTTGAGAGAAGATGAAAAAGTTTGAGAGACGAATAAAAAGAAAAACATTAGAAAACCAAAGAAAGAAACCAATAAAAGTCATCCTCCACATGGATAGTGACTCTCCACACTGCCCTACCTGACACCATACTTTTGTTAAGCCGTAAGGCACTCATATCACTTCTAGTCACCCCCATCCAAGTCATCTTGGGCCTTCCCCGACCCCTGACGATATTATCACTCCCCCACTCTTCTATTCTTCTAATCGGCACGCCACTAGGCCTCCTTCTCACATGCCCATACCACCTCAGTCAGTTCTCCAACATCTTGTCCCCAATGGATGCAACCCCTAACCCCTACTTTCACCCTGATAACTTCATTTCTTAACCGATCCTTTCTTGTATATCCACACATCCATCGTAGCATACGCATCTCCGCCTCACTCATCTTATCAACGTGGCACTGTTTCAATGGAAGCAACCCCTACTTTCTCCCTAAGAACTTTATTTCTTAACTGATCCTTTCATGTACGGCCACACATCCATTGTAGCATGCACATCCCCCCCATACTCATCTTATGAATGTAACATTGTTCCATAGCCCAACATCCTATGCCATATAACATTGCCAGCCTGATTGTCGTGCGGTAAAACTTCCCCTTCAAATTACATGGCATGCCTCGATCACATAGAAACCATGTGGCGTTCTTTCACTTCAACCAACCTGATTTAATCCTATGGGCAACATCTCCATCTAATTCTCCATCCTTTTGAAGAATGGATCCCAAATATCAAAAGAAATCCGAGTCTTCAACAACCTTCTCAACCAACATGATCATCCCTCTCGCAGTGCGCCTAACTCCGTGAACTTACACTTTAAATACCCAGTCTTGCTTTTGCTCGACCGAGACCCTCGAGACTCCAAAGTGTGCCTCCATAATTCTAACCTCCTTTCAAGATCTTCTTTCCTTTCTGAGATCAACATGATATCATCTGCGAACATCATGCACCATAGTATATGACCAATTCATCCATGACTATAACAAAGATAAACGGATTAAGTGCAGAACCTTGGCACACTCCAATCTAATAGGGAACTCTTCCGTCTTCCCCACACTAGTCCGTACACTCATACTAGGTCCCTCATACATTCTGTAGCACAACAACAACAAAAACAAAAGGTTTTGTTTTGGTATTGAGTTGAACTGCCGGTCCCTAAGAGTATATCTATTGGCATAAACTTAATTGAGCTTCCTGAATTTTTCTTCTTCCTGCTTCAAGGTTAAAGATTCACTTGGAGAGCCCTTCAAAGATTACTCTGACATAAAGAGTCTAATTGCTCCAAGCTGGGGAAGAATTTTTTCCATGTTACAAACTTACCCAAATCCAACAGCATACCACCTGGGTATAGCATACCAAAGAGTTCTATATTGGGTATTTCACTCCCCGTGTATCGAATACTAATCCCTCTGTCTTAAATAGATTGATCATGTTCAATTTTGGCTCATAGATGATATATGGGGAAATGCCTTCAATGTCCTTCCATACTTATTAAAAATGCTTTTCTCCCATGGGTAATGATATGGAAACTCCTGGGACAGATGGTTACACCCCTCATTGTGAGAAAACATTAACCCTTTTAGACCTTTGTAATTGACCATTTTATTGAGGATGAACTGATAATCAAACCCTATAAACCTATTTTAGGTATGGAGAATGGTTGATTATTTCACCAAAAGCCAAAAATGCACAAATGATTAGTGTTTTTGGGTGCATAACCTTAAGCTGGACAGATTAATTGTTTAAATATTAAACCAAATGACTGTGCAAATTGGAGACACATTATGGAGAAAGTAGAGCCAATAAGTTGGCAAATAAGCTTTAAACATTAACAGTATAGAGCAGAGGAAAACAAACCTCAGAAACTGGAAGGCCAAATGTGCATCCAGAGAGAGTTGCTTTCACCGTTTCAGTTGCACCAAGAAGCGGGGCTCCTGCAGAAAAACCATTTCTTCAGCATATGTGCACACCCAAATGACCATAACTGCTTAGAGATGAATGGTAAAAGTTAACATACCAACAGCAAAATATGCATGGATGTGTGTATCAAGCCAATTCATATAATCTTTCGGAGCTATCTCAAGCTTTAACCACTCTAGAAAGTATCGGAAGACATTATTTCCAAGGGAGTGAGCAAATACTACCGAGGGACCCCCACGAAGTTTATGAGCAGTTTCGAAAGTCAGCCTGAAAAGTGTAAGGGAATAGGCATAGATCAACTTTTTAATATACTGCACTTCTGAAAAAGATTAGCAGTGGGAAGCATTCCACACTTAGTCAATGTATAAGAGCAGCCAAGAATATGTGGTCACCATTAAATTCCGAATGAAATGATGCATCATGAATAGAGATTGGATCACATTAATAGTTTCATAATGAGAAAAGAAATTGAGAGAGCCACACAGTTGGAGGGCAAGGAATGATATCATCCATGAACCAAGCCATGCTCGCATGTCAGAAACCCAAATAACACACAAACAGAATTACACCATATGACCTTCATACACACAAATAGAAGTTAAAAATTGGAATTTATCTACACTCAAACAACACAGCTAATTACTAGCAAAAAATATTGTCCGCAAAATATTAACTAACTTGAGTTTGTGGAAATAAAGGTCTCGCTCCTCAAGTTTCGACGGTGATAACCTCCAATCATAAGGAACAGCAATGATTGCATTGGCCTCTATACCAAACTCAATGCACCATTTCACCCATTCTTTCCACACAGAGGATAGAGGACCTGACAATACCAACATACAGTATATGAAATTAAATTGTGCAGAAGTTTAGTGCTCCCAGTATCTTCAGTTAAAAACCAAAATATACTGAAAAGGCTGCTTGTTTATTCAGTATACTACTATAGCTCAGAAATGAAGGTCATTGTTGCTGTACCAAACTTATCAGGTTCGAGTTGACCATTCATGTACCGAACTTTAAATTTTTTATAACTCCCATTTGAGTTCTGAATGAGGTAAAAAGAATTGGATTGGAGTCTTGGACAACCAGTGATCAGCTTTCATAATGTCTACAAATAATTATTCACATCAAAGCTGCTACAATTATTAACAGAAGAGAAAAAGCATCATACATATATGAGGGCCACATTCACATACCTGTTATGTAACCAGGATCAAGTTCGGTTATAGCAGAGAGCCCACTATCAGGTCTTGACTTGCATTCAGGGTGGTCAGTCTGGTTGTATGGCTCTAACATAATGCATTTGAGCCAGCAATTTACAGCAGAAAGCAGCTGACACATAAACATCAAAACATCAGATAAAATTCCTCAATTACATAACAAACAATTCATGTTTTGATGGACGACAGTCCCATATTACTGATTAGCAAAGACTCCAATACTTAATATATGCAGGTTAAGTGAGGGCACTCAAGAACTCTTAGATATGTACTCTTAGAAACATGTCTTCAAGATGCGAGACTCATAGGCTATCTGAGCTAGCAGCCATACAAACACATTCATCAAACTATAAAGAAACAAAACTCCAGTATGAAATCTTCAAATAGCCATAGCAGGTGACCAAGTCACAGTAGCACTTCAACAAGAAAGACGGGACAGGGTATTTATGAGTAAATTATATCCAGTCAAGCTCGAGTCTTGAAATGAAAACGCTTAAAAGGACACAATATCAACCAATGGCGCTCTCTTTAGCCACGGAAACATCACTGTCCTGGACAATGGCCAATTGGCCACCTAAATCAAGAACTAAGCACGTCTGTAAGTACTCCCTCCTTTCAATTGGATTCTTAACGTTACGGGGGGCATTGAACTATTTACAGCAAGATTCTAGAGCGCAAAACCCATCAAGCTCAAATCGAAACGACATGTACAAGACTCTCGAGAGCAAAATCCCATTGCATAAACCGCGATTATTAGCCACAACAAAAAACCTCACAATGAGCACATATGTCTGAAGAGAAGTAGAAATTGATCCCTGAAGAAACAATCCAGTGGGATTAGTTTGATCATGTGATCAGTGTGTTCAAGTTGTCATGGTGATTGGTCGCTGTAAAGCTTGTAGTGTTCAATGCAGATGGTGGCCTTAGCTAATAGCTTTGTCTCTAGCTCATTGTCTTTTGGTTAGAGTAGAATATGAGTAGCTATATAAAGTAAGTGAAGGTTGTACACAAGGAAGCAGAACATTGGAATATCAAAGAGCTCAAGGAGCATTTCACAAAGTAGGGCTTTCGGTGCAGAAAGTATAGCATTCAAGACAGAAAGTATACTTTCCGCAACTCATAAATCTTTGCTTATAAAACTAATCCATGTCTAAGATTATGAAAATCAACATGGTATCAGAGCCTTTCGGGCTTTTGGGTTAGTTTGGAAGTCAATCGTCAACACAAATGCAGCAGTACGGAAAAGAGGCTAATATGAAATTATGCGACAACACCAATCCTGATGCCTGTGCTCAGGGGGAGTGGGATTTGCTGTGCATCATTTGCGAGAAGAGGAGCCACATCAGGTCATGCATAGGCCAATCCTCAGAGCAAAACAACAACAACAACAACAACGAATGGATACTAGACTCGGGTGCCTCGAATCACATGGTCAATAAGAAAATTCACCTAAAAGAGATGAGATTATTAAAGAGGAGGTTAAGGATTCATTTGCCTAATGGTGACAGTGTTTTAGTGACACATACGGGCACTCACAGGCTTAAAAAAAGGTCTTGTTCTGAAAAATGTGAGATTGTGATAATGAAGGTGAAATAGGGTGCAAATTTGCAGGTATGTATTCATGTTTTAATGCTAATAGTATTAAAAATGAATGGATACTAGACTCGGGTGCCTCGAATCACATGGTCAATAAGAAAATTCACCGAAAAGAGATGAGATTATTAAAGAGGAGGTTAAGGATTCATTTGCCTAATGGTGACAGTGTTTTAGTGACACATACGGGCACTCACAGGCTTAAAAATGGTCTTGTTCTGAAATATGTGATGCTTGTTCCTGATTTCAAGCAAAATCTTATCTCAATTCAGAAATTGTGTGAGGATAACAACTGTACAGTCAAGTTTGACCCACAAAAGTGCATGGTGCACGATTTCAATAACCAAAATACAATAGAGTTAGGTAGAGGCACAGGAGGCCTGCACTACCTTCATCTAACCACAGAACAAGCAACAAATAAGTCTTCCATATCTCAGTGTAATTCACTTGTTGGGATGAAATCAAAATCATTTGACTACAATGTTTGGCATAATAGACTTGGCCATGCCCCTTTTTCTAAACTGAAGCATATATATTGTGTTAAATCTTGTGTGAAGAAAGATCAAATATGCCTCTCATGTCCAATGGCAAAACACACCAAACATCCTTATCCTACCAGTCTAACCTGTGTGGCTGCTCCTTTTGATCTCATCCACATCGACATTTGGGGTGCTTATAGAGTACCTTACAGAAACAAATACAAATATTTCCTCACCATTGTAGATGACAAGTCAAGAGCAACGTGGGTATATCTATTGGTTCACAAATCTGATGCATTTGAGACATTGGTTACATTTTATAACTATGTTCACACTTAGTTTGAACACAAGATAAAGATAATCAGGTCAGACAATGCACTTGAGTTTGATGATAAACAATGTGTCAAGTTTTTCCGAGAAAAAGGAATCATACACCAAACAAGCATTGCTAAAAGACCACAGCAAAATGGGGTGGTGGAAAGAAAGCATCCTCATGTCCTTGAAGTGAGTCGAGCATTCAGGTTTCACTCAGGCTTGCCTTTGAATTATTGGGGTGACTGTGTCCTTGCTGCAGCACATCTAATAAATCGACTCCCATCTCCAACCATCAACAATAATACTCCATATGAAGTGATACTCGGAATCAAACCAGATTATCACAACCTCAGAACCTTTGGGTGTTTTGCACTTGCTGCAAATCCTGAGAAAGCAGACAAGTTTGGGACGAGGCCGTTCCATGTGTCTTTCTAGGATACCCTCAAACACAAAAATGGTATAAGCTTGAGAATCTTCAAACTGGCAAGAGATTTGTCTCTCGAGATGTGACCTTCCATGAGGAGATTTTCCCATACAATCCTAGTCCAAAATCTCACTTTATGCATCCAATGCCTATGGATATAGGTCACTTCAATTTTTTTGGAAAAGAGCTTAAGAGGATTCCACATTATACACCTTCCGTCTCAGAAAGTATGCCCTTTGAGGTACAAAGTGAACCTTACGCAACAAAATATTCCACACCACCACTTGATACTCGTGATGCAATCACATCTCTTGTGACTGATACAAACAATCCTACCCCCACTGAGTCAAATGAGCCAACTCCTGAAGTGTCCAGTTCTCCTATTGCAATGAGGAAGTCAGAAAGAGTGAGGCAACCACCAAAGTGGATGGAAGACTATGTGACAGGTAAAACGCAACCTACTGTCATATCACCAGTCATTGACACGAATGTGGATAAAGCCTTTGCAAACATGATACTCCATAAACCCAGAATCGGAGAACCTCACAACTATAGTCAAGTTGTACAATCAACCGTATGGGTTGACACCATGAATTTGGAGCTAGAAGCTCTTGAAGCGAACAACACTTGGGAAGTCACCTCTCTCCCACAAGGTAGAAAAGCAATTGGATGTAGATGGCTCTATAAGGTAAAATATCAACCAGATGGCGCCATTGAAAGATGCAAAGCTCGCTTGGTGATCCAAGGGTGTCGACAAAGAGAAGGAATTGACTACAATGAGACTTTTGCTCCTGTATCAAAAATGACAACAGTAAGAACACTTCTAGCTGTTGCATCCATGCAAAATTGGCACACACATCAAATGGATATGTCAAATGCTTTTCTACATGGTAACTTTGAGGAAGAGGTTTATATGGTTATGCCTCAAGGGTATACAAGTCCAGGTGCTCGAATACAACTCAATCAAGCCACACACAAACCTACCCAAGTGTGTAAACTGAACAAATCTCTTTATGGGCTCAAGCAAGCCCCTCGACAATGGTTTGCAAAACTATCTCAAGTCCTTTACAACATTGGATTTCACCAATCTTCATCAAATCCGTCTCTCTTCCTCAAAACAAATCACAAAGACATCATTGTGATACTTGTATATGTGGATGACATGATCGTCACCGGTAATAACATTGATCAAATTACTGGTGTCAAGACTCTATTGAAGCAACATCTTGCGATGAAAGATCTTGGTATTCTGTCGTACTTTCTGGGTATGGAGGTTGCCCATACACCTCAAGGCATCTTCATCTCTCAGAAGAAATACACCTTGGACATCATCAAAGAGTTTGGGGTAGAAAAGAGCAAAGCACTCCGACTTCCATTAGATGCCCATGTGAAATTGGAGCCAACTAAGGGCACTCCCCTGCCTAACTCTGATTCTTACAGAAGAATCGTAGGGAAATTGATCTATCTCACACTCACTAGGCCGGATATTGCATTTTCTGTGCAACTCCTCAGCCAATTTATGCATTCGCCGACTTCTGATCATATGCAGGCCGCTAGAAGAGTGCTCACGTATCTCAATCCCTCCCCTAGCCAAGGTATATTGCTAGCCAATACATCAGCCGCAAGCTTAACAGCGTACTGCGATAGTGATTGGGCCTCTTGCCCTTATTCCAGAAGATCTACAACAGGATTTTGCGTCCTCTTAGGTCAGTCCCCTGTGTCTTGGAAAGCAAATAAGCAAAGCGTGGTAGCACGCTCTTCAGCTGAAGCTGAGTATAGAGCGATGGCACTCACCACATGTGAGGTGACTTGGCTCCTATCTCTATTGAAAGATCTCGGTCTCAAGAATGTCCAATCTGCAGCATTAAATGCGACAATCAAGCTGCGTTGTCGATTGCGGCCAATCCAGTGTACCACGAGAGAACCAAACACATTGAGATAGATTGTCATTTTATAAGGGATAAGGTGGCTGCTGGCATCATTCAACCTTCATACGTCTCATCCAAGCACCAACTTGCTGATGTGCTTACAAAACCTCTAGCAATTAAACAACATCAATTACTCCTAGACAAAATGGGAGTGTTGGCTTCCCCCCACTCCCAATTTGAGGGGGAGTGAAGAGAAGTAGAAATTGATCCCTGAAGAAACAATCCAGTGGGATTAGTTTGATCATGTGATCAGTGTGTTCAAGTTGTCATGGTGATTGGTCGCTGTCAAGCTTGTAGTGTTCAATGCAGATGGTGGCCTTAGCTAATAGCTTTGTCTCTAGCTCATTGTCTTTTGGTTAGAGTAGAATATGAGTAGCTATATAAAATAAGTGAAGGTTGTACACAAGGAAGCAGAACATTGGAATATCAAAGAGCTCAAGGAGCATTTCACAAAGTAGGGCTTTCGGTGCAGAAAGTATAGCATTCAAGACAGAAAGTATACTTTCCGCAACTCATAAATCTTTGCTTATAAAACTAATCCATGTCTAAGATTATGAAAATCAACAATGTCACGTCAAGTTAACAACAATTAGATCAATACCATGCAAGAGCAACAAAAAAGGAAGGAAATGGCATTGCGATATCAAAAAATGAAAAGTGCGCACCAAACAATTTCATCGAAGATCAAAATGGGTAATTTATATGAACAAGATGAAATAGCATAATCATAACAATAATATGACCAAGAAATGATTAATAAAAAAAAGGAAGAGGGGGTACCTTGGTAGTGTCAAGCCAGACTAAATCAAGGGGATTGAAATCAAGAGGAGAAAAGGGGCAGTCAAGAATAGACCAAGCTCTCAACTGGGTTGATGCAAATCCTGGTATTATTATTCCTGACAACTTTGAGTAATCTCCTCCGAATTCTCCCGCGCTATCAACAACTCCATCAACTCCCACTAATATTACTGACAATATTAATATCAATAAGATTTTGCCTCGCATTTTATTGTATTGTAATGATTTCTTGTTTTTTTTTTTTTTTTTCTTCTGAGTTTAATGGAGGATTCGTTTGGAGTGTTTCGACATTGATGAAGCAGCTTGCGGAAAACAGAAAAATGGACTTTTCAAAGTTTGTTATTTTTTTTCTGAGGATTTGAAGAATTTGTGTTGCCCACGAGGGTCTCCCGTCTCCTGCACCGAGGGATCGAGAGGTCAATGGGCGTTGTTGGACCAATGTGCCATTACAGGGATAAATTAGTCATTCAATAATTCAATCTCCTACCACTTAAAGTTCCAGCACAACCACTCCATCCGACCATGAACCACCCCCAGCCTACTAACTCACGCTTTTGAATCCTCTCCATTTGTTGAAAGAACTGTTATTGAAAGAACCGAATAGTCCAGTTGAATCCATGGCCTATATTCATTGAGCCTACTTATATTAATGGCTAAAATACACTAGCGGCTCGTTTGGCAAGTGAGATAAGGTAGCAGGGATAAGAATGTGAGATTAGGGAGGGATAAGAGAGTGGGATAAGAGATTTTTAATCCCATCCCTTGTTTGGTAACATGAAGGGATTAGAGGTTGGGGATAAGAGAAAATGTATTAGTTAATTGTAATATGACAATTTTATCCCCTAATAATAAAATCTTTATTTCTCACTTAATAGTGGCATATGTGTCATTTTCATTGAATTTTATCCATCTTCCTAATACCTGCCCCCCTAGGTATTATTTTGGTGGGATAACTTATCTCATAACTAGTATTTGTGCCCGTGTATTCACGGGACTATGTTTGACTATTTGTTTATTCAGTTGGGATTTCAAAAGATCGATAATAATATTTTTTTGTCAATGAACTTCTGTTTCAGGTTGTCTGATCGGATTCCAAGTAAGAGAACACAGTGGTGAGCTGTACATAACATCAAGTTTCATCTCATCATAGTATTATATGATAAAGAACAACCCACCGAAAATGCAAATTTGTTCAAGAAAAGCCATAATAAGCATAGAAAATCATAACTTAAATATTTGAGTTATGATCAAACCTTGGGAGCTTTCAGGTTTTAGCGCTTCATAACACAATTGGTCAAGGATTAGATAGAGTTTGTTGTGTCAAGCCAAATAATTTCAAAAACCAAGAAATCAAAAGTGAGAGCAATGATGGCCGTGGAGTCATAGGTGTTTTGGAAGCTGACTTAGTGGAACCAGCTCATGATAAGCAAGGCTTTGACTCTTTGAGAGGACCAGTGCACTTTCCAGGCTTGAAATGCAGCTAAGAGACTTGCAGAAGACTTACTGGTTAGCATCCTCATCAACTTCTGTTTTCAGGTTTAGGGAATTGTAAAATAGATAGATCGTCGGAATGTCTCTGAATTGTCTCTTTTGTCAGGCGTGACAACTGCCAAAAAATCGGTTATGCAACATGAAGAGCACTGAACATAAATGCTTTGGCATTAGTCCCTCATACAAGTAACAGCAGCAGTCCCAAGAGGAAAATCCCGGAAAAACCTGTTAAGAAAAATGTACAACCACTGTGTAATAATAGCGTCTCTAGTACCCGTCTTGAGACACGAACTTCAAGACAGCAAGAGCCATTCAAGCTTCACGGTATGCTGTTTGCTTCTGTTAAATCTGTAGTCTGCCTTCCGGTCTACTTCATTCTCTTTGCGGGGCTATCATTTCTCGGTTTCAGCTCAGTGAAGCTTAGACCTGTATTTCTGAGCTGAGCTATACTGCAATTTATTGTACATGATTGTGCAAAAATTCCACACATGTATGACAATAAGTTTGTTGAACTATTCTGTTCTGATTTACTGAGAGACTTATTTGATAATTTAAAGAGTTACCAAAACAACAATAAGCATCATCGTAAGAGCAATAGGTAAAATAAATAACTTTTAGGGATGAAAAACTAATATTGGTATACTTTTTAACCAACTGCAGTACAGTATTCGAAAAGAAAGTAAACATAGAAACTACAACCAGACCAAGGCATGAGAAACTATGAAGCATACTTCACACAGCCACACAGAACCTAAGCTAAGAGCTTGTAATCCATGAAACTCATACAAAAATATAATTCTCATAGAAGATTATTATTTTCCTAGAGTGGGAAGACGATATCAACATCATAGCTAGTGCAACAACTACCACCAATCAAGAAAAAACCCTCAATTTAGCAGAACAGTGCAAGGTCCTTTTTTTTTCACAGCATGTATACTTGTTTCACACTTTCAATCTGTACAAAACAAAACCTACAGCTACTATATCACTAACCCCATATACAATCTGAACCTATGAATGATCTAATTTTTGAGGTTGCTCCATTTCAAAAATGAAAGATTTTGTGTGATCCACCATCTTCTCTAGTTTGACAGTAACTCAGGGTTGGTAAAATAAACAAAATCAAGCCTGACAAATTTTATTCGAAGATGTGGTAAAGAAAAAAAAAATTACTTTGAGTGTGCTTCCAGGGAACAAAACCTTTCACTTGTTAGTACATATATCTGAAGTCAGAGCTCAACTCAAGTTGGATCTCGATTACATTTCTTTCAATAATCTTAAGAGAGTACAGGTTGTGAGTTGATTTAAACTTTTAATCTATACGAATCACCTCATATTCAAAGGCTGAAGTATGCCTCTCGTGCATATTAGGGTTCTGCGAGAGTTCAAGTCTGGATCATTCATAAAATGAAGTCTTTGAATACACTATCTTACTCCACAACATGATTCATTTCTTGCATAAAGTATGACCAGAATTTCAACCCATAATTAAGAACCTAATATATACAAAGTATGATCTTGTCACAGGCCTTACAAAGGATTTTTGAAGAGAAAGCTGTGGTTACAGAACTTATAGCAACAAAAGAGATAAACACTACATTCTGATCATGAAATGAATAAAATGAAGAACTTTAGGTACCCGCATACTTCCAGATGCACTTAATTTAGTTCTAAGAGAGCATATTCAAATTTCCTCGTTTTGTTTATTTTTGCAAATTTCTGTTTTTAGTGGCATAAGTATAATACTACCACTACAACTACCCATAAGAGACATCCTTAGGAGTTAGACATAGCTCTATTTATGTTGAGTTAAGGCATTAAGGCAGAGTCTGATATTGTTGAGGGGATTAAAACATATTTATGCATAATCAAGACAAAAAAAAAAACCCCCAAAATCGAAATACAGCAATTCTGCAGCTTAGGAAAATTTCAGGTTTGCGCAATTAGTTTTGAGAACCTCTTAGAAGGTTCAAACGAAACTCAATTTTTATGTGCCATACTTTTTCGGAAAGCTAAGAGATCAATCTACAAAATAATAAAACCAAAGACTGTTTGCTCAATCTATTCTCCATAATTTAACTATCAATCAATCATATCAAGTGATACCACAATAAAATTCACACACAAACCTAAACTCAACTCATTACCAATCATATTACCAGTGAAAATAGGGTGAGACAAATAAGGAATTTTCATCGCATCATTCCTTTAGTTGCCCATGTTTAGAGATGATTTCACGCTTGACAAAATTCACTTGGATCCTACATAATTATCCCAAAAAAGGTCGGCTTTTATTAACAATTGAACCCATATCACTCAACAATTAAACATGAGATGTGGAAACTATTCCAACCGTGACAAATACAATTTTGGGTATAATCAATTGATGCTCAAACCAACCGAAGAATTACCTCAGCAATATCAGAAGTGAAGAGGTGAGAAGCCAAATCGAAAATACATGAGTAGACCGAAGGGACGAAGACCAACCTCATTCAACTGAGCCTCTGTTGCTGTTGCCGAACAAAAATAAAAAACCTCTCCATTTTGCCTTTTTTTTTTCATATTCAAATCACAGTAAAGATGACATCTGACGACGACACAACTTTCTGATCGAACAACCTTACCATCACCAGAACCTCTAATTTCACCACCGCTAACCGCCGCCGCCGTCATACCAGGATACGGCGTCGTTACAACTCCGCTGTGGTGCCGCCGCGTAATACACCTGCCTCCCCGTCGCACTATCATGCGCCACCTGAGTGTAACCTGTACTCTCCCCCGCCATCGCCGGCCTCACCTGCGCCGCCGTGCTTACCGCCGGCATCGTCGCCGGCATACTATACATAGGCTGCTCCCTGTATACCGGATCCGCCGGCATCCGTTGCTGATAAAATCCTTGTTGATTTTGCTGAATTTGTCCTCCGACTGCACTCATTATCGGCGTGTGGTACACGTTTCCTTGCGGGCGCGTGCATCATGTAAACCGGCTGCTGTTGATGTTGTTGTTGTTGTTGTTGTGGGTGGAATTGGTTTTGTTGTTGCAGTTGCTGCGGTGGCGGCTGCTGGTGTTGGCTGTTGTTGTAACTGATCACACAATCACTAAAAACGAACAAAAGTCATAAAGATAACATAAAACCAATAACATCACAAATTGACCAACCAATAACATCACAGATGGAAGCTTAAGCATATAGCTTATCATCGAATTATTGATGAATCTAAATTAAAACTGTTAAAATTCAACAGTATGGGGAGGGATCTTAACTCTTTAAGGCGGAATTAAACATGCAAAATCCATATTTCTTAACGGTGGTTTAGAGATGAAGAGGATAGTGCTCGTTATCGTTGATGCGTATACCCACGCCCCGTCACGAAACCAGGATCCCCTGCATGATCAACCGGAATAAACATGTCTATCAACACCTACCGGCCTTCAAAATTCAAGTAATGCAATCCCACAATAATTGACAAAAATCAAGTACAAATTAAACACAACCTGAATAGTGAATATTAATAGAAAATATGTGCATAATTTCACCATGACCTACATAATTATTAGATGAATAAATAATAATCTGCCATAGAAGAGGGGAAGAAGCTGACTTACCCAACAAACTGATGATCAAAGCATTACGTTATCATCACATGTTTCCTCGATTTCGAAATTGAAATTCCCATACAATGTCAATGATTCTTGAATTTATAGGAGTATGTATTGTGAAACACTTTCGGTTCAATGTTAGATTAAAGATGATACATTTATTTGCGAGGGAGACGAAAAGCAAAGGAAGACCATGGATGAGGAAGGGGGATAGTTGAAAGGATGTGCGTTTTCATAAGAGCCGGTGATGTGGGAAGGGGCAAGACGGAAGGTGAAGGGATCAATTCATCTTCGGCAGTTTCAATGGGAGGGGAAAGGGGTAGAGGAGCAGTCAGTATTGAATATTTGACTACACTGTATGTCTGCGGGAAATGACGTGGATAAGAACCAACTGGAATTCACTTTTGGGGGGCACATTGACAATGACGTAAGCAAATGCAGCCAAAATCTGACACATCGGCGATGAGGTGGATTTAATTTTTCCAAATGCTTTGATAGTATGCCACGTAGGCCGGGATGTTAGCCTATTAATAGATAAGTATAGATCCCTATCCCACTACCTAATCCCCCTTACCAAACATGGGAATATATACTATTGAGATTATTTATCTTATCCCACCTTCTTATCCCACAAAACAAACAACCCCTAGGACAAAATGTAAAAACAAGTAATAAGATGCAGATGCACGGTTTTCTTTGTCCGCCGCCATCAAACCCACATGCCGCGGGTCTATGAACTTTGACGACCGGCTATGCTACCCATTCACCGAAACAACAATAACCCCCCCCCCAAGATCGTCGTAAAGTCATCGGAATTATTCTTGTCTGATGGGATGGAATCGTAATTACACGGTGGACCTATGGTAATTGGGGGAAAAATGGAAAAATTATACTTAAAATGATGGAAGAGGTAGAAGTTTGGGTTGAATTGGCAAGAAACTAAGGACAATCAAAGAATGATGATGATGGATGACTGATAAATGTTGATCAGAGCATAGCGAGGAGACGAGAAAGAAGCTGAAATAGAAATGAAATCAGAGCCGTTAGATTGGGGCCTATCATGTTGCGCATCCAGTGTAGGATCTGGACTCTCCAGCTCTTTTACTAATTGGAAAAGATCCGAACGCTTTCGGCACATCCCCCTTTTCTATCTTAAATTTATGTTTCAAATTACACGTTAGTATTTAGTAACAAAGGAAAACAACAAATCTCTTTATGATATCCATTTTTCAAGTTCGTTATTACGGGTAGTTCCTACAAAGGATCGGACTAATGAAATAACAGCGATGCTCAAATTTCTACACCTTTGCAAAAGCGGCGTTTACGAGGATGTCGTCGAACATTTTGTATAAACTGGGGATGTAGGTGAAACTGAGAGTCCGAATTGTAGGCCCATAGGGTTTGGTCGTGCTTCTCCAGAGAACCGATGTAGGTGTGGGCGGAGGATGTGCTCCAATTGCGCCTCCTTGGGGTACATCTCTCTGATTGTCTTTCTGACGGTTGCGGTCGTGTCTTGGATGATGGCATTGTTGCTGCTTGTTAACAAAGAGGAAGCAATAACCCTTCTATAGTATTAAAGGAGACTTTTGTAGCTCTCACATCGATCAGAGATTTTTAGACAGTATTGATAGTATTTTCATATTATCAAAAGTATTTTACGTCCATCCCAACAAAAAAAAAAAACAACCAATTTTAACACCCCTGTTAATATATTAAAACCCTCTTATTTCAAACAAATATATATTAAAATCCTCATTATTATCACTCACTAATTAAATGTATAAACCAATCATATATTCACAAATAAAGAAACCTTATATGAAGCAAATTAAAGATGGATATGTACATTACTTTGATCGTATGCAATACACTATGTATAGGTAGGCATTGAGTGTCCTTCCACCATACCACCATTCTCATGCTCACCTTTTTCATGTTTAATGTTAAATATTTGTTGCCAAACTCTCATCATTAATTCGTGTATCAAAACATAGATAAGATAGTTGCCTTCAGAAACTGAGACACTGAGATGCTCAATCTCCTCATAAAAATGTTGTAATATCATGCGTTGAGCTTCATAGGTTGTTTCGTGCCAAAAAAAAAAACATTGGGATCTAAAAAGCGTTGAGCTTTGTAAGTTGTTTCGTACCAAAAAAACAATTGTAATCTAAAAATGGAAAATTTGCCACATAGCACCTTTTATGTTTTCGAATATAACAACTAGCACCTTTTATGTCCGATTCTGCCAAATGACACCTTTAATTTGTCATTTTTTAATATATCACACCAAATCGATCATTTCCGGCCAAAATCGAATTGACTCCGGTGTTGACCTCATCTGCCGATCATGTGCTGCGTATTTCCTCATTTTCTTTTCATTTTCCCCCAAATCAAACTGATACTCACTTCTCTTCCCCGACATTTCACTTTATTTCTTCTCTCCTTCTCTCCTTCTTTCTCCTTGTTTCTATTGATTTACTCTCTCTCCTTAATTTATTTATTATCTATCTTTTCTGACTTCAATCAGGTAAGTTATTTACTTGGTTTTACTTTCATTGTAATTGAAATTTCTGGTTATACCTAGGGTTTTATTCATTTCAATTAAATTGGGGTTTTTATTTTAGGGCTTGGGTTTGTCTTGAATCAGGTCCAATGGCAAATGTTTGGCCTAATTGTCATTGTGGAATGGCTGCATTGCTCCAAACTGCTACGACGAGGGTCAATCTGGGGAGGCGGTTCTGGAAATGCCACTACTACGACCATGTGAAGAAGAGGGGTATACTATGTGTGATTTTGTTTTGTTGGTATGATAGGGTGAGCACCGTTGGCAAAGAGAAGATAATCAATTCGCTAATTCGATCATTTTCATCACTAGAAGGAGAAATCGATAGAAACAAGGAGAAGGAAGGAGAGAATAAGAGAAAAAAATGAAGAAATTAAGTGAATGTCGGAGAAGAGAAGTGAGTATCGGATTTGATTTGGGGGAAAATGAAAAGAAATTAAGGAAAAACACAGCACGTGATCGGCACATGAGGTCAATGCTAGAGTCAATTCGATTGTGGGTGGAAATGATCGATTTGGTGTGACGTATCAAAAAATGGCAAATTAAAGGTGTCAGTGGACAGAATTGGACATAAAAGGTGCTATCTGTAATTCGGAAATATGAAAGGTGCTATGTGCCAAATTTTCCTCTAAAAATGGAAGAAAAAAAAAATACACAAATTGACGAGTTATATAGGTGATATGGTGATTATGTACACTTACGATAACCCTTCCTTAACAATTGAATGTTGTTTATCTAATAATTGGGCGTTTTCTTTCGAAAGTTTCAATGTATGCCTTAATTTCTTACCGATATATCTTAATATATCAATCTAACTAATCTTTTATAATAGACTATTGGATATTGAATTGTAAGAAATATGACTTGCCTTCAAAAAAAAAAAAAAAAGTAATATGACTTCGAACTTTAGAAAGATGCCATAAATATCCACATTGCATGGTACAATATTGAAAATGTAATATCCCGAAATTTCAAAGTATTTTATATTAATATTTGAGAATTAATAATTAGATTATTGTAGTGGAAAAAGAATTTAAATGTTAATTTGTGAGTCGTTTTCAAAAATGGGTTCGGGAATGAGTTCTAGAGTCGGACTTTCTATATGGACTTCTTATTTTCTACTTGGATTATCTCTACCTACTACCAATAAGCTAACCCACTATTGTATTGGCCCAAACCCAAAACCATATACCAACCCAATACAAAAGAAAATCAGAAATAAGGAAAGAGAAAAGAAAAAGAAAAAGAAAAAGAAAAAAAAAAAAAAAAAATTTGTGGGAAATCACCTAATATTTTCCACAATTTTTGGGGAACCACCTTATAAATTTATTTTTTTGGGGAACCACCAAATAAGACATTTTATGTATGGTAGAACCACCTTTTCCAGATATCCCCTCTTTCCCTGCCTGAAATATCCTACGTGTACCATCGGAATTCCAAGTCACATGCTGACTCATTAAATAAAAAAACTAAAAAACTAAAAAAAACTTGCCAAATGAATCAGCCGTGTATCCTGATTCCTACTCACCAAAAAACAAAAATAAAAAACATTACTCCATTCTCACCCACCAAAATCAAAGAGTTTGCTTCCATTGAATTGTTCCGATCAACAAATATTGTTCCGATCAACAAATATTGTTCCCAATAAAAGTCTGACGGATTGAAGTCATGAACAAGAGAGAGCTTCTCTCATGAGCGACTGTACGGACATCTTACAGTCAATCTGAATCCATGGCTACTAAACGACAGAGAGGGAGACCACCTAAAATAAAATCGCAGGCTGATGCTGCTTCACCAGACGAAGAGAATGATAATACAATTGGTACGAGCACGATGGAATCGGAGATGGAAACTGGAACCCAGCTAGACGACAGTGTACGGGCTACGGTAAACGATTTAATTGCATCAGCTCTCAATAAGTCAGGTATTCACTCGAAAACCCCTAATTCTGCTCCTAACTCTTTCAAGAAGCATGCTGCAACTAGTGAATTAGAAGGAGAGCATGTGGAAACCCCAATCGGAAATGTTGATCTGAATAAAAATGCTGAAAAGGGGAAAAAAACTTGGAATTCTGTGGTTAAAGGGAAAACTAGAGCTGGAATGAATCTGTTTTTTGATGAACAAAGTAGTAAGGATGAGGAGATTGTTATTGATGAAATGGATATTAAGGATGAACTGGAAAATTGGAAATTCACTTTACTGGGGAATGTGTTGGGAGCTAGGCCAAATGTTAAAGATCTCAATGAGTTTGCTTCGAAAAATTGGCAGTTTGGGGATGCTCCTATGATAAAATATTTTAGAAGAGGTTGGTTCACAATTCGATTTTGGTCTGAAAATGATATGCTGGAAGTGCTGCGGGGTGGACCTTGGAAGGCAGGAGGAAACCCTTTCATCCTTAAACCTTGGTCACCCACCATTTCTCAGGAGCTTGATAGAGTATCACACATCCCAGTATGGATTCTTCTGCCCGGATTGGATCCATGGCTGTGGAGTGAGCAAGTACTCAGCAAAATTGGAAGCAAGATTGGGAGACCCATGTTTGCTGATCATACTACCACACACAAAGAGAAATTGTCTTTTGCAAGAATGCTTGTGGAAGTTGATGTCTCATCTGATTTACCCGAAGAAGTTGCACTGAACATAGCAGGATATGGGCAGGTTATGCAAAGAATCGACTATGAGTGGGTTCCATTCTTTTGCAAAACCTGCTCTAAGCTTGGGCACCAATCAAGCTCCTGTAGGATGAATAGAAAGGAGGAAAGGAAAGTCGAGAAGAAAGTCCAATATAAACCAAAGGAGAAGCAGGAGAAGAAGAATTTGGAACAAAATTCTATGCAGATTTCAACTCCTGGGCAGAAGCAAGTTGTAGTAGAAGATAATGAACACACAGATCATTCTACTCCAACGCCTCCACCAGGTGGAAATCTAAGCACTGATGATTTGGGATTCAGGCAATACAAGAAGACTACAGCCAGGAAAACTACTTCCCTTAGGATGAAGCCAGCAAGTTTGAGTAACTGCTTTGATATTCTAGATGAACCAAGGCAGATTCTTGATGACAAAGAACTAGGTGATAATCCATTAGAGGCAGGTGAGCCCCCTGATCCTCCCCCTCTATGATTATTGCTTCCTGGAACATCAGAGGACTCAATGAAGTCCTCAAACAGCTTGAGGTTAAGAACCTCATGCTGAAAAATGGGATAGATATTCTAGGATTAGTAGAGACCAGGGTAAAGGAGAATAAGAAGGATAGGATAATCAAAAGTAATTTTCAGAGGTTTAGAGTGGCTACTAATCATGATCATCATTACAATGGAAGAATATGGATCATTTGGAATCCATATACAGTAAAGGTAGAGATTATTCATGCTACAAGTCAGTTGATGCATTGTAGAGTGGTTCATTATGCTAGAAATATGGAAATTAGGGTCACTGTGATCTATGCTAGCAATAAGGGGATAGAGAGGAAGCAACTTTGGGATGATCTGCAGTTATGTGTAACTACTAACATCCCATGGGTGATCACTGGTGACTTTAATGTCACAAGGTGGAATTATGAGAGAATTGGCAGATACTCTCCCCCTCAGGGAGAACTTGATGACTTCAACAATTGTCTGCTGCAATGTGCTGTTGAGGACCTGAAAATGAATGGCTGTGAGTTCACTTGGACTAACAACCAAGAGGGTTTGGATAGAGCTTGGGCTAAGCTTGATAGGGCCCTGGTAAACATGGATTGGATGAATAAATTACCGGATTCACATGCTTTAATTCTTCCACAAGGTGTTTCAGACCATACACCAATCCTAATAAAAGCTTGTGATCCGATCATAGTGAAGAAATCCTTCAAGTTTCTAAATTGTTGGGTAGAGCATAAAGACTATGACAGGATTGTTAAGGAGGCTTGGAATATTAGAAGCTCAGGGGGTCCTATGGATAGGTTGTTTGACAAACTCAGGAATGTCAAACATGCTCTAACTAAGCTGAATAGACAAGACTACTCAAATCTGACTGACAGAGTTAAGAAATGCAAGGAAGAATTGGATTTGAGTCAGATGGAGTCTAATCAAAACCCTGGAAACTGCAATCTTCACCTCAGAGTTGAACAAGCTAAGGAGAAATACTGTAAGCTCAAAAAAGCTGAAATGAGTATGTTGAATCAAAGGGCAAAAATAAATCATATTCAGCTTGATGATAGCAGTACGAGATTTTTCTACTCAAGAATTGTGGCACGGAAAAATCAGAATGTCATAGCCAGCATTAAGGATGGAAATGGGAAGGAGTGCATTCATCAGAAAGATATTTCAAATGCCTTTATCTCATTCTATAAAGAGCTACTTGGTACAGGGAAAACAGTAGAGAACCTTGACTATGCTTTTATCAGACAGGGGGCTTGTCTAAGTGATGATATGAGGAGCATACTAGATCAGAGAGTCACAAAAGAGGAAATAAAATCTGCTCTTTTTAGCATGAGTCCTAATAAGAGCCCAGGACAAGACGGCTTTGGAGCAGGTTTCTTTCAGACATCTTGGAAAATGGTTGAGAGAGAAGTTAACAATGCTGTTTGGGAATTTTTTGATAAACTGCATATGCCAAAGAAGATGAATGCTACAATGGTAACTCTTATTCCTAAAAAGGACAATGCAGATTCAGTTTCTGATTTCCGTCCAATTGCTTGCTGCTCAACAGTTTACAAAATCATTAGCAAAATTCTTGCTAATAGATTAAAAACTACTCTTCCAACTCTAATTGGCAAGGAGCAGGCAGCATTTACTGAAGGGAGGCACATATATGACAATATCATCTTGTCCCAAGCTTTGATTAAGGGTTATTCTCAGAAGTACATTTCTCCAAGATGCCTAATCAAAGTTGACATAAGAAAAGCTTTCGACTCCTTAGATTGGAGGTTCATTAGGAGTATGCTTGAGGCTTACAATTTCCCTCCAAAATTCATTGACTGGATCTGTAAGTGTCTCAACACAACATGGTTTTCTTTGAGAATTAATGGCTCTTATGAAGGTTTTTTCCAGGGGAAAAATGGGATAAGACAAGGAGATCCATTGTCTCCATATATCTTTGTTCTTAGTATGGAGATCCTTTCAAGGTATCTTAGAAGAATGGAATGCAGCCCAATGTTCTCTTACCACCCTCAGTGTTCAAGAATCAAGCTCAACCATCTGATTTTTGCTGATGACTTGATGATTTTTGTTCGAGGAGATGTTCCTTCAGTGAAAGCTGCTCTGAATTGCTTGGATAGCTTCTCTGCCATCTCGGGGCTAACTGCCAATCATGCCAAAACTGACATATATTTTGGTGGTGTCTGTCAAGTGGTGAAAAAGGATATAATAGAGATGTCTGGATTCACTGAAGGTTTTTTTCCCTTCAGATACTTGGGTTACCCACTGAATTCAGCCAAATTGAAGAATGATATGTATACTCAGCTCTTAGGCAACATCAAGAAGGTGATTATGCACTGGACAACAATTAATCTCTCTTACTCAGGTAAAGTGCAATTGATCAACTCTGTTGTGTTTGGTATGGAAAATTTTTGGTGTGGTTGCATGCTAATCCCAAAAGGAGTCATTAAGAGCATCAACAGATGCTGTAAAGACTTTCTATGGGGTATTGGCTCAGGACAGAGGAAAATCCACTATAAAAGTTGGTTAAGTATTTGTGCTCCAAGGAGTGAAGGTGGAATGGACATTAAAGAGGTGTTATCGTGGAACAAAGCACTTATAGCTAAGTGGATTTGGAGGCTGCATACTAATCATGAAGGGATATGGGAGGCATGGATTAATGCTTACAAGCTAAAAGGAGGTCATGTAGAGAATGCAGCTTGCAAGGGAACTGATGCTGAGAGTTGGAAGAGCATTGTTAGTGTAAAAAATGAGCTTATCCAAGGTCTTTTAGACACTGAAACTCTGGGAACTTTGCTGAGTAGATGGACTAAGCAGGGTAAATTTGACACTCAGGCTGCTTATGAGCATTTTAGATCAAAATATCCAAAAGTTGACTGGTTTAAGGTTGCCTGGCACAATGTCAGTCTTCCTAGGCATCGATTTATCTTTGCTTTGGCTATGCAAAACAAGCTAGCAACTGTGGATAATATGAGGAATAGAGGGATTTACATTGTCAACAGATGTACTCTCTGCAAGCAAGCGGGTGAGTCTCACAAGCACCTATTCTTTAAGTGTGTCTATGCCAGGAAAGTATGGGGAGAGATTAAGTGTTGGACAGGTATGAATCACAATCACAATGATCTGAGGAGTACCATTAAGTGGCTGAAATCCAAATCAAAAAGGAGAAGCTGGAGGCAGAAATGGGCAGTATGCAGTATGGCAGCTACTATCTATTTCATTTGGTATGAGAGGAATGCTAGGATCTTCCTAGGAATCGAGCATCCTGAGAGCTGGATTGTAGATAGGATTAAGTTTGTAGTGTGTGTTAGAATTTATTTTTGGTCCAAAAAATGCAATATGGAGGATGTTGTTGAGAGCCTTATTTCTTAGGCTTCTTTCTTAGTGGTGCTATTTTGTAAGACGTTCTTTTTTTTTTCCCTTATGGATGAATAAAAGAACAAAATTCCTTGCAAAAAAAAAAAAAAAAAAAAAAACAAATATTGTTCCCATCAGCTCCTAACACTCTCTTCTTCAACTTCCTTGCTAAATATCGCGACATACGTAAGTCTCTTTATGTTGTAATTCGTCAATTGGGTATAGAGCTAGAAATCCCAATATTTGAATTTGATTGAATCTCCAATTGATTTTTGATTAAACACCCTAATTGGGTTATTATGACCATGATTTGGAGTGATGGTGATAGACATTAATGGAGATTATGTTTTATGCTTGACCTAACTTTTCTAATTGGGGATTTTGGGTGGTAATTTAGGGGAAGGGGAAATAGAATTCACGGCTGATTTTTTTGGTAAGTTTAGTTTTTTTTTTTTTTTTTTTTTTTTTAATGAGTCAGCGTGTGACTTGGAATTCCGATGGTACACGTAGGATATTTCAGGCAGGGAAAGAGGGGAGATCGGGAAAAGGTGGTTCTACCATACATAAAATGTCTTATTTGATGGTTCCCCAAAAAAATAAATTTATAAGGTGGTTCCCCAAAAATTGTGGAAAATATTAGGTGGTTTTCCACAATTTTTTCAATAAAAAAAAACAAAACCCTCACTCTCTCTCTCCTCCTCACGCAGCCCCCCCTTCTTATAAAAAGAGAGGCCCGAGCCTCTGTTTCTTCTTCGTCTTCTTGGTTGTTCGTCCGCACGCCGCACGCCCAGCCTTCGCCGCTGCTCACCTCCCTCTTCCTGCCCAGAACTTCGCCGCCGTTCTTCTCCTCCGACCACCGCACCTTCACCTCTTCTCCCCGTTCAGTTTCTTCGTGAGCAAGCCTTTTCCCCTGTTTTCGTCTTCTTCGAATTTCATTAGTTTTAATTCGTTTTTCTTGCTTTAAATCTTGCTTAGTTAGTTCTAATACATGTTCTAAGTATTGGGTGATCGATTTAGATTGGTTTTATGCAAAAAGAATTGATCTTGATTATTGTTTTGTGTTAATTTTTATTAATCACGAAATTTGTGATTAATTAGGGTAATAATTCGAAATTGGGATAATTAGCTTCGTGAATTATGATTCTAGCATGTTTATATTATGGTAATTAGGGTTCTTGAATTTAGTTTGAGATTTAATTGGGGTTTTGCTCAAAGTTTGTAGAAATTGTAAATTGGGGGAAACTATGGTTAATTGTTTCTAAATTAGATTAGTTAGCTCAATTTAATTATGGTGGTTGAAATTTCGACATAATGATAATTTAGAGAGTCATAAACAGATTTTCGAAATTTAATTGAATTAATTCGTTTTTATATAATTTTGAGTAATTTAAGCATGTTTTTCATAATTAAAACATAATATAAATTGATTTAATAAATCCTAAATAAATCATAATAATTAAGAAGTTGTTTTTATGAATTAGATTCTGTTTTAAAAGTAATTACAAGTCTTTGAGAATTTTCAAATCAAATTGGATGTTATTTGAGTTATATTGGATAATTAATGAAATAGAATTAAATTTATTGGATAATTGGTATTTGTTGGTTTGAACTTGGTATTGTCATGTTCATACATTGCATATAGGATCATACTAACATATAGGTATATAGTTGGTTGGTTTGTTATAAAAGATTGAGTGTTAATTTGGGAATATCGTTTGTGTAATTGTAGAGCCTGAATTCGTAGACGAGGAGTACTTGTGGTTGTTGTGCTATTGAGTTTTCCGTGTGCTTGAAAAGGTAAGCTAGCATGCTCAACCTTTCTTAAACTTGTAGAAACCTTTCAAATTATATGCTAAATGTGAATGGTGTGATTGGATGAAAACATAGTATCATGATAGGTGGAGAACGATTCAACTTATACAATTATCGTATCATGATTTGTTGGAATTATCGTATTGATATTGGTATATGGTTTGGCTTGTGATATAAATGTGATTTTGAAAGGTAAAGTTGAATGTATATTGGACTGGTTGATTTGGTTTGGTTTGTGGGCACATAGTCGATTTATATTATGATGTTGGTTTTGGTATGATTTGTGATATGTGATCAACTCTCTCTCAATAAGATACTGGTTACTAAGACGGAGTCAAAAGAACTCCTAATTATTTGTTCGAGTCAAAAGTACTCCTATTTATTGGTTTGAGTCAAAAGAACTCCTATTTATAAGTTTGAGTCGCATCGACCCTAATTATTACCCCACCACATCGGTATTTAAGAGGGTTAGGCTCTACTCTACTCTATTTGGGTTAAAAATACCCAGTAGGGGGTGTGTACACTTAAGGTCTAGTAGTCTTGGATTATGGATTATGGATTATGGATTATGGTTGATAGGATGAATTGGCAAAAAATTCGATTCATTTCTAAATAATATGGATTATGGATTGTGGATTATGGATTATGGATTATGGATCATGACTAATGAATTATGAATTTCTTATTTATCGTTAATGTTTGATTTGTTGGATATGGGTTGTGGAATGTTTTCTATGTTATTGATAAGTGATGAATTGAATAGTGGATTGTGAACTATGACTTTTGACTGTTGGTTTGGAATTATTATTGGATGATCATATGATTATGTGCTAAGTGTGTGTTCAAAAATAAAAACTAAAATGATTTCAAAATCCAGGTAAGGGTTTTGGTTTTCTACGCGTTGTGGTGTTAGCTTACTCAATTTTCTGACTTTTTCAACTGTGGTTTTTGTGCTTTAAATCCACCACAGGTTTGGAGTGATTGATGCATGCGGGAACGACGACTCATTAGACATTAGATGGATTTAATAAATTTAGACTCTCATTTATTAGACAATCTATTGAACTTAGACTATTTCATATTTATATTTCATATTTTGGACTATTGTAATTTTAATTATTGGATGTAATAGACTATTTTAGATCATTAGACATTTATAGTTTGGCTTCTGAAATCTCCTTGCATTCGGGTCTTTGACTCGAGTGCGGAGTGACACCTCTGAATTTCCTTATTTGTGTTTTGGATCTCGATAAAAATGTTTTTAAAAAGGAAAGAAAATTTGGGGGTGTTACAGAAAATATCAAGACTTAGCAAAGGGGATTGTACATAGTTGAGTACACTAGAATTTTGCATGCTTAATTAAGTCATTCTATATTGTATTGATTTTCATCCAACAAAAATATAAAAGTATAGTTTAGATTTATTACATCTATAACAACAATAATCAAGCCTTGTTCCTAAAATGATTTGAGGTTGGCTAACCATAGATATCGTTATTTAGAGACCAGTGCAATGCACATGCCTTCAACCCAGTACTTGATAGGCTAAAGTCGTATGCCTAAATCAAATATAAAATACCACACAAACCTATAACGTCGTAATGGGTAAGTGAGATCGTATCCACTGAGAACGGTAACTATAATTGCATGTAAAGTAATCAAATGGGGGGTATATGATTGTAAGTGATCAATTATTGAAAATGCAAAAGAGTAATTCATAAACAATTGGAGAAAAGAATCGCGGTCAATTAATGTCCACTATCGTTAACCTAATTGATCCTCGTTATCAACTAATCCTAATTCGTTGAGCACTTAGTTGTGGAAATATAATTTCCTATCGTTCCTAAATTGTAGCTAAGAGGAGAGTTCAGTCCTACCTAATAGCCCTAACCAGTGAATAACAAAGACGCGCGCCTAAATTCAATCCAGCGAAAGCAAAAAGCAATTAAACGATATCAACTAAGATTAACAAGATCTAGACACACGCGGTCTCGATCTTCAATTAATATGTTTATTCTCTCTAACCTAATACCGATGTTCAGCATATAAATACTAGGCTAGTTACTACTTGTGAATCAACAATCTAACAATTAGTCTTTAAATTGTTAATCATGGAAACCGACGAGTCGTCAAAATATCTCTGAGGTCACTGTTGATGTCGTCGCTTGCTGGACGAGTCTTCTGCAACCAGACGAGTCGTCTGGCAGCTGAACTCCAGACCTCTTGTTCTTCACCTTTCCCGATCCTCATTGCTCTCGGGATTCCTTGTAACCATCATCATTTCATTCCCGAACTTGCAAAAATCATCAAACTCGCATATATTTTTCAAATCTTAGATACAACAACTTTAATTGATGGTTGAAGTGTTAAAGACCGTGCAAATTTAAACAAGAAGTTTAGTTTAATTTGGGAAGGAGACACAAATTATCAATAGGCGATGAAGTCATATTATCATATACTCGTAACATGATAACGTGTATGCCCAATATTAATTCTCTCTGTTTGTTTTTGGGAAACTTGCTGTACAGGGAGAAGACAATGGTGAAGGTAGACAATGATCGAGTAGTAGTAGCACGGTACCTCCGGAAGGTACCCTCTCAACTAAACAAGCCTTTTATGCAAATCCACCTAACGATATAGATGCCAAAGATATTGATAAATGGTATAACGGTCTTCGGTCAAGGGTTCGTCGAAAACCAGAAAACAAGCGTAAATATCTTGAGTTTCTAGGAGAAGGTATGTTCGACGTGTTGCACGTAATTGTCAATTTCAACCGTCATTTAAATTCCCAACAACTTCATAAGTTGTATGGCGAGAAATCTGTTACTGATTTTGAGGGTCGAATCATTAATCTGTTTAAGCGAGAAAGGGAAGCCTCCATGTTGGTTTCGGAGGAGGATGGCAGCTTTCCACTTAGTGTCTCTAAAGGATCTGGTTTCTCATTGTGTACTGCTAGCGAGATTACCCTCTGTCTTTGGGATGTCGCTGTTGATGATGCTGACGCTGATGCTGAGATTGCTCAAGGATCGTTTTCTGGCGACTATGATACTGTTACAGACTATGATCAAGCTATTGCTCAAACAATTAAAGGAGAATATGGATCTGCTACTGTGCATTACGCGAAATTATCTTTTGCGGGTTTTACTGAGTTGAGTGTTCAAATTAGTGGATTTACTGGTGATGTACATGGCAGCATGGCTGTTAATTATACCGATATATGGGGAGACGAAAAGCAACCTAGTGTTGTTTGCATCATGCCACAGTATGAGCCTTTGAACGTGGTCGACACTGGCACCATTGTTCCCCTTTCTAGGCCTCTTCTGTTTTTACCATCTGTTTCTGATCTTGTTCTTGAAGCTAACATTTGGGTCATAGTTCTAGGGCCAAACTTGCTAATGAACTTGTCCTTGAATTCGGATTATGGGAGTTTATGTGTTCTCCAAAGTTGAAACAGGTTAAAGGAATTAATATTCTTCTTATTGATGTGAATGTGGAGTGGCAAGATCCTTTCGATTTTACCCTGCAAAATTTAGCTCACGGAATTATGTGAGTTCTGCCTTACCTGATCTTCCTTTTGCAATGTTTTCTTATCTTTTTACTCCTTTTTTTTTGTACTAAATGTTTATTTCTATAATATCTGCAGATCTCCCTGAATAATCCCATTGTGCCAATGACCTATTAGGCTGATCTGTAAGCACTCCCCACCTCATCTATGTTTTACCATCCACTATTAGTTATCATATGGCATACTTGTATCATTGTACACTCTCCTATCCGGAATGATTTTCCCATTTTTGATATTGTTTTGAGTAGCTATGGAGTTGCTATGATGTTATGCAGATTAAAATATGTAGTAATTTTACAATTATGGTCTAGAAGTAGCTCCCAACATGGGTATTCAAATTCTGTTTTCGAAAGGGCGGAAATCATATATAGTGGGTAGTACTATGTAGCTTACCCCACCCGCATCTAGTGGATATTCGGTTACCCGAAATGAAATGGTGGTGTTACGGGTACATATATTAGGTTTATGTTCGGGTTGGGTTTGGGTATGGGTGATGAAAATTTGGTAAGATATGGACAATGATAAATTATCTAATTTATTCTTTTCTTATACTATATGAGTTTAAACACCCCATATCGAAACGCACCCTCACGAGAGAGGGTATGCACACTAAACGGTTAATCAATGTTTTGAAAAAATTACATGTAAGTTTTTCTATGTAATTTTTGTGGAACTTGGATTAATTATTGATTAGTGTGTATACTCTCCTCAACACATACATCTTTTTTCTGTCGGCTCCCCAATAACCAGGTTTGGGTCCAATGGATATGGACATAGATATCAATAATTGAAAAAATTAAATGGATATGATGGATGAAAAATACATGAATTCGGATTGGGGATGCCATCGCTAGTTCCTATGTAACCCATGGCCGGATGTGGAAAGGGGTACAAATGCACCTAGGATTCTACGTTTTGAAGGCTCTAGTGTTACACCCTTTTGCAATTGTTTTTTTATTTAATTTGTTTGGAATTTTTTCCTTTGTTTGATTTTAAAACCTTTTTATTTCTAATGTGTTTCACTAATTGTTATTTGCTCTTGATTTTGTGAGTTTTATTGTTCATTAACGTTATCATATTCTATTTGCTCTTCCAGGACAACTTCAGCTGTAAATGTATTCTGGCCAAACTATAAGGCACTCCTTAGCGGAAGTGTATTCAATTGCAGTTCGTAGTTACACCAATGATTTACTGAGTGTGTATGGGGAGATTAATATTACTGATGGGTGTAACACTCAATGTATTTTCCAACGAGGGGAGGATTGCCCAGTGAGAGTGGAAAGGTACAGTAAGTTGCCTCGTACAAGGTCATATCTCGAAGTTTTGGGCTTTAGTGAATTTGTAATCAAACTAAAACTCAAAGATACTAATAATCCTATAATCAGCAAAGGATCTATAGGTTGGGTACAATACACGACATGTGAGAGTCAGTGGCAGAGGCGTATGCGTGGTGTTGTCAAGGGTGATGTTGGCTATGCGGTGGCTCATTACGCTGACTACACTGATTCTGTGGAAGTTAGAGTAAAAGTTTATCTATGCACTACTGCAGCTGAGATTAGAGCGGAAGTTCTAGGGAGAATTGATGCTTATTATTCTAATCGCAAGTATAAAAGTGCGTATGAGACCCAATTTTTCCATAGGACGCTCTTTAAAGAGTGCACATCAGTTACAGTTACTTGCATGCCTCGTGCACTGGTCAAACTGTTCTACAGTGGATGCATTGGTGACTGATGCGGTTGTCGTGCCGAAAAAATACGCCTTTGGCTTTTAAAACACTTCTCAGTGTTAGGCTTCCTGGAGAATCCGACTTCAAAACGGTGGATGTTGATCATCCGATATTTCAAGTTTCTTGTGCTGGAACCTTCTGCAAGGCTAGTAATCAAGGTAATTATAGCATTGCGATATGTGGTGACTGACATGTCTGGTTTCGCCACGACCCTTAACATGGTTTTCAAAAGCCCCATCCATGCATTTGTTAGCTCTCTGGCACACAATACTGCTTTCTGGATATCTTTTACCTTTGTACTTTTATGTTCAGTTCCTTTTCTAGGAACTTCACAAACTCTTCTCCGATATCCTAGCCTCCTAGGTGAGGAAATAAATATCAGCTTCCCAAGTTAACAATACTTTAGATGTTTTATGGAACTTTTCTATCACTACCTTTTACAACAATTTTTTCCCAGTTTCCTACCTTTAATTTTTTTTTTTTACAACTTAAGACTAACTCACTACCTACTTTGACAGGATCTAAAACTCGGGGTGGCGGATTATCCGTCATTCAAAATCTCGGTTTTGGATGATAGAATGCGGACGTCATAGTCATCGTTATCAACTATAATTCGAGGTACATTATATGCTAAAGAAATATCGGCCAATATTTCCCCCTTTTTTGACATGCCGAGATGTCGATAACTATACACCAAAAACTGATATATCGGCCGACACGCAACATATCGACCGATAATTTGAAGTATTTTTTTAACCGTATACAGACAAAGTATTTTCTTGAATTCAGGTACATAAATCTATTACGAAATCAGGATAATAAAATGAGAACGAAAATGGAACTGAAATTTTAACTATATATATACAGTGCATCAAGCACACAAATAACCAAAATGTTATTTGATATACTTGGTTCATTCATGGTGATGAAGGCTACTAATCAGGGGTACTGGTTCGAATCCTAGAAATATTACATAAAAAAATTGTTTTTAAGGTAAAGAAAAAATAGAAATGATGACAAGAAAAGCCAAAAAAAAGAAAAAGATTACAAGAAAAGCCTACCTGGGATTCGAGCATGCGACATAGAGGGAGGTAGTAACTTACTCCAACCACCATGCCAAACTAATCTACTGATTTACTTTGTGGCAAATACATATATATATAACTACTTAACCTACAGAAGGAGAAATTTTTCTACCTCGCCGGGGTGGCGGCCGCCACCCCTTGCCACTAGCTGGTTTCGCCCCTGTACTTTGCGTTCTTCGCCGATAAAAGTCTTTACTCCGGCACTCTAGTTTAGGTCAATGCTTATACCATGCTCCCGGGAGCACAAGGAGCATCGTGGTCCCTACTCCCTTATTGTGAGAATGACCACCATGCTCTATGCATGTGCTCCCGGGAGTATGGTATAAATTACGGGTTGAGGTAGTCTACCTTGGCTTTTAAGTACTCCAACAACTACCCCCTCATCGCTGCTACCACTACCCCTTATTTTGCCTATCATCTATTATTATTAGCCCCTTCTTTTGCCTATCATCTATTGTTATTAGCCCGTTCTTTTGCCTATCGTCAATTGTTCTCAATAACGAAGGATATGTGAATTAGTGAAATGATCTAATACAAAATGAAGACAATGAGTTTGCGACTGTACAAAATAGAATTTGGAAACAAATCCTTCGATATACGTCAGGTGATAATTTGATAGAAATTTATATGCATTTTGATTTTGGGTAAATTATACCATGCTCCGGGGAGTACAAGGAGCATGGTGGTGGTTCTCACAATAAAGGAGTATGGACCATGAAATACATTTTAAATCATTTTAAGTATTGTCACTACTCTATTGTGAGAAAGACCACTATGCTCCTTGTGCTCGCGGGAGCATGGTATAACCATTGATTTAGGGTGTGGAGTCGGTGATAATTTGATACAAAATATTACTATATGAAGTTATGGTAATATCGTGAATATCCCTTTCTTGTGAATACTTACGAATATATTTATGGTAGATGGGGCTGCATCCAGTGACAAGTAACAATTTGGTGAGAAATGAGAAGTAATCTCACCCATTGATTTTGCATAACTGCAGTAACTAAACTACATAACTCCAGTCACAACTAAACTAACTAAAACTCCTAACTCCAGTCACTTAACTTTACTAAATGAATTGCCAACTCCATAACATAATTTGTCTAACTCTACTATTGTTATTAACTCCACAAAATTCAACGAAAATTCATTGACTCTGATCTAACGTAACTCCACAAACTAAAACACGTAACTCCAGCTTAACTCCATTAACCAAAACACGTAACTCTAACGTAAATCAAATAACTAAAACACGTAACTCTAACTTAACTCCACCAATTAAAACACGTAACTCCAACTTAACTTCACCAACTAAAACATGTAACTCTAACGTAACTCCAATAACTAAAACACGTAACTCTAACTTAACTCCACTAACTAAAACACGTAACTCCAACTTAACTCCACCAACTAAAACACGTAACTCTAACGTAACTGCACTCACTAAAACACGTAACTCTAACTTAACTCCACCAACTGAAACACGTAACTCCAATTTAACTCCACCAACTAAAACGCGTAACTCTAACATAACTCCACTAACTAAGACACGTAACTCTAACTTTACTCCACCAACTAAAACACGTAACTCCAACTTAACTCCACCAACTAAAAAACATAACTCTAACGTAACTCCACTAACTAAAACACGTAACTCTAATTTAACTCCACCAACTAAAACACGTAACTCCAACTTAACTCCACCAACTAAAATGCGTAACTCTAACATAACTCTACTAACTAAGACACGTAACTCTAACTTAACTCAACCAACTATAACACGTAACTCCAACTTAACTCCACCAACTAAAACACGTAACTCCAACTTAACTCCACAAACTAAAATACGTAATTCCAACTTAACTTTACTTACCAAAACACGTAACTCTAACATAACTCCACTAACTAAAACACGTAACTCCAACTTAACTCCACCAACTAAAACACGTAACTCCAACTGAACTTCACAAACTAAAACACGTAACTCCAACTTAACTCCACTAACCAAATTACGTAACTCGAACTTAACTCCACCAATTAAAACACGTAACTCTGTAGACACCAAATTCTGTCTCACCTTTTCATTTTCATTTTTATTAATCTATTTATATTTTCTAATTCTATTTATATTTTCTAATTCAATTTCATTCTATTCATTTCTAATTACTTCTTTCTATTCGTTTATTTGCGAATAAAACAATTTCTCAACAATTTTAATTTCACCATTTTTCTGTTATTTATATAAAATTCAAAAATTGTGTAAATAATATTAATAATATTGATTTTAAACATTTTTTATTCTAATTTCATTAATTCTTTGATTTAATTCACCCGGTTTTCGTTTCGCGCAAACCGAGGTAAATTTGCTCGAGACAGCTAAACTCGATTTCATTTTCATGCTACTAAACCACATAGGCAATGACATCATTTTATACATGTCATGCCCATGTCATGCCCATGTCATTCACATTTACACTAACAAGATGCTAACAATATGCTAACTATTTGATTTTTGATTTAAATTTCAAGTGGTGACTCATTGATTCTCTCCCTTCACTACAAGAGCAAAATGACAAAAAAAATTTGGTGTGTTGGCACTAGTAGGAGCCGGCCAAATGAAGGCCTTGGTGAGCAAGAAAATTTTGTTCTTTAATTGGTTAATTTAATGAGATATTTGTCTCCCTCATTCATTCTCATTTACTCATTTCTCTTCTCTTCATACTTAAGTAAAGACAACTCATTTACTACTATCATACTTAATACTCATCAACTCACAAAACAAAGCAAAAAAAGAGAGAAAAATAGCCTCAAGGGGCCGGCTCCTTCAACAGAAAAAAAAAAGAGAGTTTACTTCTACATTTACTTCTACATTCATTCTCATATTCTCTCATTCATTTCTACATCAAAACTCCACTTTAATTCTAATTCAATCTAATAAATGAATAGCATTAGTATCACCTTAGATTGTAATTAAATAAAATCAATCAATCTCATTTAGATTAAAATCAATTTAGAGGACTTAATACCCTAGCATTGGTGGATTTGCAACCATTAATTATTGATCTTCAAAGGTAGTATTTCTTCTTCCTTTCTCCTTTTTTATTGTAATTTCAATTCATTTATTTCCTCTCAAATACCTTACTAACTGTTTTCTTTGTTGAGCCTTGGTCGGTAACGATGAAATACATGTTTATTGAGCCGTATGGATTCGTAAGCTTGCCTCTAGGGCCTTTTGTGTCCGTTCCCTTTACTGAGGGGAACATTAGATGAGATCGAGCATTTAGGAGTGGAGTGCCCATTTGCATGATTTTCATTGTGTCTACTGTTTTATCAACCTTTTGTGGTGATGTGGTATTTTTTACAAGTTTTTCTACCATTTTTTCCATGTACAAAAACAATCCATAACTCAATCCGCTTTTTGTTCTCTGAAAACTGTTTTCTCAGTCTAACTTCCAAAATTTGTACAAAATCTTCCTTTTGGATAAAAATCCTGATTTTATAAACACTGCTTCTTTGGAGTCTTAAATGCATTCATGAACAATTTCAGATCCAAACTCAAACCAGAATATTTATGATGATTTTTGCAATAAAATTGGTCAGAACTGGTCCCAACTCCGACCAACTGTGTTCAACGAGGTTTTTTGGGTTGAAAACAACCTTTTCTTGGTACGTCTCTATCAACAGTTATGAGTTCTTGAAAACAGACCCTATTTTGCTCTGAAATCCGAATTTCAATCTTAAATTTGTTTTGTGAGTAAATGGACTTTTGGGATCATGAAAAAATTCATGTGTGATCTCAAGGTGTTCATGAGCCCACCTTCAACCCAGAAAAATTTGAAGAATTCATTTGATCTTTCAAACCATTCAAATTCCATCGATTTTCTGTTTTTTGGGGTTAAAAATGACAAGTTTTTCACCCAAATTAATTGTCATAATTAATTAAATGACTAGACTTAATAGTAGGGGTGAGCATCGGTCCCGGACCGGACCGAACCGGACCGAACCGAACCGGACAGAGGACCGAAGCTCGGAAAAATGTGGACCGAGGACCGGACCGAATGGCCCTCGGTCCGGTTCGGTCCGGTCCGGTCCGGTCCGGTCCCGTTGAAAAGTGTGGACCGAGGAGATTTTCCCCAAAAAACTTGGACCGAGGACCGGACCGAAATAAATTCGGTCCGGACCGAGACCGGACCGAACCGGCCGGTCCGGTCCGGTCCTCGGTTCGGACCGAGTTTCTGCTCTCCCCTACTTAATAGGGAGTCTAATTAGTCCACCTCATTGAGATGTCAAAATGTTAAAATCTATTTAGACTTAATTAGGACTCTATTCAACCCAATTTGTAAAAACAATTAGACTTACTAGGAAGTTTAATAATCAACCCACTTGTTTGATGACTTTGAAACACTTAGAAAGAAGTCTAGGTGAACCTAAGTCAAGTCTACCTAGTCAAGTCAACATAAGTCAAGTGAATCGAGGTCAAGTTAATGAAAGTCAACCATGGTCTAAAACCAATCCAAGTACAACCAAGTCTACCAATGTCTACTAAAATCCAACCAATAATCCAAAGTCCACCAATGTCAACCAAAGTCAACTAAAGTCAAACACATCTACCCAAGTCTACCAATGTCAACATCTACCCAAGTCAACCCAAATCTACCCAAAAGTCGACTAAAGTCAACTTTGCAAATAAGTGCAAGTCAACCAAAGTCAACCCGAGTCAGTTAAAGTCAATACAACAACAACAACAACAACAACAACCAAGCCTTATTTCCAAAATGATTTGGGGTCGGCTAACATGAATCGTCATCCAGTAACCGTCTTGTGTACGCCAAGAAATTTCGGAAACGTTGTAAACATTTTAGAAGTATTTAAACACTTTCAAAAGAAATTTAGAAAGTCGTCAAAATAAATAAAAAGTTTAAAAAAATATTGCAAAAAACAGATGAACTTTGAACACAAGTTAAAAAGTTTTGGAAAAATAGTTGGAAAAACCAAACAAATAAATCAAAAGGGGTCAGAAAAAGTCCTCCACATGGATAGAGTCTCGCCACCCTGCCATATCCAACGTGTCAATTAAAGTCAATAAGGATTAAAATTGACCTCCTTGTGTAAATAATGTAATTAATAAAACCAAAAACCCCTAAAACTGTTTTCTTATTTGTTTTCAAACGTCTTTTTTCTTAGTTTTTTCTAATTAAAGCCGTTTTCTCCCTTTTCCTCCACGTTTTAAGAAATTCATTTTTTTTCCAAAACCGTTTTGTACATGGAAGTAAATAAACTTTCTTTGATGTGTTTTGCATGTAAAGTTTTCTTTCCCGTTCTTGTATGGACTTTGGACGGGCCCTACCCCAACACTAGGCAAGGATTGCCAATTCGCTTATGCGCGATCATGAGGTCGATCTATATTCACCTCTACCATCTAATCCACCAACACCCCAGTGGAACACCACTTGATCGAACATAATCGAATCGGCGATTTATTTTCCTTATATTGTTGTAGGGCCTACACGGGCAGCTCTAACGATACGACCAATTCCACCGAGCCCCAAACACACAACCCAATCCATTTTCCATTAAATCTCCCCGCGAGAGTCAATTCAACCTTAGTCAACCTATTGAGAGGTCTAATCTTTAAACTCGCCTTAGAGAGGTCGAGTCATCCACTTTAAGACTTCGTTCAGGAGGCATGCCTGGTTCAAGAGGCATGGTGATCAAAGGCGATCGCCGTCTCGACGAGAGACACATAGATGCAAGTTGAATATACCTTGCTCTATTCTACGTGGATCGACTTGACTCTAGTGCGAGTCATCTATAAAGTCTCTCAATAGTACGACTTTGAGTAAAATGACTTTCTACCCCTTCCAAGCGAAGTAAAACCCATCTCTACCCCCACATTGGTGATATCCCCAGTGGAATCAACCCGATCATTTCCCCAGTGGAATGATATCTACCATGTGGATCTATCCATCCACCCTCGCGGATATTAGCCGCTACCCCCCAGTGGAAAAGGCCGTTGTCGTGGGGCTGCCCGTCAAAACTACGTAGGGTTTGATCCTCGAGTGGATTCCAATCCCATAATGAAAGATACGTAGGGCAACTTTGGTGCTCAAACCCCCCAAGTCCGTACCAAAAGACTCGGGAAACCTTTTGTAATTCTTTTTCTAAACTCTTGCATGTCAATGACAATGTGAATATATATGCTTTTCTATTTCTACCTGTTTATATGGATCTTAACGTAACCAATATACCGAGAATCTTTAGAAGGATTTGATGTATTAGTAAGTGCCCGTCCTTAGGACGGAAGGGGAGACGAGTTCCAAATGTTCGCACCCCTTAACTAAGGCCCCGAACCCTTTTTCTCTATTTCGCAGAGCAGTTTTCCAAATCAATTTGTAAATATAATAAAACGGAATTT
Source organism: Spergularia bocconei (assembly GCA_963457585.1). Lineage (NCBI taxonomy): Eukaryota > Viridiplantae > Streptophyta > Magnoliopsida > Caryophyllales > Caryophyllaceae > Spergularia > Spergularia bocconei. Next base: position 12,742,543 of record OY734950.1, on the reverse strand, counting down.
TGCCTTAGGGCGCATGAAGTCATTTTGGTTTTAGAAAGGTTTTCCGTAAAATTCTTTCATTTGTTTTCGAACTTGTGCTTTTTAAAACTTGTTTCGAAACCCTTCCTTGTCGGGGTAAAGACAGGGTAGCGACTCTGAGTTTTCAATAATCAACTTCAGTTAGTTCAATAACCATTCCAATTCAAACCTCAAACATCAAACTTTTTGCGGGCGCCGCAGTCTGGCGACTCCGCTGGGGACATTTTATTTATTTATTTATTTTTATACAAAAAAAAAAACTAAATTCTTTCCGAGGCCTTGACCCGAAAGTACATCATTTCCTTCTTTAGAATCGATGACGTGTATTGGTTGCGTAGATCCATCGCTTTTGTATATTCTTGCTCTAGCATGTATATATGTGAAATTATGTGTGTTTGGGGATGCCTTTTTGAATCCCCGGTCCGCACACACTGCACAGTGATGTTGTTCTCTAGAAAAACCAAATTTAGGCCTGACACCTATCCTTACTGAGGACGGGTCAGGAATAGAAGAAATGATTATGAAATACTTAAGAGCGTAAACTTGTATCCGTGACTTATTGAGGACCGGCTATGCAAGAGCGTTCAACCCTCGGAGGGCACAATGGAGTGCGCCGAGGTCACTTAAAGAAAAATTATACCTTAATCAACCACCCTGAGCCTGAGTGTAGGATACATGGACCAATGCATGCTTGAATAGCGTCGTTACTACGTCTACATACGTAGTCATTCTTTTGATTTGTCGAGTCCGAGTCTGTCTCACAAGTCTTGTCTAACATAAGTGTCAAAATTTTCAAACCGTTTTCAAAATTCAATTTTGTGTAAATACACACATTTTCTTCTTTTGTAAAAAGATTTTTGTTTCAAAGAAAGTTTTTCAAATAACTTTTTTCCTTCAATTGAAAATCAAATGTTTTCAAACCTAACTAACTACTAACTCTATATTCTTTTTTGAAAATTGTAAATAAAACTCTCAAAAGTTTTTCAAAAATGAAAATTAGGTTTTTCCTTGTAAATACCTTCAAATTCAACTCCTTTTGTAAATAAACTATTTTTTACAATCAAATCCAACCTCCACTATTTTTCTTTTGTAAAGAGAAAACTCTTTTTTCCACTTCTAACAAAACCTCTCCCGCTTTCAAATCGAGGAGTTCAAAAATCCAACGAAAATCCCAAAATCAAACTTCAAAACAAATGTTTTCAAAATTCAAAACGAGACGATGGTGTCTACTCAAACCTTCAACGATCTAACCAAATCTATTTCCAACCAATCAAACGAGATAATAGGGTCTCCGTTTTTCAAAAGACAAAAGGGTCTTTTCGAAATCTACCTTCTCGTAGTTCACTTCCGAACTACGTCGCTCTGATTCACGGAAGGGATACGTAGGCAGTCCTCATGGATGCGGGCACTACCCCTCAAACCTTGTCGCTATACACAATCTTTTAATTTTGTCAATATACTCAACCTTGTACAAAGTTTTGTAAATATACGCAAACTTTTGTTTTTCTACTTTTGTAAATATCACGACCTTTTTCAAATATCAAAATTTTCGAATTTGTAAATTTTACATCAAAAAGAAACTTTAATCCAAAGATCAATAAAGAATTCTCCTGAAACACACTTGTAAATAAATTGTCGTTTCATCTCCCACTATCAATAAAGCTACGTTTCTCTCACGACCATTACTAACCCGTCTCTCTTCCTCAATTTGTAGGTCAACCCTTTGGCTTCGATCCGGGTCTAGATTAGTTCGAGCACCTACTTGTGAGTCAGCAAAACCACCATCTGAAATGGCCGATGCTCAAGGGAGCAACGACAATGACAACCGAATCAACCCTCACTCCGATGCCATGAGTGAGTTAAAAGTGATGATGCAAACCATACTGGACCGTCAGGATACGGTCGAGCAAACCATTCTCAATATGCAACGTGATCACATCTTAAGACAACCTGTCCCCTCCGAGATCGGAATACCCTTCAACTTAGAACCTCCCTCCGAGCACCAAGAGGTAGTGCCGAATAGGTTAGAGGATGAGATAAACAAGTTGAAAGACCTCCTGAAGGGTATGACCCAAGCCGAACCGTGGTTGGACATCCATGGATTAACGCTATTTCCCAAGGCTCATCTGCCCGAGAGGTTCCAGAGCCCTAGCATCTCCAAGTTTAATGGAACCGGCAGCCTTACCAACTTCCTCAAATTGTATGCCGGAACCATGAGCCTACTAAAATTAGATGAGCCGCCGATGGCTCAAATGTTTCAACAATATCTCGAGGGTGCGGCCTTGAATTGGTTTTTGGGTTTAGAGAATAGCAAGAAGTCCACTTGGTCCGATATTGTACGAGAATTCACTAACCAATATAAGTACAATGAGGAAATCGACATCACCCGAAGAGATTTGGAAACCACTTCGCAGAACTTCAATGACACTTTCTCCGCCTTCATCACTAGGTGGAGATCTAAGGCCGCTCAAATGGTTAACAGGCCTGGGGAAGAAGAGAAGAAAAAGGAAATAGACTTATGAAAAAGATTGCATAAAAGGAAAATATTGTCATAACCGAGACCAAACACCCTTCCAGAACGGTATCGGTGGTTACAACGTAAGCCAAACACCCCTATGGGAGGCCGCAATTAAATCTGGTCCTAGGAAAGCGAATAAATACAGGAGAAGTTAGGGGGTTGTGCTCACGGCTTCCTCGCCTTGCTCATCGCCGTTAATGTCGATGATGGAAGAGACGCTGAAAGCTGGCTCCACTATAGGCTCTGGTGCGGGTGGCGCCTCATCAAAGTTGACCTCAGGCACCGCCTAAAATTCGGTCCGCGCTCCGTTAACTGTTGTGCGGCGCTTCCTCTTCAGCGCATCCAACTCCATCTCGTTGTCTTCGGCGTCCTCGAAGCCGGCCAAATTCTGGTTGGTAAGCTGATGACACTTTAACTCATAGTTCACGACATCAAATACAGTCGAGGTCAAGCGACCCTCCTCCAGAACAGCACCAATCTTCTTTCAGTGTTGTCATAGCGCACCCAGCACCCGCGCTGACAGAGTCGAAGCGAACCTCACCAAGCTTGTCAAGTCTAAACATGTTTATGTCGGGTAGAATGCGTGAAATGTATTTGTCGACCCGCCGGACTGCGTCAACTGCATAAGGGCAAAGTAAGTTTCAAGAAAGGAAGACAAGTTAAAGAAAAAGCGCAATCGTTTGTGATCAATGCACATAATCAACCTGTTGCCAACAATAATTCCAGCCGTAGTTGCTGATAACAAAAGGACAAATGTCTTCCGACTTGCTTTTTTGTAAACCTTCTGATGTCTTGGTAACACAGCAGGTCTAAATTAAATTAAGCTGGTTTAAGAAGGGCAATTAGGATTTGCATGTTCAGTGCTGCCTTCTAGAACCGATTTTCTTACGGTTTTAAACATGTGTACACTATCAAGCGGTTATATATGTCTATTGTCTGTTAATGTTATGAAGAACTTCCCATGTTTAACTTAATATTGTGTTATCCCCTTTTTTTGTCCTCTGTCAACTGTTGTCCTTATTTCACACCTGCTCTCGATACCTCCTCTCTAAAATTGAGGTATGATGGGCTATTCATAACAACATCTTTGCGTGTGATGATGAAGCCCTTTTTAGGCTAGTCCCAGCTGAGAAAGTGTGCCACGCATAATGACCTAAAATGGGTTACGGGAGTGATATGTGCACAAACCGTCATTGTTATCAAATCATGATAACATCAACAGGCAAAATTGCGGAAACAATAAAGGTTCGGTGGGTTGAGCCTCTCCCTTGCAGGATTGTTGACCATGCATAGATTCTATATATATTCTGTAATTTTATAGGATTGAGTGTTACAGTAGTGCTTTAATTAGCTGCATGAGATCCACGGAATTCTTCCGGTCTTGCAAGGTAAGTGCAGTTTGCTTATTGTTGGGTAACTATAGAATCAGGACTTTTGATGAAATTGAATTCACGTAGAATGATCACTGTGTCATTTGCTAATTCCACTGTGCAAAGTGTGTTCTTCAATGCGAAAGCCTAAAAGTAATGTGATAAAACTATTTTTGAGCATTCGAGGAATAGTTATTTCTTATGCTTGTCCATATTTCATGTTCATTTTGGGGGATCCAGGTACAATGCAGACCGAGTCACATTGGTTAAGGTAGTATTGATTCATTTGCATGATTATTGGGCAAGAGTCTTCTTGTTACCAAAGATGGTCCTTAAGAAAATAGCTGCAATTTGCAGGAATTTTCTGTGGGATGGGGTGGATATAATGTTAAAAATCCTCTCGTTTCATGGCAGCAAATTTCCAGACCTGAGAGACTTTACCATATACTTGCATAAAAACCTCAACTATAGTACACCTTTAATTCTGAAACATAATTCGACTTTTTATTGCAATTCAGGAAGGGCGGGTGTTGGTACACGTTTTAGTTGGGCCACAGCCCTTAACAAAGTGGTCCTTGGAAAAGGCCATATGATACCCTCAAAGCCCAAAAGGTACTAGCCATTGGATCTTGGTTGAATGAAGGGTTGGGATTGATTAGGGGTACCTTGGTTTCCCTATAAATACCCCCTCATTCCCCAGTATCACCGGACACTTTTTTCACACTTCTTTCACACACACAACTCATATTCTCTCTCTCATACTCTTTTATTATCTTTGTGACCCCCATCCTTCCGACTCATACTGACTTGAGCGTCGGAGGGGGGTCGCCCGGCGAAAGCTGGGCGCCCCCCTTGACGGTTTGTTCACTGCGCAGGAAACTGAAGTTGATCCCGGTCTATCCCTAAATCGAACTCACCCCAACATTTGGCGCCGTCTGTGGGGATAGACTACGAGGATTGGCTTAAGTTGACTGCGTAGGGCAACTGCGGATTTTTGGGTGCGCCGTGCGCGTGAGCTGCAAGCTGAGTCACGGAGAATATTATCAATTATGTTCATTAAAAGTGGGTCGTAGTGGTGCGTTATTTTATTATTTGGTGGATTCCAATCTTACCTTATTCTACCAGGAGTGCGAATGTGTTATGTGTGAATACGATAAACGGAATGCGGAGCGCGATGTTCGGACCCAAGTTGCGTGCTAGTTTCTCATTAGCAGTCGCACAGGGGAGATAATGGTACGTTCGGAATGCGGAGCGCGAGCTGCGAAGTGCGCGAGCGCGGACGAAGCCGGAAGCCTTGACCCAACGTCCCAACCCATGAGCAAGTTGAAGCTATGTTTCTGATTGAGTCGGCTGCGGCCTCGACTTCGGCGCGACCACCAGACCCCGATCCCGAAGTGGCCGTTTGGACTCGGCTTGGCTCAGCCCGACTGCGGCGGCAGGTCGGATTCAGCCGAAGGCGGAATGATCGGATTTGCTACATGTAGCAGTGAGGCGCAGTGGGTCGGGTTCGACCTCGCTCGAGGCGGCAGTCCGCAACCGAGAGCTGAATGGGGTTTATTGGGGGCCATACCATTGCCGCAACCGACGTTCAGAGGGCGACGCGCGGCAGTGCGAGTGCGATAAGAGCGGTGCGCGACTCCTGGTGCGACGTCACGGACTCAACTCATGTTCGCTGCGTCAGCTCGGACTCGCCCCTTTTGCTTGACGCTCGGACGCGACTTTCCATCCAAGAGAGTGACCGGATTCGACCACCACTTGAAGTGACAGCTCGGACCCGTGCTGGTGGCTGCGATTCTGACCTCGTTTGACGCGGTGGTTCGGACCCGCATTCGACGCGGTGGCTAGCCCGAGCTATGACTCGTTCAAGGTGATCACTTGACGTCGATTTGGACCACTTGGCTGCGAAGATAGTTCTTCAACTGGGTGAAGCCCCTTTTTATAGCTCTTTATTTGAGCCAAAATGAACTCGTGATCTCCAGATAAGTATTCCTAACACTTTATGTAAATTTCTGAGTGCCAAAATTTCGTTGGAGTGCCAAACTGTTGCTGCTATTTAAGATTTCATGCATTGAGTAAATAATGTTGTCTCCTGTGACAACTCTAAGTGAAACGTGGCATAATGGTGTCCCTAGGGTGATAAAGTCCATATCAACCACCTTTTTCCTATTCATGCTCAGAGTTTTGCTATGCTATATTATTACTAGTGCCATAGAAATGTTACAGAGCATACTGTGCTACAATTTGACGCAACGTGCATAAAAATTGATGTTTGTTGTCCCTTTTCCAAATGCTACACATGGCATTATTTATAATTACCTGGGGTTAAGCTTTTCCTCCAATAATGCCTACGTCGAGTTTGATGTCCTCACATTTCTTGTTGTAATTTATAAGCATTCTTTAACGAATTATAGTGGTTGATTATGAATTATTGTGATAATCCTATTTATCCATGCGTATTATGTTCCGAAAAATGCTATGCGAGTCGCACGGAATTGCTACATGTACGTACTAAAAGCATGTTGGTAGACCACCCAAATGTTTACATATGCTAATATATCGCAAAATATGCATGTTACGTGTTTATACTTATAACGTGTACCGCGTACCACGTCTAATAATGTGAGAAATTTCTTCTCAAAGTGTTTTTGCGTCCGCGTAAGGACTTGATTGTTATCACACTTAATTAGCAAGCATGTTATTTTTCATGATGAGAATCTTGGTCGCATGTCATAATTAAATTGTTAGCCGAGAGGCTTATTGAGCGCCGAGCATGAATGATATGCGTTTCAATTATTAAATTTTTGCAAATTGCATGCGTTCGTACTCTCGAGCTCGATTGGTTTACTCCAACTCAAACTCGAGAGTGGCGGCAAGGTGGTGTGATGCGTGATTGATTAATGTCGCAAAATTTTATATTCTTTGCCAAAATTATCAGGGGCAAAATTCATATTGGCGGCGGCGAGTAAATACTTCTTGTCAAATCGACTGCTCTTCAGATTATGATATCGGCCTCCCAATTCGTGTGCGAAGGCGCGCGGTCGTCGACTCACTCTGACCCAACCTCGGTTAGGCTGTCAAGAGTGGATGTCAGCACGACCGCGACCCGAATCGAATTAGGAGCGGCTTGCTCGAGGAGAAGCTCATCATTGACCTCGCCTTAGAGCGTAGCTCGGCTTGAGGATGAGCTTCAGATATCGGTCTCGATGCGGTAGGAGTATGTCAACCTCGGTATGACAGAGTATGTCAACCTAGGTATGATGAACTCCACCATCGGCCTTGATTCAGAGGAGGTCCTTAACCTCGGTTGCGAGGACCTCACTCTCTACCTCGCCTGGGAGCGTAGCTCGGCTAGAGGAGAAGCTCATCATCGACCTCGCCTTAGAGCATAGCTCGGCTTGAGGATGAGCTTCAGATATCGGTCTCGATGCGGTAGGAGTATGTCAACCTCGGTATGACAGAGTATGTCAACCTAGGTATGATGAACTCCACCATCGGCCTTGATTCAGAGGAGGTCCTTAACCTCGGTTGCGAGGACCTCACTCTCTACCTCGCCGGGGAGCGTCGCTCGGCTCGAGGAGAAGCTCATCATCGACCTCGCCTTAGAGCGTAGCTCGGCTTGAGGATGAGCTTCAGATATCGGTCTCGATGCGGTAGGAGTATGTCAACCTCGGTATGACAGAGTATGTCAACCTAGGTATGATGAACTCCACCATCGGCCTTGATTCAGAGGAGTTCCTTAACCTCGGTTGCGAGGACCTCACTCTCTACCTCGCCTGGGAGCGTAGCTCGGCTAGAGGAGAAGCTCATCATCGACCTCGCCTTAGAGCGTAGCTCGGCTTGAGGATGAGCTTCAGATATCGGTCTCGATGCGGTAGGAGTATGTCAACCTCGGTATGACAGAGTATGTCAACCTAGGTATGATGAACTCCACCATCGGCCTTGATTCAGAGGAGGTCCTTAACCTCGGTTGCGAGGACCTCACTCTCTACCTCGCCTGGGAGCGTCGCTCGGCTCGAGGAGAAGCTCATCATCGACCTCGCCTTAGAGCATAGCTCGGCTTGAGGATGAGCTTCAGATATCGGTCTCGATGCGGTAGGAGTATGTCAACCTCGGTATGACAGAGTATGTCAACCTAGGTATGATGAACTCCACCATCGGCCTTGATTCAGAGGAGGTCCTTAACCTCGGTTGCGAGGACCTCACTCTCTACCTCGCCGGGGAGCGTCGCTCGGCTCGAGGAGAAGCTCATCATCGACCTCGCCTTAGAGCGTAGCTCGGCTTGAGGATGAGCTTCAGATATCGGTCTCGATGCGGTAGGAGTATGTCAACCTCGGTATGACAGAGTATGTCAACCTAGGTATGATGAACTCCACCATCGGCCTTGATTCAGAGGAGGTCCTTAACCTCGGTTGCGAGGACCTCACTCTCTACCTCGCCTTGGAGCGTAGCTCGGCTAGAGGAGAAGCTCATCATCGACCTCGCCTTAGAGCGTAGCTCGGCTTGAGGATGAGCTTCAGATATCGGTCTCGATGCGGTAGGAGTATGTCAACCTCGGTATGACAGAGTATGTCAACCTAGGTATGATGAACTCCACCATCGGCCTTGATTCAGAGGAGGTCCTTAACCTCGGTTGCGAGGACCTCACTTTCTACCTCGCCTGGGAGCGTAGCTCGGCAAGAGGAGAAGCTCATCATCGACCTCGCCTTAGAGCGTAGCTCGGCTTGAGGATGAGCTTCAGATATCGGTCTCGATGCGGTAGGAGTATGTCAACCTCGGTATGACAGAGTATGTCAACCTAGGTATGATGAACTCCACCATCGGCCTTGATTCAGAGGAGGTCCTTAACCTCCGTTGCGAGGACCTCACTCTCTACCTCGCCTGGGAGCGTAGCTCGGCTAGAGGAGAAGCTCATCATCGACCTCGCCTTAGAGCATAGCTCGGCTTGAGGATGAGCTTCAGATATCGGTCTCGATGCGGTAGGAGTATGTCAACCTCGGTATGACAGAGTATGTCAACCTAGGTATGATGAACTCCACCATCGGCCTTGATTCAGAGGAGTTCCTTAACCTCGGTTGCGAGGACCTCACTCTCTACCTCGCCGGGGAGCGTCGCTCGGCTCGAGGAGAAGCTCATCATCGACCTCGCCTTAGAACGTAGCTCGGCTTGAGGATGAGCTTCAGATTTCGGTCTCGATGCGGTAGGAGTATGTCAACCTCGGTATGACAGAGTATGTCAACCTAGGTATGATGAACTCCACCATCGGCCTTGATTCAGAGGAGTTCCTTAACCTCGGTTGCGAGGACCTCACTCTCTACCTCGCCTGGGAGCGTAGCTCGGCTAGAGGAGAAGCTCATTATCGACCTCGCCTTAGAGCGTAGCTCGGCTTGAGGATGAGCTTCAGATATCGGTCTCGATGCGGTAGGAGTATGTCAACCTCGGTATGACAGAGTATGTCAACCTAGGTATGATGAACTCCACCATCGGCCTTGATTCAGAGGAGGTCCTTAACCTCGGTTGCGAGGACCTCACTCTCTACCTCGCCTGGGAGCGTAGCTCGGCTAGAGGAGAAGCTCATCATCGACCTCGCCTTAGAGCATAGCTCGGCTTGAGGATGAGCTTCAGATATCGGTCTCGATGCGGTAGGAGTATGTCAACCTCGGTATGACAGAGTATGTCAACCAAGGTATGATGAACTCCACCATCGGCCTTGATTCAGAGGAGGTCCTTAACCTCGGTTGCGAGGACCTCACTCTCTACCTCGCCGGGGAGCGTCGCTCGGCTCGAGGAGAAGCTCATCATCGACCTCGCCTTAATGCGTAGCTCGGCTTGAGGATGAGCTTCAGATATCGATCTCGATGCGGTAGGAGTATGTCAACCTCGGTATGACAGAGTATGTCAACCTAGGTATGATGAACTCCACCATCGGCCTTGATTCAGAGGAGTTCCTTAACCTCGGTTGCGAGGACCTCACTCTCTACCTCGCCTGGGAGCGTAGCTCGGCTAGAGGAGAAGCTCATCATCGACCTCGCCTTAGAGCGTAGCTCGGCTTGAGGATGAGCTTCAGATATCGGTCTCGATGCGGTAGGAGTATAACAACCTCGGTATGACAGAGTATGTCAACCTAGGTATGATGAACTCCACCATCGGCCTTGATTCAGAGGAGGTCCTTAACCTCGGTTGCGAGGACCTCACTTTCTACCTCGCCTGGGAGCGTAGCTCGGCTAGAGGAGAAGCTCATCATCGACCTCGCCTTAGAGCATAGCTCGGCTTGAGGATGAGCTTCACATATCGGTCTCGATGCGGTAGGAGTATGTCAACCTCGGTATGACAGAGTATGTCAACCTAGGTATGATGAACTCCACCATCGGCCTTGATTCAGAGGAGGTCCTTAACCTCGGTTGCGAGGACCTCACTCTCTACCTCGCCGGGGAGCGTCGCTCGGCTCGAGGAGAAGCTCATCATCGACCTCGCCTTAGAGCGTAGCTCGGCTTGAGGATGAGCTTCAGATATCGGTCTCGATGCGGTAGGAGTATGTCAACCTCGGTATAACAGAGTATGTCAACCAAGGTATGATGAACTCCACCATCGGCCTTGATTCAGAGGAGTTCCTTAACCTCGGTTGCGAGGACCTCACTCTCTACCTCGCCTGGGAGCGTAGCTCGGCTAGAGGAGAAGCTCATCATCGACCTCGCCTTAGAGCGTAGCTCGGCTTGAGGATGAGCTTCAGATATCGGTCTCGATGCGGTAGGAGTATGTCAACCTCGGTATGACAGAGTATGTCAACCTAGGTATGATGAACTCCACCATCGGCCTTGATTCAGAGGAGGTCCTTAACCTCGGTTGCGAGGACCTCACTCTCTACCTCGCCTGGGAGCGTCGCTCGGCTCGAGGAGAAGCTCATCATCGACCTCGCCTTAGAGCATAGCTCGGCTTGAGGATGAGCTTCAGATATCGGTCTCGATGCGGTAGGAGTATGTCAACCTCGGTATGACAGAGTATGTCAACCTAGGTATGATGAACTCCACCATCGGCCTTGATTCAGAGGAGGTCCTTAACCTCGGTTGCGAGGACCTCACTCTCTACCTCGCCGGGGAGCGTCGCTCGGCTCGAGGAGAAGCTCATCATCGACCTCGCCTTAGAGCGTAGCTCGGCTTGAGGATGAGCTTCAGATATCGGTCTCGATGCGGTAGGAGTATGTCAACCTCGGTATGACAGAGTATGTCAACCTAGGTATGATGAACTCCACCATCGGCCTTGATTCAGAGGAGGTCCTTAACCTCGGTTGCGAGGACCTCACTCTCTACCTCGCCTGGGAGCGTAGCTCGGCTAGAGGAGAAGCTCATCATCGACCTCGCCTTAGAGCATAGCTCGGCTTGAGGATGAGCTTCAGATATCGGTCTCGATGCGGTAGGAGTATGTCAACCTCGGTATGACAGAGTATGTCAACCAAGGTATGATGAATTCCACCATCGGCCTTGATTCAGAGGAGGTCCTTAACCTCGGTTGCGAGGACCTCACTCTCTACCTCGCCGGGGAGCGTCGCTCGGCTCGAGGAGAAGCTCATCATCGACCTCGCCTTAGAGCGTAGCTCGGCTTGAGGATGAGCTTCAGATATCGGTCTCGATGCGGTAGGAGTATGTCAACCTCGGTATGACAGAGTATGTCAACCTAGGTATGATGAACTCCACCATCGGCCTTGATTCAGAGGAGGTCCTTAACCTCGGTTGCGAGGACCTCACTCTCTACCTCACCTGGGAGCGTCGCTCGGCTCGAGGAGAAGCTCATCATCGACCTCGCCTTAGAGCATAGCTCGGCCTGAGGATGAGCTTCAGATATCGGTCTCGATGCGGTAGGAGTATGTCAACCTCGGTATGACAGAGTATGTCAACCTAGGTATGATGAACTCCACCATCGGCCTTGATTCAGAGGAGTTCCTTAACCTCGGTTGCGAGGACCTCACTCTCTACCTCGCCGGGGAGCGTCGCTCGGCTCGAGGAGAAGCTCATCATCGACCTCGCCTTAGAGCGTAGCTCGGCTTGAGGATGAGCTTCAGATATCGGTCTCGATGCGGTAGGAGTATGTCAACCTCGGTATGACAGAGTATGTCAACCTAGGTATGATGAACTCCACCATCGGCCTTGATTCAGAGAAGTTCCTTAACCTCGGTTGCGAGGACCTCACTCTGTACCTCGCCTGGGAGCGTAGCTCGGCTAGAGGAGAAGCTCATCATCGACCTCGCCTTAGAGCGTAGCTCGGCTTGAGGATGAGCTTCAGATATCGGTCTCGATGCGGTAGGAGTATGTCAACCTCGGTATGACAGAGTATGTCAACCTAGGTATGCTGAACTCCACCATCGGCCTTGATTCAGAGGAGGTCCTTAACCTCGGTTGCGAGGACCTCACTCTCTACCTCGCCTGGGAGCGTAGCTCGGCTAGAGGAGAAGCTCATCATCGACCTCGCCTTAGAGCATAGCTCGGCTTGAGGATGAGCTTCAGATATCGGTCTTGATGCGGTAGGAGTATGTCAACCTCGGTATGACAGAGTATGTCAACCAAGGTATGATGAATTCCACCATCGGCCTTGATTCAGAGGAGGTCCTTAACCTCGGTTGCGAGGACCTCACTCTCTACCTCGCCGGGGAGCGTCGCTCGGCTCGAGGAGAAGCTCATCATCGACCTCGCCTTAATGCGTAGCTCGGCTTGAGGATGAGCTTCAGATATCGGTCTCGATGCGGTAGGAGTATGTCAACCTCGGTATGACAGAGTATGTCAACCTAGGTATGATGAACTCCACCATCGGCCTTGATTCAGAGGAGTTCCTTAACCTCGGTTGCGAGGACCTCACTCTCTACCTCGCCTGGGAGCGTAGCTCGGCTAGAGGAGAAGCTCATCATCGACCTCGCCTTAGAGTGTAGCTCGGCTTGAGGATGAGCTTCAGATATCGGTCTCGATGCGGTAGGAGTATGTCAACCTCGGTATGACAGAGTATGTCAACCTAGGTATGATGAACTCCACCATCAGCCTTGATTCAGAGGAGGTCCTTAACCTCGGTTGCGAGGACCTCACTCTCTACCTCGCCGGGGAGCGTCGCTCGGCTCGAGGAGAAGCTCATCATCGACCTCGCCTTAGAGCGTAGCTCGGCTTGAGGATGAGCTTCAGATATCGGTCTCGATGCGGTAGGAGTATGTCAACCTCGGTATGACAGAGTATGTCAACCAAGGTATGATGAACTCCACCATCGGCCTTGATTCAGAGGAGTTCCTTAACCTCGGTTGCGAGGACCTCACTCTCTACCTCGCCTGGGAGCGTAGCTCGGCTAGAAGAGAAGCTCATCATCGACCTCGCCTTAGAGCGTAGCTCGGCTTGAGGATGAGCTTCAGATATCGGTCTCGATGCGGTAGGAGTATGTCAACCTCGGTATGACAGAGTATGTCAACCTAGGTATGATGAACTCCACCATCGGCCTTGATTCAGAGGAGGTCCTTAACCTCGGTTGCGAGGACCTCACTCTCTACCTCACCTGGGAGCGTCGCTCGGCTCGAGGAGAAGCTCATCATCGACCTCGCCTTAGAGCATAGCTCGGCCTGAGGATGAGCTTCAGATATCGGTCTCGATGCGGTAGGAGTATGTCAACCTCGGTATGACAGAGTATGTCAACCTAGGTATGATGAACTCCACCATCGGCCTTGATTCAGAGGAGTTCCTTAACCTCGGTTGCGAGGACCTCACTCTCTACCTCGCCGGGGAGCGTCGCTCGGCTCGAGGAGAAGCTCATCATCGACCTCGCCTTAGAGCGTAGCTCGGCTTGAGGATGAGCTTCAGATATCGGTCTCGATGCGGTAGGAGTATGTCAACCTCGGTATGACAGAGTATGTCAACCTAGGTATGATGAACTCCACCATCGGCCTTGATTCAGAGAAGTTCCTTAACCTCGGTTGCGAGGACCTCACTCTGTACCTCGCCTGGGAGCGTAGCTCGGCTAGAGGAGAAGCTCATCATCGACCTCGCCTTAGAGCGTAGCTCGGCTTGAGGATGAGCTTCAGATATCGGTCTCGATGCGGTAGGAGTATGTCAACCTCGGTATGACAGAGTATGTCAACCTAGGTATGCTGAACTCCACCATCGGCCTTGATTCAGAGGAGGTCCTTAACCTCGGTTGCGAGGACCTCACTCTCTACCTCGCCTGGGAGCGTAGCTCGGCTAGAGGAGAAGCTCATCATCGACCTCGCCTTAGAGCATAGCTCGGCTTGAGGATGAGCTTCAGATATCGGTCTTGATGCGGTAGGAGTATGTCAACCTCGGTATGACAGAGTATGTCAACCAAGGTATGATGAATTCCACCATCGGCCTTGATTCAGAGGAGGTCCTTAACCTCGGTTGCGAGGACCTCACTCTCTACCTCGCCGGGGAGCGTCGCTCGGCTCGAGGAGAAGCTCATCATCGACCTCGCCTTAATGCGTAGCTCGGCTTGAGGATGAGCTTCAGATATCGGTCTCGATGCGGTAGGAGTATGTCAACCTCGGTATGACAGAGTATGTCAACCTAGGTATGATGAACTCCACCATCGGCCTTGATTCAGAGGAGTTCCTTAACCTCGGTTGCGAGGACCTCACTCTCTACCTCGCCTGGGAGCGTAGCTCGGCTAGAGGAGAAGCTCATCATCGACCTCGCCTTAGAGTGTAGCTCGGCTTGAGGATGAGCTTCAGATATCGGTCTCGATGCGGTAGGAGTATGTCAACCTCGGTATGACAGAGTATGTCAACCTAGGTATGATGAACTCCACCATCAGCCTTGATTCAGAGGAGGTCCTTAACCTCGGTTGCGAGGACCTCACTCTCTACCTTGCCGGGGAGCGTCGCTCGGCTCGAGGAGAAGCTCATCATCGACCTCGCCTTAGAGCATAGCTCGGCTTGAGGATGAGCTTCAGATATCGGTCTCGATGCGGTAGGAGTATGTCAACCTCGGTATGACAGAGTATGTCAACCTAGGTATGATGAACTCCACCATCGGCCTTGATTCAGAGGAGGTCCTTAACCTCGGTTGCGAGGACCTCACTCTCTACCTCGCCTGGGAGCGTCGCTCGGCTCGAGGAGAAGCTCATCATCGACCTCGCCTTAGAGCGTAGCTCGGCTTAAGGATGAGCTTCAGATATCGGCCTCGATGCGGTAGGAGTATGTCAACCTCGGTATGACAGAGTATGTCAACCTAGGTATGATGAACTCCACCATCGGCCTTGATTCAGAGAAGTTCCTTAACCTCGGTTGCGAGGACCTCACTCTCTACCTCGCCTGGGAGCGTAGCTCGGCTAGAGGAGAAGCTCATCATCGACCTCGCCTTAGAGCGTAGCTCGGCTTGAGGATGAGCTTCAGATATTGGTCTCGATGCGGTAGGAGTATGTCAACCTCGGTATGACAGAGTATGTCAACCTAGGTATGATGAACTCCACCATCGGCCTTGATTCAGAGGAGGTCCTTAACCTCGGTTGCGAGGACCTCACTCTCTACCTCGCCTGGGAGCGTAGCTCGGCTAGAGGAGAAGCTCATCATCGACCTCGCCTTAGAGCGTAGCTCGGCTTGAGGATGAGCTTCAGATATCGGTCTCGATGCGGTAGGAGTATGTCAACCTCGGTATGACAGAGTATGTCAACCTAGGTATGATGAACTCCACCATCGGCCTTGATTCAGAGGAGGTCCTTAACCTCGGTTGCGAGGACCTCACTCTCTACCTCGCCTGGGAGCGTCGCTCGGCTCGAGGAGAAGCTCATCATCGACCTCGCCTTAGAGCATAGCTCGGCTTGAGGATGAGCTTCAGATATCGGTCTCGATGCGGTAGGAGTATGTCAACCTCGGTATGACAAAGTATGTCAACCTAGGTATGATGAACTCCACCATCGGCCTTGATTCAGAGGAGTTCCTTAACCTCGGTTGCGAGGACCTCACTCTCTACCTCGCCGGGGAGCGTCGCTCGGCTCGAGGAGAAGCTCATCATCGACCTCGCCTTAGAGCGTAGCTCGGCTTGAGGATGAGCTTCAGATATCGGTCTCGATGCGGTAGGAGTATGTCAACCTCGGTATGACAGAGTATGTCAACCTAGGTATGATGAACTCCACCATCGGCCTTGATTCAGAGAAGTTCCTTAACCTCGGTTGCGAGGACCTCACTCTGTACCTCGCCTGGGAGCGTAGCTCGGCTAGAGGAGAAGCTCATCATCGACCTCGCCTTAGAGCGTAGCTCGGCTTGAGGATGAGCTTCAGATATCGGTCTCGATGCGGTAGGAGTATGTCAACCTCGGTATGACAGAGTATGTCAACCTAGGTATGATGAACTCCACCATCGGCCTTGATTCAGAGGAGGTCCTTAACCTCGGTTGCGAGGACCTCACTCTCTACCTCGCCTGGGAGCGTAGCTCGGCTAGAGGAGAAGCTCATCATCGACCTCGCCTTAGAGCATAGCTCGGCTTGAGGATGAGCTTCAGATATCGGTCTTGATGCGGTAGGAGTATGTCAACCTCGGTATGACAGAGTATGTCAACCAAGGTATGATGAATTCCACCATCGGCCTTGATTCAGAGGAGGTCCTTAACCTCGGTTGCGAGGACCTCACTCTCTACCTCGCCGGGGAGCGTCGCTCGGCTCGAGGAGAAGCTCATCATCGACCTCGCCTTAATGCGTAGCTCGGCTTGAGGATGAGCTTCAGATATCGGTCTCGATGCGGTAGGAGTATGTCAACCTCGGTATGACAGAGTATGTCAACCTAGGTATGATGAACTCCACCGTCGGCCTTGATTCAGAGGAGTTCCTTAACCTCGGTTGCGAGGACCTCACTCTCTACCTCGCCTGGGAGCGTAGCTCGGCTAGAGGAGAAGCTCATCATCGACCTCGCCTTAGAGTGTAGCTCGGCTTGAGGATGAGCTTCAGATATCGGTCTCGATGCGGTAGGAGTATGTCAACCTCGGTATGACAGAGTATGTCAACCTAGGTATGATGAACTCCACCATCGGCCTTGATTCAGAGGAGGTCCTTAACCTCGGTTGCGAGGACCTCACTCTCTACCTCGCCGGGGAGCGTCGCTCGGCTCGAGGAGAAGCTCATCATTGACCTCGCCTTAGAGCATAGCTCGGCTTGAGGATGAGCTTCAGATATCGGTCTCGATGCGGTAGGAGTATGTCAACCTCGGTATGACAGAGTATGTCAACCTAGGTATGATGAACTCCACCATCGGCCTTGATTCAGAGGAGGTCCTTAACCTCGGTTGCGAGGACCTCACTCTCTACCTCGCCGGGGAGCGTCGCTCGGCTCGAGGAGAAGCTCATCATCGACCTCGCCTTAGAGCGTAGCTCGGCTTGAGGATGAGCTTCAGATATCGGTCTCGATGCGGTAGGAGTATGTCAACCTCGGTATGACAGAGTATGTCAACCTAGGTATGATGAACTCCACCATCGGCCTTGATTCAGAGAAGTTCCTTAACCTCGGTTGCGAGGACCTCACTCTGTACCTCGCCTGGGAGCGTAGCTCGGCTAGAGGAGAAGCTCATCATCGACCTCGCCTTAGAGCGTAGCTCGGCTTGAGGATGAGCTTCAGATATCGGTCTCGATGCGGTAGGAGTATGTCAACCTCGGTATGACAGAGTATGTCAACCTAGGTATGATGAACTCCACCATCGGCCTTGATTCAGAGGAGGTCCTTAACCTCGGTTGCGAGGACCTCACTCTCTACCTCGCCTGGGAGCGTAGCTCGGCTAGAGGAGAAGCTCATCATCGACCTCGCCTTAGAGCATAGCTCGGCTTGAGGATGAGCTTCAGATATCGGTCTTGATGCGGTAGGAGTATGTCAACCTCGGTATGACAGAGTATGTCAACCAAGGTATGATGAATTCCACCATCGGCCTTGATTCAGAGGAGGTCCTTAACCTCGGTTGCGAGGACCTCACTCTCTACCTCGCCTGGGAGCGTAGCTCGGCTAGAGGAGAAGCTCATCATCGACCTCGCCTTAGAGCGTAGCTCGGCTTGAGGATGAGCTTCAGATATCGGTCTCGATGCGGTAGGAGTATGTCAACCTCGGTATGACAGAGTATGTCAACCTAGGTATGATGAACTCCACCATCGGCCTTGATTCAGAGGAGGTCCTTAACCTCGGTTGCGAGGACCTCACTCTCTACCTCGCCTGGGAGCGTAGCTCGGCTAGAGGAGAAGCTCATCATCGACCTCGCCTTAGAGCGTAGCTCGGCTTGAGGATGAGCTTCAGATATCGGTCTCGATGCGGTAGGAGTATGTCAACCTCGGTATGACAGAGTATGTCAACCTAGGTATGATGAACTCCACCATCGGCCTTGATTCAGAGGAGGTCCTTAACCTCGGTTGCGAGGACCTCACTCTCTACCTCGCCTGGGAGCGTCGCTCGGCTCGAGGAGAAGCTCATCATCGACCTCGCCTTAGAGCATAGCTCGGCTTGAGGATGAGCTTCAGATATCGGTCTCGATGCGGTAGGAGTATGTCAACCTCGGTATGACAAAGTATGTCAACCTAGGTATGATGAACTCCACCATCGGCCTTGATTCAGAGGAGTTCCTTAACCTCGGTTGCGAGGACCTCACTCTCTACCTCGCCGGGGAGCGTCGCTCGGCTCGAGGAGAAGCTCATCATCGACCTCGCCTTAGAGCGTAGCTCGGCTTGAGGATGAGCTTCAGATATCGGTCTCGATGCGGTAGGAGTATGTCAACCTCGGTATGACAGAGTATGTCAACCTAGGTATGATGAACTCCACCATCGGCCTTGATTCAGAGAAGTTCCTTAACCTCGGTTGCGAGGACCTCACTCTGTACCTCGCCTGGGAGCGTAGCTCGGCTAGAGGAGAAGCTCATCATCGACCTCGCCTTAGAGCGTAGCTCGGCTTGAGGATGAGCTTTAGATATCGGTCTCGATGCGGTAGGAGTATGTCAACCTCGGTATGACAGAGTATGTCAACCTAGGTATGATGAACTCCACCATCGGCCTTGATTCAGAGGAGGTCCTTAACCTCGGTTGCGAGGACCTCACTCTCTACCTCGCCTGGGAGCGTAGCTCGGCTAGAGGAGAAGCTCATCATCGACCTCGCCTTAGAGCATAGCTCGGCTTGAGGATGAGCTTCAGATATCGGTCTTGATGCGGTAGGAGTATGTCAACCTCGGTATGACAGAGTATGTCAACCAAGGTATGATGAATTCCACCATCGGCCTTGATTCAGAGGAGGTCCTTAACCTCGGTTGCGAGGACCTCACTCTCTACCTCGCCGGGGAGCGTCGCTCGGCTCGAGGAGAAGCTCATCATCGACCTCGCCTTAATGCGTAGCTCGGCTTGAGGATGAGCTTCAGATATCGGTCTCGATGCGGTAGGAGTATGTCAACCTCGGTATGACAGAGTATGTCAACCTAGGTATGATGAACTCCACCGTCGGCCTTGATTCAGAGGAGTTCCTTAACCTCGGTTGCGAGGACCTCACTCTCTACCTCGCCTGGGAGCGTAGCTCGGCTAGAGGAGAAGCTCATCATCGACCTCGCCTTAGAGTGTAGCTCGGCTTGAGGATGAGCTTCAGATATCGGTCTCGATGCGGTAGGAGTATGTCAACCTCGGTATGACAGAGTATGTCAACCTAGGTATGATGAACTCCACCATCGGCCTTGATTCAGAGGAGGTCCTTAACCTCGGTTGCGAGGACCTCACTCTCTACCTCGCCGGGGAGCGTCGCTCGGCTCGAGGAGAAGCTCATCATTGACCTCGCCTTAGAGCATAGCTCGGCTTGAGGATGAGCTTCAGATATCGGTCTCGATGCGGTAGGAGTATGTCAACCTCGGTATGACAGAGTATGTCAACCTAGGTATGATGAACTCCACCATCGGCCTTGATTCAGAGGAGGTCCTTAACCTCGGTTGCGAGGACCTCACTCTCTACCTCGCCGGGGAGCGTCGCTCGGCTCGAGGAGAAGCTCATCATCGACCTCGCCTTAGAGCGTAGCTCGGCTTGAGGATGAGCTTCAGATATCGGTCTCGATGCGGTAGGAGTATGTCAACCTCGGTATGACAGAGTATGTCAACCTAGGTATGATGAACTCCACCATCGGCCTTGATTCAGAGAAGTTCCTTAACCTCGGTTGCGAGGACCTCACTCTCTACCTCGCCTGGGAGCGTAGCTCGGCTAGAGGAGAAGCTCATCATCGACCTCGCCTTAGAGCGTAGCTCGGCTTGAGGATGAGCTTCAGATATCGGTCTCGATGCGGTAGGAGTATGTCAACCTCGGTATGACAGAGTATGTCAACCTAGGTATGATGAACTCCACCATCGGCCTTGATTCAGAGGAGGTCCTTAACCTCGGTTGCGAGGACCTCACTCTCTACCTCGCCTGGGAGCGTAGCTCGGCTAGAGGAGAAGCTCATCATCGACCTCGCCTTAGAGCATAGCTCGGCTTGAGGATGAGCTTCAGATATCGGTCTCGATGCGGTAGGAGTATGTCAACCTCGGTATGACAGAGTATGTCAACCAAGGTATGATGAATTCCACCATCGGCCTTGATTCAGAGGAGGTCCTTAACCTCGGTTGCGAGGACCTCACTCTCTACCTCGCCGGGGAGCGTCGCTCGGCTCGAGGAGAAGCTCATCATCGACCTCGCCTTAATGCGTAGCTCGGCTTGAGGATGAGCTTCAGATATCGGTCTCGATGCGGTAGGAGTATGTCAACCTCGGTATGACAGAGTATGTCAACCTAGGTATGATGAACTCCACCATCGGCCTTGATTCAGAGGAGTTCCTTAACCTCGGTTGCGAGGACCTCACTCTCTACCTCGCCTGGGAGCGTAGCTCGGCTAGAGGAGAAGCTCATCATCGACCTCGCCTTAGAGCGTAGCTCGGCTTGAGGATGAGCTTCAGATATCGGTCTCGATGCGGTAGGAGTATGTCAACCTCGGTATGACAGAGTATGTCAACCTAGGTATGATGAACTCCACCATCGGCCTTGATTCAGAGGAGGTCCTTAACCTCGGTTGCGAGGACCTCACTCTCTACCTCGCCGGGGAGCGTCGCTCGGCTCGAGGAGAAGCTCATCATCGACCTCGCCTTAGAGCATAGCTCGGCTTGAGG
Source organism: Spergularia bocconei (assembly GCA_963457585.1). Lineage (NCBI taxonomy): Eukaryota > Viridiplantae > Streptophyta > Magnoliopsida > Caryophyllales > Caryophyllaceae > Spergularia > Spergularia bocconei. Next base: position 12,721,534 of record OY734950.1, on the reverse strand, counting down.
ATGAGCTTCAGATATCGGTCTCGATGCGGTAGGAGTATGTCAACCTCGGTATGACAGAGTATGTCAACCTAGGTATGATGAACTCCACCATCGGCCTTGATTCAGAGGAGGTCCTTAACCTCGGTTGCGAGGACCTCACTCTCTACCTCGCCGGGGAGCGTCGCTCGGCTCGAGGAGAAGCTCATCATCGACCTCGCCTTAGAGCGTAGCTCGGCTTGAGGATGAGCTTCAGATATCGGTCTCGATGCGGTAGGAGTATGTCAACCTCGGTATGACAGAGTATGTCAACCTAGGTATGATGAACTCCACCATCGGCCTTGATTCAGAGGAGGTCCTTAACCTCGGTTGCGAGGACCTCACTCTCTACCTCGCCTTGGAGCGTAGCTCGGCTAGAGGAGAAGCTCATCATTTACCTCGCCTTAGAGCGTAGCTCGGCTTGAGGATGAGCTTCAGATATCGGTCTCGATGCGGTAGGAGTATGTCAACCTCGGTATGACAGAGTATGTCAACCTAGGTATGATGAACTCCATCATCGGCCTTGATTCAGAGGAGGTCCTTAACCTCGGTTGCGAGGACCTCACTCTCTACCTCGCCGGGGAGCGTCGCTCGGCTCGAGGAGAAGCTCATCATCGACCTCGCCTTAATGCGTAGCTCGGCTTGAGGATGAGCTTCAGATATCGGTCTCGATGCGGTAGGAGTATGTCAACCTCGGTATGACAGAGTATGTCAACCTAGGTATGATGAACTCCACCATCGGCCTTGATTCAGAGGAGTTCCTTAACCTCGGTTGCGAGGACCTCACTCTCTACCTCGCCTGGGAGCGTAGCTCGGCTAGAGGAGAAGCTCATCATCGACCTCGCCTTAGAGCGTAGCTCGGCTTGAGGATGAGCTTCAGATATCGGTCTCGATGCGGTAGGAGTATGTCAACCTCGGTATGACAGAGTATGTCAACCAAGGTATGATGAACTCCACCATCGGCCTTGATTCAGAGGAGGTCCTTAACCTCGGTTGCGAGGACCTCACTCTCTACCTCGCCGGGGAGCGTCGCTCGGCTCGAGGAGAAGCTCATCATCGACCTCGCCTTAGAGCATAGCTCGGCTAGAGGATGAGCTTCAGATATCGGTCTCGATGCGGTAGGAGTATGTCAACCTCGGTATGACAGAGTATGTCAACCTAGGTATGATGAACTCCACCATCGGCCTTGATTCAGAGGAGGTCCTTAACCTCGGTTGCGAGGACCTCACTCTCTACCTCGCCGGGGAGCGTCGCTCGGCTCGAGGAGAAGCTCATCATCGACCTCGCCTTAGAGCGTAGCTCGGCTTGAGGATGAGCTTCAGATATCGGTCTCGATGCGGTAGGAGTATGTCAACCTCGGTATGACAGAGTATGTCAACCTAGGTATGATGAACTCCACCATCGGCCTTGATTCAGAGGAGGTCCTTAACCTCGGTTGCGAGGACCTCACTCTCTACCTCGCCTTGGAGCGTAGCTCGGCTAGAGGAGAAGCTCATCATTTACCTCGCCTTAGAGCGTAGCTCGGCTTGAGGATGAGCTTCAGATATCGGTCTCGATGCGGTAGGAGTATGTCAACCTCGGTATGACAGAGTATGTCAACCTAGGTATGATGAACTCCACCATCGGCCTTGATTCAGAGGAGGTCCTTAACCTCGGTTGCGAGGACCTCACTTTCTACCTCGCCTGGGAGCGTAGCTTGGCTAGAGGAGAAGCTCATCATCGACCTCGCCTTAGAGCGTAGCTCGGCTTGAGGATGAGCTTCAGATATCGGTCTCGATGCGGTAGGAGTATGTCAACCTCGGTATGACAGAGTATGTCAACCTAGGTATGATGAACTTCACCATCGGCCTTGATTCAGAGGAGGTCCTTAACCTCGGTTACGAGGACCTCACTCTCTACCTCGCCGGGGAGCGTCGCTCGGCTCGAGGAGAAGCTCATCATCGACCTCGCCTTAGAGCATAGCTCGGCTTGAGGATGAGCTTCAGATATCGGTCTCGATGCGGTAGGAGTATGTCAACCTCGGTATGACAGAGTATGTCAACCTAGGTATGATGAACTCCACCATCGGCCTTGATTCAGAGGAGGTCCTTAACCTCGGTTGCGAGGACCTCACTCTCTACCTCGCCGGGGAGCGTCGCTCGGCTCGAGGAGAAGCTCATCATCGACCTCGCCTTAGAGCATAGCTCGGCTTGAGGATGAGCTTCAGATATCGGTTTCGATGCGGTAGGAGTACTCAATCTCGGTATGATAGAGTATGTCAACCTAGGTATGATGAACTCCACCATCGGCCTTGATTCAGAGGAGGTCCTTAACCTCGGTTGCGAGGACCTCACTCTCTACCTCGCCTGGGAGCGTCGCTCGGCTAGAGGAGAAGCTCATCATTGACCTCGCCTTAGAGCATAGCTCGGCTTGAGGATGAGCTTCAGATATCGGCCTCGAAGGGTTTCTTGACCTCGATCTTCGAAACCCTTCCCGAGGACTCGATGAGCAAATTTAACCGGGCCCGGAACTTCACCGGCCCCGGTGAGTGATTTTATACCGAGCCGCACTTCGTCGGTCTCGATGAGTAGTCCTATTCTGAGCCGCACTTCGTCGGTCTCGATGAGTAAAGTTTGTTCCAAGCCGCACTTCGTCGGACTTGATGAGATCAAGGACGTTGTGCTAAAGCCAGGTCGAGTTGGATTATTTCGCCACTCGAACAGTGAATAACCACTGTTGGGGGAGGGACATCACCGCCTCCGATGGTCAGCCGCGGATCGCCCATACTTCATGGGGACTCGAATACTTTCGTTATTCGGGCGCGGTTGGCGACAATTCAAATTTCAATGGTTACCTGATGTGGGTTAAGACGTTATATTCATCCCAACTGAGTTGGGTGCGCGTTGAATAGGGCTTCATGGATCACCCGGCCCGCATCAGAGGCAGGGTCGCAGACGTGGCCCTCGGCGAACATGTCTCCAGCTCGGATTCGTTCGCCTACGCACTCGTGCCCAGTAATCAGGGGGCCCTCCATTTTTGGACATCCGCACTGCGATGCTGGGTATATATGAGGCGTAGAACCCCCGATCCCCGGGCCCGGATAGTCGAGCTGAAACTCCATCGGCTCAAAATGACATTTCGGGCTCGACCCTCGTTAATATCCGAGTTCTATTTCGAACGAAGGATGGGTTATAATGGCCCACAAAAAACGAGCTGAGCCATAATATTCCACCCTTGGGTTAATACCTCGAGGGGCGCACCTATATAACGAGTTTGTGTTTGTTATTGTTTTGCAGGTACTATGTCAAAATCTATACAAGTTGTAAAACTTGTTAAGTCCAAATTCGCACCCAGTTTCAGGGGCGAAGTTTGGCTGCGACGTTCGCCTCTATTTTTGGGGGCGAAGTTGATTTGATCATGTCGAAATCGAACCCAACTTCTGGGGCGATGTTCGGTTGCGGCATTCGCCTTCATGTCAAGGGCGAAGTTTATCTGATCGCGTCGAATTCGCGCCCGATTCTAGGGGCGAAGTTCGGTCGCGATTCCCGCCTCCATTTCAGGGGTGATGTTTGTTTGATCATGACGAAATCGCACCCAATTTCAGGGGCGATGTTCGGTTGCGGCATTCGCCTTCATTCCAGGGGCGAAGTTTTAGTCGACACGAGATCGCACCCAACTCCAGGGGCGAATTTCGAGTGCGACTTCGGTCTCCATTTCAGGGGCGAAGTTTTTAGTCGACACGAGATCGCACCCAACTTTAGGGGGGAATTTCGAGTGCGACTTCGGTCTCCATTCCAGGGGCGAAGTTTTTAGTCGACACGAGATCGCAACCAACTCCAGGGGCGAATTTCGAGTGCGACTTCGGTCTCCATTTCAGGGGCGAAGTTTTTAGTCGACACGAGATCGCACCCAACTCCAGGGGCGAATTTCGAGTGCGACTTCGGTCTCCATTTCAGGGGCGAAGTTTTTAGTCGACATGGGATCGCACCCAACTCTAGGGGCGAATTTCGAGTGCGACTTCGGTCTCCATTTCAGGGGCGAAGTTTTGGTCGACACGAGATCGCACCCAACTCCAGGGGCGAATTTCGAGTGCGACTTCGGTCTCCATTTCAGGGGCGAAGTTTTTAGTCGACACGAGATCGCACCCAACTCCAGGGGCGAATTTCGAGTGCGACTTCGGTCTCCATTTCAGGGGCGAAGTTTTTAGTCGACACGAGATCGCACCCAACTTTAGGGGCGAATTTCGAGTGCGACTTCGGTCTCCATTCCAGAGGCGAAGTTTTGGTCGACACGAGATCGCACCCAACTCCAGGGGCGAATTTCGAATGCGACTTCGGTCTCCATTTCAGGGGCGAAGTTTTTAGTCGACACGAGATCGCACCCAACTCCAAGGGCGAATTTCGAGTGCGACTTCGGTCTCCATTTCAGGGGCGAAGTTTTTAGTCGACACGGGATCGCACCCAACTCCAGGGGCGAATTTCGAGTGCGACTTCGGTCTCCATTTCAGGGGCGAAGTTTTTAGTCGACACGGGATCGCACCCAACTCCAGGGGCGAATTTCGAGTGCGACTTCGGTCTCCATTTCAGGGGCGAAGTTTTTAGTCGACACGAGATCGCACCCAACTCCAGGGGCGAATTTCGAGTGCGACTTCGGTCTCCATTTCAGGGGCGAAGTTTTTAGTCGACACGAGATCGCACCCAACTTTAGGGGCGAATTTCGAGTGCGACTTCGGTCTCCATTCCAGGGGCGAAGTTTTGGTCGACACGAGATCGCACCCAACTTCAGGGGCGAATTTCGAGTGCGACTTCGGTCTCCATTTCAGGGGCGAAGTTTTTAGTCGACACGAGATCGCACCCAACTTCAGGGGCGAATTTCGAGTGCGACTTCGGTCTCCATTCCAGGGGCGAAGTTTTGGTCGACACGAGATCGCACCCAACTTCAGGGGCGAATTTCGAGTGCGACTTCGGTCTCCATTTCAGGGGCGACACGAGATCGCACCCAACTTCAGGGGCGAATTTCGAGTGCGACTTCGGTCTCCATTTCAGGGGCGAAGTTTTTAGTCGACACGAGATCGCACCCGACTCTAGGGGCGAATTTCGAGTGCGACTTCGATATATGAAGAGATAAAGAATAAGAAGACGCATACGGCCATGAAGCTCGCAAGGGGCGAAGTTTTCGATTAAAATCGAAAATACGAGCCCCACGGCCTACCGAGGAAAAGAAGACGCGACGTATTATTGAGCATCACATGGCTTTACCAAGGCCCACCCTGTGGACCATGGCAAAGGGCGGCCGGAGGATGCGTAGTCCGATCACACTCGATGAGCAGCGAGCTGCGGTGATTGGCGAGCGCGACCCGACTTCGAGGGGCTCTGTTGGTACACGTTTTAGTTGGGCCACAGCCCTTAACAAAGTGGTCCTTGGAAAAGGCCATGTGATACCCTCAAAGCCCAAAAGGTACTAGCCATTGGATCTTGGTTGAATGAAGGGTTGGGATTGATTAGGGGTACCTTGGTTTCCCTATAAATACCCCCTCATTCCCCACTATCACCGGACACTTTTTTCACACTTCTTTCACACACACAACTCATATTCTCTCTCTCATACTCTTTTATTATCTTTGTGACCCCCATCCTTCCGACTCATACTGACTTGAGCGTCGGAGGGGGGTCGCCCGGCGAAAGCTGGGCGCCCCCCTTGACGGTTTGTTCACTGCGCAGGAAACTGAAGTTGATCCCGGTCTATCCCTAAATCGAACTCACCCCAACAGCGGGATACTTGGCAAATCTGCTCTGCAGTTGAATCTTGTTCTAAAGAGTACAAGACCACAACATGTGATTTTGGCTCACATTTTTTTAGCAGATGAATAAGATTGATCACTTTGGTAAGAAAAGTAAGTGGTTCTGATTTTGATGACTCTAGCGTGCTGCTTTCTGCATCTTCACTACATATTGTTGATTTTTCTTGGGGACCTAACACCCTAACTACAACCTCAAAAAAATCTAGCAGTCACATTTTCGTGTATCTAGGGCATGGCCAAAACCTACTTGTAAAATCATTCATTCTAGGTTGATATCGACATAGGCCTTCTAATTGTACTTCCCTATTGCGTTTGCCTACTTGATCTTGTGTATGTCACTCAGTAATTGAAAATGAAACCACCCTGAAATCTAATTCATTCAACAGCTTGTCGATCTTTTAAGGGTTGTAACTTGTATAGTTGTATGCTAGACTTTTTCCCCCGTTCAAAAGACACTCAAATTGCGCATTACCATTTAATTTTGGTTGATTAAAAGTTGTGTATTTTCGTAGTAAGAGAGGCGCAAAACTTGTGATTGAGTTTCACGTAAACCATTATTTTATAAGTGCAAAGTTAATACGGTCTTTTCACGATAATATTGGTTACCGTCTACTGGGCATACGCCACATGCACTATACCTAAACCACTTTTTACACAGTGCTTCTAAAGCTTTTGCGTGCTAAGGGGGTAGAAGCGAATGCCCAAAAGCTGAGCGAGGGTTTATGAAATAAGGCATGGGCATTTCTGAATGGTGGCCTGTAGGAGGGCACATAGCTAAAAGGTAAGGCATCAACATCTAAAAAATTATGACTTTTAGGGGAGCACATAGGTGAAAGTGTATTGTCGGTACAAAACCTCCTACTTCTCCGTAGATGTATACAGGTTATCTCTTGCTATTCAAATTGGTGTTAATGTGCTTTAATGTAACCTAACTTAGTTTTACGGTGGAATGTATGTCAGCTTGGAGCTGTGCCATAATAATAAAATGATGAATGTAGAAGTTACTAATGAGTACAACTTTCCACCCAGCGACCGACGGACAGACAGAGCGAACGGACCAGACTTTGGAAGACATGTTGAGAGCTTGTGCTCTACAATTTTAAGGTGGTTGGGAGGATAAGTTGGACTTGATAGAATTTTCTTACAATAACAGTTATCACACTACGATTGGCATGGCGCCGTATGAGGCTTTGTATGGACGAAAATGTTGTAGTCCAATCTGTTGGAATGACATTAGTGAAACAAGTTAAGCTAAGATTATTCAGGAAAGAGTGAAGGCCGCCCAAGATCGCCAAAAGAGTTATGATGATCGCACTAGGAGTCAGATTGAATTTCAAGATGGAGACATGGTGTTGCTTCGTGTATCACCTACTAAGGATGTTATGCGATTTGGGAAAAAGGGTAAATTGAGCACGAAATTCATAGGGCCATATAAGGTGATCAAAAGGATTGGAGAAGTGGCTTATGAGTTGGATGTACCTGCAAATTTGGAGCAAACACACAATGTTTTTCATATCTCCCAACTTCGCGATACATCAGCGACCCGTCTCACGTGTTGAACCCCGAACAAATAGAATTGGATGAGACTATGACTTTGGAAGAAACCCCACTTAAAATCTTGGATAGAAAGGTCAGAAAGACTCGCCGTGCTGAGACTTATATGGTTAAAGTACTGTGGTGCAATAACAATGTAGAAGAAGCTACTTCGGAGGTTGAGTCTGCCATGCGCGAGAAATACCCTCACCTCTTTGTCGATGAATAAGGTACTTCCGGTTCGAGGACGAATCTTTGTTTTAAGGGGGACGAGAGCCGCTGCATCTTGTTTTCTCTTGTGTTTTGTATTGTTATGTGCATATCGTGTTAAATTATGTGTAGTCTGGTCAGTTACGTAACTTTGTTGTTGCGTGACTTGGTTATATTGTGCTAGAAGTTTACGGTCTGCGTGCCTTGTGCTAAATTTGTTATTTATGTTTATTGGTTGGTTGGGTGCCTCGTGCACATTTTGGATATATATGGCTATATTTATAAATCTTGTTACCACCACCTGATTTTATAAAACTTGCTCAATGCACACTAGGGTGACTTATCTCGTGTATAAGTTGGCTAGGATAGCACTTAGAGTTTCAAAGGTTATTAAGCTTATGGTTATTAAGCTTTGTTTTAAGGAGGGAAGTCTGTAACACCCCGTAACTTTTGGGATTATTAGTAATAGGGTGTTACTATTTTTGGGATTATTTAAAAAGCTTTTATTTTGTAAAATAATTTAATTTAACTATTTATCAAATAATCTTATTAGATTTTGAATTTTTAAATTAATTCATTTTAATTTTTCAAAATAATCTTAATAAGTAAATTACAAATATACCATACTTCACTTTCTTACCATATATAACACAATAGGACAAATAGATTGTCCTTCACATACGTTTTATACGTGAAACACAAAAAAAAAAAAAACAATCAGCCCTTTCACTTCGGCGCGATCATCGGACTTCCAGTCCAATTTTCTGATCGCCGGCGACGACCCACGTCGCCCGGCCACCGTCTCTGGATTCTCCAGCCGCCGCACAGCACGCGTGAACCGTAGTTCCTGATGTTCCTCTCCTCCGCGCACTCCTCTGTTCGCCCCTGTTTTCCGCGCGACAAACGTCTAGGGTTCTGCCCGGAGTTCTTGCGGTTGATGCTGCCATTTCAGACCATCTAGCCGGAGCCTTCATCTTCCTTCTTACTCTTTGTTTTGACACCAAATTGGTACAATTTCCATTTCTAATTCCAAGTTTTAATTTTCACTCATAATCACGTTTTTATAACAAATTTCTGAAATCGGTTTTGTGTTTGTGATTTCATGGTTTATAAACGTTTTATATTGGTTTGTAATTCGTGGTTGTTGATTTATATGAGTTGGGTCATTGTTTAAGAATTTCTATCAATTGTTTTGATGTTTTAGTATGAAATTGATGGTATTTGGGGTTTCGAATATGATTTAATAATGATGATATGGGGTTAATTATTGGTGTTTTGTTGTGCTTGGTATGGTGATGTAGGAGGATATTTGTGTTGCATAAATGGGGTAAACGTAGTGTTGTGTTAGAGTAAATTGAAGCTTTGTATTTGTATTTGGGCGATTATACGTGGGTTATGATAAGAGTTTGGTCATGGTTGTAGAATTATATGGATGGTTGTCTACAAAAGTTGTAATCTAGTCGTGGGTTTGGCTATGGTGTCTCGGTGCGGGTTTATTGTTGTTATTTTATGAAAGCATGTCTCTTATGTATAGATTGATTCGGGGTAACTCATGTTTGATTCGAAAGTAGTTCGATTGTGCTTGGGGTTGGTTAAGGGACTGATGGGAGTATTTGTGTGTCTTAATGTGAGTTAAGATGCTGCTAAGTAAATGGGCAAAAAGAAGAATTCAGGAGAGCAAATGTCTTCGTCTCCAAGCTACCAAAACCTCAAATTTTGTTAGCTGAATTCTATGGCGAATACGTGGCGAAATCGAAAACAAAATACAGATTCTCGTTCCTTACATGATTCCGAACAAAACAAAAGTAATATCGAGCAAGATGGTGATATGGGTATTATGGCCAAAAATGGTACGGACACTCTTGCAGGTACAGAAATGGTGATTTCAGACGAGGGACCAGTACAGAAACCTGGGAATTCCACACTGGCTGATTTTCTTGCCCCTCTGCAACCTAATCATGCCAATGTTAGCTCCAATTCTAAGGATGGTAAGCATTCTAACCCTGTCATCAATAACTCTGTTAATGGGGAAGCACGTTCTGAAAATGGTGGTCAGAAAATTGGGGAAAAATCTAAAGGGTATAAGAAGGCTTGTGAACAAAAGCAGGGTATGCAGTTAGAATTTATTCCTAATGATGGGACTGATGTGTTGATTGAATTGGATGATATTGTTGATCAATTGAAATACTGGGAAAATACGCTTGTGTGTCATGTAATAGGGGCCAAGCCAACAGAGAAAAATCTGAACGATTTTGCGGCCAAAAAATGGAATTTTGCTTTGAGACCAGTGATACAATACTTTAAGAAGGGATGGTTTTTCATGAAATTTGACAATAAAGATGATATGGAAGCTGTTTTGCGGGGTGGACCATGGTATTATGGAGAAAATGCCATGATACTTAAACACTGGTCACCCAATTTCAGTAAGGAGATGGATGCCATTGCTCGGGTTCCTGTCTGGGTCTTATTCCCGGAATTGGAGCCGCATTACTGGTCTCAGAAAGCACTAAGTAAGATTGCAAGTTCCATTGGAAAGCCATTATTTGCTGACTTGAGAACAACTCTCAAAGCAGAGCTTGGTTTTGCCAGAGTTCTGATTGAGGTAGATGTCTCACAGGAGCTACCTGAGTATGTTGGAATTAAGACACCATTTGGAGAAAGTGTGCAGCCTGTGAAGTACGAATGGGTCCCGTATTTTTGCAAGTGCTGCAATGAATTAGGTCATATGACACAGAAATGCAAATATCAGAAGAAAAGATTGTGGAAAAAGAGACAGTTAAACCTGTATATGTGGAGAAGACTAGTGATGAGGCTGTTACTGGTGATAAGCACAAGGAGAAGGCTAAGGTACAAGAGGAGAAGCAAATTACTCCACCTGTAGCAGCTGCAGGCTTAGGAATAGTTAATGATGATGAGGGCTTTACACCTATGGTTAGTAGAAGGGCAAAAAAATCACTGAATAAGGCACTGGCTGAGAGCATGATTTTAGCTCTGCAACATTCTAAGTTTGATTTGATTCCAATTAACATACCAAAGGACACTAAATTGGAAATAATGGCTCAGTGTGTAATAGAGGAAGGAGAAGACCCCGGATTTTAGCTCTGCTTGATGATCATTTCCTCTTGGAATATAAGAGGCTCCAACAAGCCTCATAAGCAGCAGGAAATCTTAAATTTCCTGTTAGCTAATAAAGTAGATGTCCTTGGTGTATTAGAGACTAGAATGAAAGAGGATAAAGGTCTCAGGGTGCTTAGGAGTAAGTTTAGAAGATTTGGCACCTCTCATAACTACTCCAAGCACTACAATGGTAGAATTTGGTTGATCTGGAATACTTCCACAGCTTTTGTACAAGTTATGGACGAAAGTGCCCAGCATATTCACTGTAAAGTACAGTGTCTGAAATCTCATTTCTCTTTTAGTGCTACATTTGTCTATGCACTGAACACAGGGGATGAGATAAAAGAGTTGTGGCAGTTTATGTCTAATAATTGCAGTACAGAACCTTGGGTTCTTTTAGGTGATTTTAATGTGGTTTTGGATAGTTCAGAAAAACTTAGTAAAGGAGCTTTGAATAAAAGGGACATTGAAGAGTTTCAGCAGTGTGTTAACTCTTGTGGCCTTGTTGATCTACCTGGAACTGGGTGCAATTTTACCTGGAGTAATCTACAGGAGGGTGTGGACTCAGTGTGGGCAAAATTGGATAGAGCCTTGGTGAATGCTGCCTAGCTAGCTGGTAATCTGAATACTAGTGCTCAATTTCTTCAACCTGGTCTCTCTGACCACTCCCCTGTGGTCATTGACATCAACATGGGAATTAATCTGCTTCCAAAGAGCTTTAAATTCCTTAATGCATGGTGTCAGGATCCAAGCTACAAGGAAATTATTGCAGCTCACTGGAATATGAGGATTAAAGGGACTAAGATGTACATAATTGTGGAAAAGCAAAAGAGAATCAGGCATGCTCTCAAAACTCTTCACAAAAGCCACTACTCTAACATTTCAAAAAGGGTGGAAAAATGCAGAGAGGAGTTGTTCAGTATCCAAGAGAAAATTCAGCATACTCAGAATCTTGCTGACATGAAAGCAAAACAAGAAGAGCTTGTGAAGTTGCAGAAAGCTGAACTCTGTTTTCTTTACCAAAGAGCAAAAATAAGGGACATTAAGATGGGAGATGCAGGCACTAGATTCTTCCATGCAAAAATCAATGAGAGAAAAGCTCATTCATTCATTGGGAAAATCCATGACACCAATAACCAGTTGCATACTTGCCCTTTAACTGTCAATAATGCCTTCCTTGACTACTATAAACAGCTGTTGGGGACTGAGCATGATACACATGCATTCAATGGGGACCTGATAGCTGGCAGCTGCATATCTGAAGAAAATCAAGGCCATTTGACACAGCCTTTCACTAAGGAGAATGTCAGACAAGCCTTGTTTTCTATAGATGAAACCAAAAGCCCTGGGCCTGATGGTTTTACATCTGCCTTCTACAAAAACTCTTGGGACCTGCTAGGGGATGAGCTAAGCAATGCTGTACTGGACTTCTTTCAGAGTGGTAAAATGATTAAACAGATTAACTCCACTTTGATTGCCCTTGTGCCTAAAATTCAAACTCCTTCCTCAGTTATTGATTTCAGACTTATAAGCTGCTGCAGTACAATCTATAAGATAATCAGCAAAATGTTGGTAAGCAGGATTCAGCCAACTTTATCTGATATTATTGGGGAAGAGCAGTCAGCTTTTGTTCCGGGCAGAAATATCTATGACAACATACTCATCTCCCAAGAATTGGTCAGAAAATATGACAGAAAAGGGATTTCTCAAAGAGCTACAATAAAAGTGGATATTAGAAAAGCTTTTGATTCAGTTTCTTGGGTCTATCTGGAGAATCTGCTGCTCTCTCTAAAGTTTCCAAAGAAGTTTGTCAATTGGATCATGGTCTGTTTGAAAACAGATCACTTTTCCCTTAACATTAATGGCTCTCAAGTGGGGTTTTTCGAAGCTAAGAGAGGGTTGAGGCAGGGAGACCCCCTTTCTCCCTACCTGTTTGTAATTTGCATGGAAGGGCTCTCCAGGATGCTTAGAGCCCTTCATCACTGCAAAAAGTTTCATCAGCATCCCAAGTACAACAGAATCAAACTGAATCACCTTCTTTTTGCAGATGATCTTCTCATCTTTGCAAAAGGAGATGTCAGTTCAATTGTTGCTGTTGCTGATACTCTCAAACAGTTTGAGAAGCAGTCTGGACTTGCTGCTAACCCTCTCAAAACAAGCATTTACCTTGAAGGAGTAAATGATCAAGTAGCCCAGAAATTCACTGAAAAAATTGGCTACAAGATTGGTTATTTTCCTTTCAAGTACTTGGGAGTACCTTTGCACTCTTCAAGGCTCACTGCAGCAATGTACTATCCACTTTTGGAGAAAATCAGAGCAAAACTTATGCATTGGACCAACTCCTTTATTTCCTATGCTGGAAGAGCCCAATTGATTAACTCTGTCATTTTAGGTATCCAAACCTACTGGGGCTCTGTCCTATTTCTTCCTAAATTGGTGCTGAAGAAAATAAGCAGGCTATGCAGGGAGTTTTTCTGGGGCATTAATGATCAGAGAGGAAGAATGACTTTTGTTAAATGGAAGGCTCTTTGCTCTCCAAAAGAGAAGGTGGGCTTGGTATTAAGGAGGTGTTAAGTTGGAACAAAGCCACCTACTGCAAGTGGATAATCAAGCTGATGCAATGCAATGGAAATGTCTGGTGTAAATGGATCAAAGAATACTACCTAAAGAAACAAGAAGTTTGGAATGCTGTAGTCTCTCAGGACTGCTCTGCCTCTTGGAAATCAATTATCCTTCTCAAGGATGAAATTATCTTGAAAGCAGGCTCCTTAATTAATGCAAAACTCATAACTAAGGACTGGGGCTGTAAAGGAAAGAGTAGTACAGTATATAAGTTCTTCAGAGGAGAAAATGAGACTGTAAAGTGGGCCAATACAGTATGGGATGCTTGCTGTGTCCCTAAATGCTCCATTATTGCAATGCTAGCTATGCACAATGGCATGTCCACTGTGGACAATCTGAAGAAAAAGGGATTCTGCATTCCTAAAAGGTGCTGCCTATGTCAAGAGCAGGAAGAAACTAGAAGTCACCTGTTCTTTGACTGTCAGTTCACCAATGCTGTTTGGAGAAACATTATACAGTGGCTTGGCTACAGAAGGAGAATTGGTAGCTTCCAACATGAGCTGAATTGGTTCAGGTTCAAAATTAAAGTCAAGACAGAGAAGCAACATAGCATTATAAGTGCATTCACTGCTACAATTTATGAAATCTGGAAAGAAAGAAATGCCAGGCTGTTTAGAGATTCTGAGAGAAGCATTGAGCAAGTTACTTTAAGTATAAAGTTCAATGTTTGTGTTAGGTTAATAGATAGACATAGTGATGTAATTCCGATCAAGGTAGCTAGTTCCATTGTGGATTTTATATGGTAGCTCCTTGCTATCCTTTTGGTCTGAGTTGTAAGTTTTATTCTTTCTGCCCTATATGGAGGAATAAAATGCTAATTCTTACCAAAAAAGAAAAAAAAAAAAAAAAAGATGCTGCTAAGTGATCTTATAACAAATGAACTATGTGCTAAGGGAATTGTGGTTAGTGTTGATGTGAGTTTTGTTGGGCCGTAAGATTGATTTGGTATACGGTTGTCGTGTTGTAGCTTGTGGGTTCGACGAGATTGGATTCTTAGAGTTTTGAGACTAAGGAAGATTTTTAGCAACCCAAGGTAAGAACGGCAACTCCTTCTCCCTAAGCTTGAGCATGATTATCGTATCATATATATTCAAATCAATTCATATATTTCGTATTCTGAATTCTTATAATTATATATAGGTACAAATTCATACGTCTTTTCCTCTATTGATATATATCGTTTCGATACTTATGATTTTGAATTATAATTTTTGAATGCTCTTAAAAAGTATATTTTCATTTGTAAGACGGTTTGGATTTGGAAACTTATGGTTGTACCCTCTAGAGCGACGTTTTCCTTAGTGAAATTCGTCATGTTTATACCTTTGATCAAGGTAACTTTATAACTGGATTAGCTACAAGTTACCTAATAGAACTTCCTCCATGAACGGATAGTCCTACTGGCCCTCATGTGAGAGGTGTGCACACTCGAGTTCTTTAGGGTGGTTTCTTGGCCTCTACTAGTGGTTTGGTATGGGGTAGGACCCTACCAATTATGGGTTGACCGTAGTAGGCTACCCATTAGGATAGTTAGATTATATTAGTGCAGTTTTGGAAAGTAATTCAATTATTCGATTCTTGGTTTATTTTTGAACGTTAGCGTTTTCTAATTTGCTTATTGAATTCTACTCTAACTTTGCTGACGTTCTGTTTATTTAGGTTTGTTCCCTACTCTATTCTGGGGCCTGTGTCGTTCTTTGACAGCACAGTTGGCAGGTGTATTTAAGGAGTTCGTGTCTTGGATTGCGTGCTTTGAAATGCTGCATGCATAAGGGGATTACATAAATAAATCATCAATTTACGATATTCGGATTTTTAAGTTTGGGTATTGGTTTTGTGTTTTGGACTTGTAAACTTTAACATAAGTCTTCCTCTACGCTACTTTGGTTGTTTTGTTGGATTTTAAACAATTTGGACAATTCGTATTTTATTTCGTTAATGGTGTTGTATTGCCTTGCAGTTGGCTTTATGAGTCACTTGTGACATAACGACCTTATATTTTCCTGAAAATATATTGCGAAAATTTAGTGCTGTTACATTGCTGACCAAGAAGACCGAATGATATACAGTGAAAGCAGAAAGAACCTTACCGTAGTCGATCCTAGGGGCAAAACGGTCAGAAATTTATATGCGCGCAGAGTTAAAAAATACTCGTTTCGATTCTTTAAATTGATTTCACTTGGGCACGGAGTTTAATAGTGGCGGGGTAGCTTTGGTTTTTTTTTTTTACATAAAGGGTATTTCTAATGACTTTGCTAAACAATTGCACATGGTGTCTTATTTTCCCCTAAATTTTGTTTTACTTATAAAAACATGCACATGGTGGAGCAGCCTACATTATGATTTTTTTTGTTTCCCGCCATACTTTTATAAAGTTCCACAAGGGTTCACAACTTTCCTGTATGTGCCAAAATGAATTTTTCATTTGTGCGCCACATGAAAGTTTCATTTGTACGCCAAATGAAATTTTTGTTTGGAGCCTGATGCACACCACTTAGTAGTGGTAAAAAATGGGTTTTGATGCATACAAATGGTTGATTTGGATCAATTTATTAGCTAATTCTATCATTCGTGTATTTGTGCTTTAATATTAGAATTAGTGGTTTTTGCATGTATTTATGGCCTCAAGATTGATGTGCAGTTGTGTGGAACGACAATGAGGCGATTAAAGAGGACCCAAGGAGCGAGATGCCAAGTTTTGGACAAGTTTGGAAGGGATTTCAGTCCATTTACAGAAGGTCAACTTTGAAACTTCATAACTCTCAAAGGTTTAGAATCATGCAATGAGACCAACGGCACATTAAATTTCATGATCGTAGCTTTTCAGGAAGTGGTCACACGTCCTCACAGGCAAAGTAACGAAGGAGTTAGGACCATTGAAAAACGTCGCCAGAACCAGTCCAGCGAGAAGGCTTAAGACGACTCGTCTCTACGGAAGACGAGTCGTCCCTGGTCCCAGACGAGTCGTCTCTATGGCAAACGAGTCGTCAACTTTTCAGAGGCAGAAGCGAATTAGGACGACTCGTCCCAGGTCTGGACGACACGTCCCGAAGCCCAGACGACTCATCCCAGATCTGGACGAGTCGTCCCGCCGCTGTGTCTGCGTATTTGCGGATTTCCTTATTCCGTATTGTAATAGTTTAGTATAAATACCTAGACTTCGTTTATTATTATTCATTCAGTTTTCTCAAACTCAAAGTAATTTGTGCACCAAACATACACCAAACATACACCAAACCTGCCATTTTCATTCATATACCCATTAAAAGGGGTAAACATACATCTTTCAGCATTCAATACTTGAACCATAACGATTAAACTTCAAATTATTTCTACGTAAAATCCTTGAACAATTTTTTTTTACAAAGGCATTAAATGCCATAAATCATGTCTTCATATGTATTCCCGACACAAAACCGAGTTTCAGCACCTAACAATGGCAACGCATTGGCTTCGGCAACAAAATCTCCGCAAGCTTCAGTTTCCCGACATTCCTTGAATAGATTTAAGACCAAGTTTCCAGAGAAAGACAAAACAACAATATTAATGTAACACCCCCAATTTCCTGAAATTTTAGAAAATAATTAATAATTGAAAACATGGATAATTAGGAGTGTTACCGCCACGATCGACTCCTAAAATCAATCGTTAAGGCAAAAAGGGAAACATACTACTGATCTACAAATCTCGAAAATAAATTCCAATCTTATTATATAATGGTATAAAGCAAAATATTTCTCAAAAGACTTAATAGAGTGCGGAAGCGAAACCAAAAGGAAAAAATAAGCTGAATAAGGACTTATAAACTAAATGGTGATCGTCTCTCTTGCCCTTTGAAAACCCGGAAGGAAATCAATTACCACCCTGCAAGACTAAAAAGTAGAAAACGTCAACCAAACGGGTTGAGTAAGAAGTCTCTTATCTAGAAAACGTTGTTGGAAAGTTTTACTCAATTATATAAGATATTGAAACTTTAATCCTTGAAATTGCTCAACGAAACAAAGGATAGCAAAATTGAAATATAATTATTCTTCTCAATCTTGTAAAGTAATAAGAGCATTTTTCCAAATAACATGCCTTCGAAACAAAAAGAAAAATAAAGCAAACATTCCAATTTAGAAATTCAACATTCTTTATTTCTTGCTTAAACGTTTTCCTTCGATCAGTACAGGGCCGTCTCCTCAAACCAGTATTCTTGAATGCATGCATCCGTCTCAGAACCTATTCCCAAGGTGAGGAGGTAAAGGTTCAGGGTGGAGGATCAATCCACCTCTTCTATATATACATTGTGCACAAATAATCAAACAGACCATTACGGTCACCCTATACTCTTGTGAACTCACTCAACAGAGTTAACGCCAAATATGAAAATCCTTATACAACCATTTTAATCATTTCTCAAATATTTTGGCAAAGATGCAACACAAGTTCTAATTAAATTCATCGATAAACTTTTTGTTTCAGAGTTCTCTTCTTAACAAACATTCTTTAAAACACATGCATTGCCAAACGATCATAAGTCACTTTTGATTAACAAATTGTAAATAATTACTTTGAAAGGAGATAATAAATTTTCTTACCTTGATCAGCAAAATAATCTCATGATAGCTCAGCAAGTCTTAAAATTGCTCCTCTACGAACTCGGACTCTACATGAATATATGATATGCATTGCAATTCGTTATGCTCCTAGAGTGTATTTATGAATATGCTTATGATATGCATGACATCTACTATGCACCGTAACCAAAAGGACAAGCACAAACATCGGAAGAACGCTATAACTTCGCACTCTAACCAACAAACATTCATACATCCCAACTATCATTAAAGAAGCTTCTAACTCCCATGCTCTTCATTTTAGTATGAATATCATTAATCGATTAATAACGTATACACATGCTTCAAAACATAACCAAACGACCTTTAAATGATACCAAATTCACCCAACTTCAACCATACACTAATAGGAACATATATATACTATAATCTCTCATTAATCACTTCATAATCACCCATTTCATAGCATAACCAGAGCTTAATACACCCTAAATTCCACATTTACTTAACCTATTATTACTCCTGAACAATCCCAATTTAGCCAACTATTCACATACATACAACCTAGTTTAAAACCCACCATATAAGTCTTAAAAACCAAGTTTAAACCTTAACAATGTAATAACAAATCTGTCCAAAGACTAAATCAATCCAATCATGACTCAAAATCATGAACAAAAGACACAAGAATAACAACCAACACTACTATATCCTCCATAAACACAACACACTAATTCATCATTCAATTCTTCACAAAATCACTCAGTCAAACCCCAAATAGACTACCCAACTTATATCAATCATAAAACATGGTTTTTGTTTTACACAAAGCAACGATTATATAACATTTAATTGCATTAAAACATCACAATTTTCCAAGAATTTCGAATTAAAATTCACTTTATAATTAAAAATCAAATTTGAGATTTAGTGAAAGAAAGTGTACCAAATTGAGACTAGGTGATAAGGGAACGAAGTAAGAGATTGGGGCGAAGAGTATGGTCGGAGAGACGCCGTAAAGTGGCCGGAAAATGGCGAAAACCGAGCAGAAAAATCGGGCAAAAACATAGGAGAGCAGAGTGCGCCGTTCCAGCGTGAAACCGCGCCCGAAAACAGCGGTGGGTGGCGCGGCTGGACGGCGGAGGAGTGTGGATGGAAAGGTGGTGTCAGCTCGAGTGAGGGCTCGTCGGAGAAGCGTCGGAGTTTGGTGGTAGAAGGGGGAGGCCGATGCTTTGCGTTCCTCTCTCTGTCCTTTTTTTTTGTTGTTGTTTTTTACGTGAATGTGAGTTTTGAGAATTAGAATGGTGTAAACAGTTTCCAAATATAGTTGGTAGTAGGGGGTGTGAAATATTTAATGAGAGTGTTTGGGTAATTGCAATTAGGTTGATATGAAATACATATCAACTTTTGGAATTTATACTAGTCAATTCATTTGAATTTCAATTCAATGGGGCTTATGAAATCTGAAAATTGTAGTTTAATTTTGCACTAACAATTTTATGAAATAATTAAAGCTAAGTGAATTTAGTTTATGAAAAAAAAACTTGAAAATTTTAATTAAATTTGTAATGTGAATCTATGAAATGTCCCTAGATAAATTAAACTTCTAATTATGCTAAAAAAAAATTATTCAAATTCTTAAATATCCCCGAAAACACGGATTATTACAATCAATGCAGATGTATCTTAACTACAGAGAAGGGAAACTCAAGTATGGATTACTTGGTCAATTAGCAGATAAATATGAGTTTAGTAGGTGGACAGTGCAAAGAATCATGAAGAGGGCGAGCCACCAGTTCTCAAGCCAAAATTCAATGGAAGGATCAAGTCAATAAACATAGATTTGAGCATCATCAAATTGATACCACTAAATAAGTGAATGAACATGAGAAGACTTGCCAAAAAGTTGGGATGCTCTTACAGTACAATTCAAAGATTGGTATCTAAGGGAAAAATCAGATCTCGTTATGATGCTATAAAACCATTTCTAACTCTGGCATGCATGAAATCAAGATTACTTAGGGTTTTGTCAAAAATAGTAAATGAAAGTGTACTCATAAATCTCACTTTTGACTGCATGTTTAATATCATCTACATTTATGAAAAGTGCTTCTTTATGACTAGAACAAGTCAAGTATTATCTACACCCGGAAGAGATAGAGGCACACCGAACATGCAAAAGTAAAAGATTTATCACCAAAGTTATGTTTGTGCGCCGTAGCAAGGCCTGGGTATGACAAGTATGGTACATACACATTTGATGGAATAATAGGGGTTTTCCCCTTCACACACTTTATTGTACCAGCAAAAATAGGGTTGCGGGTACAAACGAGACATAGAATATTGACAAGATTACCAAGCAGGTAATCAAACACATGTTTAATCACCAAAGTCGTACCCGCAATTACGAAGAAGAGGCCAGCAAACAGCAGCAAGCACATCATTATACAACAAGACAATGCAAAGCCGCATATCAGTGGAGATGATGTTAATTTCAAGGCACATGCACAATTAGACGAGTTCAATATTGTTGGAAGAACAACCAACAAACAGTCCAGATTTAAACGTCAATGACTTGGGTTTCATTAGAGTAATCCAAACATGGCAACATGAGAAAACATCAAAAACAATTGCACAATTGGTGTCTGCTGTCATAAAAGTATTTGAGGAAACAACACATACTGTTTTGAACTATGTTTGGTTGTCTCTCATGTATTGCATGAATGAGATTCTAATTGCCAACAAGTATAAGCTACCACATATGAACAAGAGAAAGTTGGCTAGGTTGGGAGTGCTTCCAACACATGTCAGTCCCAACAAATCTGTTGCTTTGAAGAGACTTGAGGAGTTGGAAGATGAACAAGCATACCAAGGAATGCAGCAAAATCCTGAAATGTTTTTAATTATGCAAGAGGAACAAATGATACAACAAGTGGAAGAGGATCAGATGCAACAAGAAGTGGTTTAAGATCAAATTCAGCAACATACCAAATGCAGCAGCAACGGGAAGCAGAAGATCAGATGGATGAAGAGATGGAAGACAAACAAATTCAACATGATATCATATGGGACACGATGGAGCATGCAATAGAACAATTGCACATGGAACAACAGGTGGAAGAACAACTATTAGAAGAAGAAAGCATGTACACTCAAATGCAGTTTGAAATTGCATGGGAGCAAGAAGCATTAAAAGCTTGGGCAAGTAGCCACGTATGATTCAGACAGCGATTCAGCAAGCAGCAAATTTTGGTCACACAAATGCTCAACAACAAGCTGAGGATGTGCAAGTAATAAGAAGGATTTCTCGTTTTTTTTAATTCAAAACATGCTTGAACTATGAGATGATTGACCACGTTTCAAAAAAGCACAAAAAATAATATCTCGTTTTTTTGGCACACTTTCTTTTTATTTGTAAACCATGGATAAACCAATATAATGCATGACTATTTTGTTAAAAATGGTTTGAAAAGCTTTTAAATTTTTTAGGCAATATCTCAGATTTGGCAAGATTGGCATATCATCACTGATTTGCCAAGGCAACATTACATAACTGGCAGACGAATGATTTGCCTCTTACTCAAAGTTGAGTCCATTATCCCACTTTAGGGCGGCATAAGCAAAACACTACCTGAGTTATGGATGTATCCTTTTAATATATTGGCACATCACCATTTTAATCCCCTTACATACCAAAGAAACGCTAAGTCAGAATCAATCATTAAACACTACCCAAAAGTAAATACTTCAATATCCAAACATTTGAGAAGCAGAAATTACGGTGAACCACACACCCAAGTTTCAACTAACAAAGCAAGTATCACAAGTGTATGCAAGAATGCTATGCCAATCACTGTGATTAGAATACGGTATTCCAGTCACAGGGTTAGCCAACACGCGCGTACGAGCTGGGGTATTTCATACATCCCAGGCTACTTCTATACCCTTTTTCCAATCTCTTTTACACGTATGATTTCTCTCTCCTCTCCTTCAAAACACAGTTTCTCTCTCCTCTCCCTCAACCCATCACCCTCATTTCCCTTCTCAACCTATCTCCCTCCTTCACCAATCCACCAACACTACCCCGCACGTCAAGATTGAAGAAGCACAGAGATCCACCGCCAAGTAGTTGCATGTCACCGGAAAAGGGTTTATGGTTGGTTTTTCGCGCGATAACGGCCGCGGGAAACCCAACCATAAACCCTTTTTCGCCAACCCCCAGTCAGTCCCCTTTTCCAATTTTGGCCAAAAAGGGTTTAGTAGTCCTCCCTTTCATAGGGTATCGATTCACTTCGACGGCGAAGATGATGGAGTACATGATGGTGATTAAGGACGTGAAGGTGATGGTGTTGCAATGAGGTGAGTTTTTTTCCCTGATGATTAGCATGGTGGGTTGGTGTATATGAGAAAGATAGTATTTGGAAGTTCTCAAGTGGTATATGTAGAATATGTAATTGCATATATGGTATGAAATTGTGATGACTAGTGTTTAAAATTGTATATGAAGATTTTCAAATAGTATATAAGGTAGACAGGATAGTATATAGTATGAAATTGGAAATGATGATGACTGGTGTTGTGGTCGCCATCGGTAATGTGCGTAATTAGTCTATAAAATTGTATGTTAAGATTTCAAATAGTATATAGGGAAGTTTGGATAGTATATAGTATGAATATTGAAAATGGTGATGATCGGTGGTATGGTTGTTGTTGATGTGAGTCGTTGGAGCAGGGGCACGAGTTCGTATTTGGGGTTGAAAATCATGGTGGTGGTCCGGACACAAGGAAGATCGCCGCTAGAGCTGTGGTCTCCGGTGGTATATTCGCCGCCATCGGGCCATCGGCGGTGAGTTAGAATATGGGTTGCTGGTTAATTGTGGTGGTGTTGTTGGTGGTTAAGGGATGTGGGGGGAGGTGGAGAGAGAAAATATGAGGCCCATTTGCATGTATTAAAATTTAGGGCCACATCATTTTTGTTTTCTATGAAATAGAGAAAGCAACCCCCACATGACTTTCTTTCCAGCTTTTAGGCCAATCACCGTGATTAGAATCACGGGTGAAACGACATCGTTTCTGCTGGAAAGAAAGCCATGTGGGGGCGGCTTTCTCTATTTCGGTGATTAGTAGCCCATACTCTAATCACCGATTTTGGTCCATCTCAGCTGTTCATCTTGCATCAAACAAACCCCACCAACCCTTACTGATACGAGTACCAATGCGTGCGGAAGCTAATTGTAGTACAGCACAAGAATCTGTACTCTGGTCAGGACGAACAGGACTGATCTCTGGTCTGTGCGTTAGAACAGAATAGGAATCTGCTTCTCTGAAAATTCGTGGGTACATGACTGGTTGCTGGTCTGTGTCGTTTTGAGTTTAAAAAGCGAAAAATAAAGAATTGGACGAATGGATCTCAGCCCTTAGAGACCCATCATTTGATCCATCATAATAAGCATCACGTTCACACGCCCATTGTCCTCCTAGTAGCAAGTGTATGCCTTTCATGGGGAAAGCATCACAAACTACGCAATCGGTATTGGCCTTGCCATAAGAAAAAGAAACTAACACTTGTTTTGTTACCTCAAACAAATGACCAGTCCGAGAGCATTGCAGCAAGTAGGGATAAGGGTGAGTATGGGTCTTCAATTCCAACTTTTACACCAAGCAAGTCGAAGCTAGGTTTGGAAAACCCGGATCAATAGCATACTCAACATACTTGTTATCGCCTACTACACACTTAGATAGAAACTTGTAGTCGATCTCCATGGTTGTAGCGTCAAAGTACTCTTCCAAGAACTTGCATGATTGAGGAAATCAAGAGCCAAAGCTCTGATACCACTAATGATACGAGTACGAATGCGTGCGGAAGCTAATTGCAGTACAGAACATGAATTTGTACTCTGGTCAGGACGAACAAGACTGATCTCTAGTCTGTGCGTTAGAACAGAACAGGAATCAGCTTCTCTGAAAACTCGTGGGTACACGACTGGTTGCTGGTCTGTGCCGTTTTGAGTTTAGAAAGCGAAAAATAAAGATATGGACGTATGAATCTCAGCCCTTAGAGACCCAATCGAACTAAGCCAATCCCTAAACAGTACGGTCGTTTAGTTTTAGCCTTTGACCTCTAGTACCTCTAGCCGATCAACGATAGAACGAGTGCCTTCCGTTCCCTGTCTTGAGTTCAATTGCCTTTAGCACTTAAAACGAATGCAAAGGGGTTGAGAAAACTCTTCTCAGACTATTTTTATTGCTTTTCTTAATTCAAAGATACAATGGTTACCTAAAAGAAACTTCCTAGACTTGTTTATATAGTAAACCTAAAATCTAGAATCTATCTTAAACCAAACCTAATACAATATGGTAAATAAGACTCCTAGGGTAATAAGAATACTACTTATCCCTTAATTTTATTCTAACAATAATAAGGTAAATAATACTACCTAATAATATGAAAAATAATCTTTTGGCTAAAGATCACGTCCTTCCTAGCCAAGAAATCCAAGTCGGCGCATGACCACGTATCACTTACAAAATTTATCTGCTATTTCTCTCTCCCCCTCCATTATCAATTGAATTTCTCTCTCCTCACCCAAAACACACCTCCCTCTGTCACCCGTCCTTCACCTCTATCACCTCACACCACCCTCGTGATAGCACCAGCGGAAATTAATAAACAGCCACCGGAATAAGTAATATAGGTCTAATCACTAGATTAGACCAATAATACGTATTCCTCTTGTCAAAGAGAAATGAAGATGATTAATCACCTTGAACCCTCTCCTCCATGAAATCAAATCAGCAAATTCAAAACATGTGATCACCGGCGCCTTCATGGTCTTCGTAGTCGGTCGCAGGCCACTTGTGGTTTTAATTATTTGAAATGGTATATGGCAAATATGAAATTGTATATAGATAAACGGCGATGGTATATTGTAAAGATGAAATTGTATATGAGTATGGAAATGGTGGTTTGTTATGTAATTGAAGGGGTTATTTAAAGATTGATTAATGATATGCTTAGTTGTATATAGAAAAATTGTAATGGTATAGTGGAATGACAAAATTGTATATGAAATAAAAATGGTGGTTTGAAGGTGGTCTTTTGAATGGTTACCGTCGACGGTGACTTATCGTCGTCACGGTATGATGGGGTTTTGATTGGTGAGATGATCTCATGTGAGAGAAGGATGAGTGAGGTTGTTGGGGTTGATTTAGTGATAGAGGAGAAAGAGGGCCAATTACCATGGTTGTTGTCGGCGTTTTTCCTTGTGGGTTCTTCCTTGCCGGTGTTTTGTGGGCGGTTCCTTCCTTGCAGGCATGGGTTGCGGCCGTCGACCGTCGATGATTGATGGATTGGTGTCTGGTTGCTGGGGTAGTGGGGCGAGGTGGTACTGATATGGGCAGAGAAAAGAGAGAGTGGAGTCACATGTTTTTTTTTTTTTTGCTCAATATACCCACCTCCCATCCTTCTTTTGTCCTTTTGTGCGGTGATTAGAGTTGGGCCTCTGATCATAGTGATTGGCGTAACCAATCTCCAAGTGTATGATTCAAGAATCATGCGAATTAAATGAGCACCCAAAAGAGGTATCCACATAATCCAAGAGTTCAACACAAAATCATCCAAGCAAATCAGAATAGGAGATCCACATCAGACATTACATTGAAAAGCCGTAAAATAGAGATCACATGTTTTAAAAAAAACTGAACTCCATATGTTATTACTTTGTATGTTTGATAAATTAGCCATCATTTCGTATGCTTAAAAATACCAACGACTATTAACATCATTATCGAAGTGGACAATTTAAGCAAATTCAGCAAAAACATCTCCAAGCACCATCATACAACATGAGTAGGAGAACCAATTTCATACAACGCGTAGAACGAACTAAGACTCATGATTGGTGGAGTAATGCTTAGAAAAACCAGTTGGTTTACCGGAAACTCCCCTCTTTAAGATTATGACCAGGTAAGAAATTAATCTAAGCTAAGTTCCCATGATGGTGACCAATAATAAGGGTCATGATCATGTCATAGGGGAACAACACACAATCAGTATATAGCTCACAAACTACCCTCAAAACAAATTTAGCAAAAACAACAATTCGTAAAAGCAAAAATTTAGCACTAACATCAAGATTCAATGGTTCCGAAAAGCAGCGGACTATGAACTGTCCTAATCCCAAAACTCCAGCTAGATACACTGCTAATTTGCTTCGAATTCGCACTAGAAGAGCTAATCCCAACCCGGACATCCTTACCCTCTCACATTTCCGACATATCAACAGGGTACAAAATCAAAGCAAAATAAGGCCTATCAGTACCAGATTCAGTCAACCTAACCTATAATCTTTTAGAAGAAACTTCATAATCAATCTACGATTTCAAAGGCACACCACGATGCAAAAGCAAACCAACGCATGATACATCACTAACCTTAGCAGACACAAAACTACCCACCATCAACATCAACATGATTCACATTCAAATCACCAACATTATTCAAATCCAGATCGAGAAAATTCACTAATTCATAAAAAGCCAAAACAAATATCTTAAATTCACTCAAAAATCGCACAAACCAAATCGAGAAATCGCAGTAATATCGAGATCGAGAAATTACAACAAAAATCATGCATGTTAATCACAATAAAATTCATAACATATACCATCAAATTCACCCAAATCACACAAACAAACATCTCAATGCATGTTAGTAAAAAAAATAGTGTAAACCGTACTACCTCATTGCAATATATTTGGGAAGGTATATTCTCAATAATTTCTCCCAGCTGGGGTTGAAGGTGGGGAGGACGGTGGAGCTAATTCGATCTCTTTCTTTACAACCCTTCTCTTCTTACGTCTTCGCGGGACGGAGGACATTCACTATATATATGTGTTTCAGCAAAATAGACGGACCCAAGTCTCTCTTCTGTGTCCTCTACGACAAAGTTTAGATCTGGAACCTCAACCACATTTGGCCCATTATCCATTGCCAGATCTGATTTTGAGCGACATATCATCTTCACAAGCGGCGAATCTTGAGGGATAAGGGAAAGAAGCGTTGGGAGAACACACTCCTCATCATCCTCATCTTCTTCGAATTTAAAAGGAGGTATCGAATCAGGAACAATTGACCATAAAAAATAGTCATCAGAATCCATGGAGAAGAGAGAGATGAAGAGAGAAAAAATTTGCAGAGAAAAAAAATGAAGAACAGGGGAAGGAGAAGACGAATTCGAGGAGAGAGAAAAATAAGGCATGATTTTGTATTTTTGCTGTAAATGGGGGTGGATAATTAAATTAGGGGAAGCGTTAATATTGATATTAGGATTAGTTAGGGTTAATAGCCATATTAGGATAGCACTAAAATGTTTGATGAGGGGTATGTCCCACCTTTAAGGAAGGCCAAAACTGTCTTATTCTATGCATATGTTAGCCCAAAATAAAAATGTGGCAAATCTATGGCACCATCCAAAAAAGGAAAATGCCGAATCTAAAGAATCAGAGGGAGCATATTCTTGTTGCTACTTTAATAATACATCTATACAACTAACACACTTCAAATGTAATGTAGGCTGATGATTTATGCCAAGAGGATCATTTTTTGGGTCAATGTTCTGGTACTAGAATTTGATGTACATGATGGGCGCGCATTCGTGTCAAGGGATGGCTCTTAAAGGGGTAAGGAGAGTCCCGATCCTTCTACATACGCATAAGCCGTTTCATTCGCCGAAGTATCAGTTGGGGACTAGGTCACAGGTAGGGAGCTCTCAGCATGTAAAAGTAAGAGAACAACGTTGTGTGCTATTCCACACATTGCCCCCCATATGGGCTATGTTTGGTAAAACTAGATGAAATAGTAGCTGAACGCTGAAATAGTAGCTGAATGCTGAAATAGTAGCTGAAAGCTGAATTAATAGCTGCAATATTAGCTGAAAGATTTTAGCTGATAGTAATAGGAGTGTTTGGTAAAATTAGCTGATATAGGAGCTGATATATATAAAATTACATAAAAATGTATTAAATATTTTTAATGTCATTTTATTTTAGTAAATAAATGAGGGTAAATTAGGAATAAAATTATGATAAGCTAGCTTATTTTTTAATATGTTACCCAGGGTAACATCTTAAATAAGCTAGCTTATTATTTAAGCTAGTGGTGTCACCAAACACACTTATTTGGTCAAAGAGCTTAAAAATGTAGTCAAATAAGCTACTTTGGCCAAATAAGGTAGCTTATTTGGCATAACAAACATAGCCATGGAGTTCGGAACCCAAAGGCAATCGTTAATATTTTGCCTGCAGCTTTTACGACAAGAACACCATTGTGCAAAAGACATGACTATTGACTCTGATGAGTGTAAACACAAAGGGGTGAAGTCTGTTCCAAGGTATGGTCATGCAGATTCTTTTGCCAAACTATTCATTTGATCACCTCTGATGTAGTTAGAGCCAAACCATTAACACTTTCCAATGACAGGATTGGCGTGAGCTTTGAGGGCGTTGACAGCACAGGCTCTATGTCCTTTAGTGCGTACACCACGGATGTAGAAAAAATCATGGCAATCACAACTGATGAACTCTGTTTCGAAAACAAAGATGTAAGCTTACCACTATTGCCATTATTCTTGTTGCATGTGTGATATTTCCAGCAGCACCGCACTAAACAACACTCTTGTGTCACAGGAGCAGTTTTAATTTTTTATATGAAGGTTAAGGAAGAGCCGAGGACACAAAAAATCTTCCTGGAACTTGGTCCAACGATGGCCCTCACAATTAGCGAAGCCTTAAGGTGGGGCCTCAAAGGAGGGGATGACTAAGCTAGTCATCAGAAGACCTGGCATTTTGAGGCACTGCTCAAAGCACATCTAATCACATGGCGCGCTTGGATTGGGGTAGAGTCGCACAAAGTAGTGAAAGCACCCGATAGTTTGGGCTACCCCAACTTCAATCACCTATCTATTGGAGTTGTGGCATTTCGGGAAGCCCCATTCATATCAATCTTATGGCCAAGCACTTATAGCCATATTAGTCATGTATATTTGTAATTGCTGCTCCATCCTTGGTTCCAAATTAAGCCTATGCTTATCTTCAAGGACTATAGTTTTACTTTTGAAACTTCATAGATCTGCTTACGCGGGCATCTATTGTAAAAAATTATGTGGGTATCGTTTAAATCTTTCACAATCATTTCATTATAAAACAGGTTAACAAAGTATCACGGTTGGAGACAACGTTTTAATGATGCAATGCCGAATCGCATCAAAGTGACAATCGAACAAGAAATTTGATAATGTTGGAAACCGCGCAGGGTTCAACGACTAGTGGTTACTAAAAATGTAAAAGAGATCACTATTTATATAAAGAATTATGTTCTCACAAAAAGTTAGTGTGAGACCATCTTACACAAGACTTACTCAAAAGGAAAATCCTCTCTCCTCTAATTCTCTATTTTTTGTTAATGGCAAGAATAGGGAAAACGTTGACCTTCCCACTCTCCAATGCCCTAGCTTTATTTCTTTTTATTTTTTATTTTAGCTATTACCCTTGCCTTAACCCTCCATGTTCTACCCATTGTGGGTAGTCTAAGGGAGAAGCAGATTAAGGTAAAGAAAATGAGGAAAGAGAAAGAGAAGTGAGGATATAAGAAAAGGAAGAGATAAATTATTTCCAAAAATGGAATTGATTAAAAAGGACGGAAAATAGAGAGGGAAGTGGAAAATTGAAAGGAAATCACCGAATGGGAAGAAAAATAACAATATTCATGTGCCATAGGTAAGTAAATAGTTGGCTTATCTTGGCAGATAATATGATTTAGAGAGTGTTTCACGAAAAATGTGTTTTAATTCAATGGAGTGTTTTTATTGTTCGTATTTGACAATGAAATCCACCCAAATCAATCTATAATATCTATATAAAAGAGGGATTTTTGAAAAGCATACAGAGAGTCCATCATTTGAGAAATACTCAGAGTTTAGTGCATAGGCAAAGAGTATACAAGAGAGTTTAGTGTATGGTGAAAGAGTCTAGCTTTATCATTAAAGATAAATATTAAGAGAGTTTACAAAATGAGAAATACCCACATTTTATTATTAACAACTCACACTGACAATTATTAATAATTCACATATAAAATCTTTATTTTCGTGAGACTTTTTCATATATGTATATCTAATAGATTTACGACATAATCACTCATAACATTGGTTACGTGTATCAGAAAATTTTAAAACATATATCATTAGATTTGTTTCGAAATGTATCTCAATTTGAGACCCATTTACATATTTTTCCGATATGTTAAACATTCAGTTACTTCGTATACATTTAGTAGAGATTTGGTCTTTTTGAAAAGTTTAGAGAGACTTTATAACAGAAATACGGAGAGAGTCCAAAGAGTTTAGTGTATGATGAAAGAGTATACAAGATATCTTTTGAAGAGCAAAGATAGAGTCCATCGTTTGAGAAATACTTAAAGAGTTTAGTGTATGGTGAAAAAGTAAACAAGAGAGTTTAGTCTATGGTGAAAGAGTATACAAGATAATACAGATTTATCATTTAAGATAAGACAAAGTCCAAAAAGTTAAAGAAAAATTACACAGTTAACCATTAATAATTCACACGGATATTCTCATTTTTTATATTATATAATTGAAACACGGTGTAATTGATCATACAATTGGCAATGTATATTAGACACTTTTGAAACATATAGTATTTTATTTGATTCGAAATGTATTTTAATTTGAGATCCATTTATACATTTTCCAATATGCAATATAGATAAGAAATATTGTTGTATAACTTAAAATACGAGTAAGCAACATCACAACAATTGTTATGGATTATTTTAATTGAAATAATAGTATAGTTGGTTATAAACATAAAAATCATTAGAAATGATATAATATTTGAACCGTGCAACGCACGGGCTTAAAACTAGTATATATATGAACGAAGCTTTTTTTGTGGTCATTCAACGCGTCTAGAGCATTTCTAATTTTCTTAGAGCTTTGTAATCTTTTGAGTTTATGAGTTTAGGAAAAGAATATATGTATTAATCTTAGGAATTACTATAATAATGGAATTGTCATATTAAACAATCAAAACTTACCATCTAACTTTTTTTTTTTTTTTTTTTTAAGGTAAGCTTACAGAAAGAGAGAAAAAAAGTCAGGTCACCCTTCTGGCCAGGGTGTCTCCTAACTTATCACCTAAAATAACATCACTAAAATCCGAACCTAACCATGAAGCAGGGTGTAAACCGTCCCGAGAATTAGGGATAGAGTGCCCAAAAGCTGCAAGCCAATCTGCAACTCTATTTGCCTCTCTAAAAATATGTTTCAACGACCAAGAATCAAATGATTCAAGAATATGACGAATATCCTTGATGATGAAGTCAACCGTCCATGGGACTTTGAAAGTGCCTAGCACAGCTTGAATTATCACCAAATTGTCACCCTCAACTTCAATCTTCCTGATGCCAAGATCACGCGCCAGCCTCAAACTGGAGTGCAACCCTCTAGCTTCCGCCATAAGAACCGAGCAACACCCAAGATTAAGAGCTCTACCATCAAGGAAATCACATGTATGTGGAGGACCGAAGAAGAAATCCTGCAGCCACATTTCCACCCCTCACAGAGCCATCGAAGTTTATTTTGACCGCTCCTGGTTGTGGTGGGATCCAACGTACAAGAACCGAACGCGGGCCAAGAGAAGATGTATCGGACCGGACAGAAGAATTAGAGAAGATAAAGTCCATAGTGCAGCGACCTTTCCATTCCTGATAGGAGTGAAAGGCCCTCGAATAACAACTAATAGGAGACAGGTTGATCTTGTCAAAGACTAACCTATTCCAATCCTTCCAAATACTCCAGAAAATAAAAATGAACTTTTGGAGTCGTTTCTTGTCTCTAGATGCAAAAAATCGAAAGCAGTCGGTATTGGTCGAAAAAGTAAAAAAGCCGGCCCAATTAGAGATTTTGGGAAAGTTCCAAATCCCACCAATAGCTGGGCAAGAGCAAAAAAGGTGGTCGACAGATTCCGTGCACATTGAGCACAGAGGGCATAAACTATCGATACTCGGAATCCTAGAGTTAAGATTCCCTTTTGTTGGCAAAATATCGTGGAGCAGTTGCCAGCAAAAAATTTGTAATTTGGGGGGGATTGGGAGTCTCCATATCCAGTGGAACTCCCATACCATCGAGTGCTTATCAATACCGTGTGCTAGCCAAGTAGCTGACTTTACCGAATAGCACCTGTCAGAGCTAAAGCCCCAGATAACTTCATCAGACATAAGAGAAGAGGGGATAGGGATACCCCTTATGACATCCACTACAAAAGATGGCACTAAAGTAGCCAAATAATTTAAATCCCAAGCACCATCCACAATGCACGAATCAACTGTGAGATCAGGGAGAGTGGCCGAGCTTAGATCAACCTGGAGAACCTCGACAAGGCTTTTATCAAAACACCAATTATGGAGCCAGAAAAAAATATTTTTTCCATTTCCTACTTTCCAACGAATACCCTTCCGTATTAGGTCTCTGCTTTTTAGAATTTGGCGCCAAATCCAAGAGTCACTAGACCTTGGCTTGCACGTGAAGAAATTGCTATTTCTAAGATACTTTTTTCTAATTATATTAGAACATAGATTATTCTCATCCTTAATAATTTTCCAAGCAAGCTTACCTAAAAGAGCAGAATTGATTGCTTTAGCCTGACGTAGCCCTAGACCACCGTATTTCTTGGGCCTACACACTTTGCTCCAAGCCAACATTGGAATACCTTTTTTAGAAGCATCCGTCTTCCAGAAAAAATCTCTATGAGCTTTATCAAGAGATTTAATGACAGCCACCGGTAAAGCAGCCGTTGACATCGCAAAAGAAGGAATAGCTTCTAAATTGCTTTGAATCAGGACACAACGACCAGCCTTAGAAAGAAAAGTAGAAGACCAAGCATTTAATCTTTGATCAGTCACTGAAACAACATGGTGAAAATCCTGCAATTTAGGTCTAGGCCCATTGAAGAAAACACCCAAGTAACGACCCAAGACATTTTTGGACGACATATTGAAAAAAGCAGCTAAGGAGGACCTTCTATTGTTAGGCACATACTTCGAAAAAATAATAGAAGACTTAGAAAAATTAATCAATTGTCCCGAAACTCGACAAAAATGATCCAATGTATCTTTAAGGTTTTTACAAGCCGAAGCAGTGGCTTTGCAAAAGACAAGAATGTCATCTGCAAAAAGAAGACATGGAATTTTAGGTAAACCAGGAGCTAATTTGAAGCCAATTCCCGATTTGGGAAGATCATTTTGGATAGACATAAGACGGCAAAACACTTACATACAAATAATAAATAAATAAGGAGACAAAGGATCACCCTGGCGTAGTCCTCTGGTAGGCTGGAAAAAATCACAAGTCGAATCATTAACAATCAGAGAGTAGGAAACAGAAGTAACACAAGCCTTAACCCATTTAATCCAAGTGTTGCAAAAACCTATCTCCTCTAGACATTTCCAAAGAAAATCCCATTCCACTCTATCTTAAGCCTTTTCCATATCCAATTTGAGGGCAAACCAACCTGTTGAGTTTTTAGATTTGTGAAAAGTATTTAAGATCTCTTGAACAATCAAAATGTTATCTTGAATCATCCGTTCAGAGAGAAAAGCTCCCTGAAGCGGGCTGATAATCTTCCCTAAAATTGGTCTAAGTCTGTTGACCAAAATTTTGCCTATAATTTTATAGAAAGTAGTACATAAACTAATGGGCCGAAAATGCCCCGAGTGTTCAGGGCAATCAGTCTTTGGGATAAGTCTAATAAGAGTGTGATTAACCTGTTTAAATAACTTACCAGAATTGAAGAAATTCTGAACAGCAGCAACGACATCGATTTTGATGATATGCTAATAAGATTGAAAAAACTTAGGACCAAAACCATCCGAACCCGGTGATTTATATGGGCACATTTGCTGTATAGCTTCCAATATTTCAGTTTCGGTCACAGGGGCAGTGAGAGACACATTATCCTCCAAGGATATTTTGGAGGGAAAACAATCAACACAAATATTACGGTTTCTGGGCGCTTCTGCACGAAACCGTGTAATAAAATTTTCGCGTAAAGTAGATTTGATGACATCCTGATCATAATTCCAAGCACCAGTAGGATCCTTAATTCGAAATACAGCATTACGTTTTTTTCGGGCTTTAAACTTTTCATGAAAGAATCTGCTTCCTTGGTCACCTTTGGCTAACCATTGGTGTCGGGAATAACGACCCCACATCCTTTGGTTAAAAAAGAGGAGTCGTTCACGTTGAAAAATCAATCGTTTAAGGTGTCTCTTAAAAGAAGGATTAAAAGGTTGGGCACGAACATTATTTTCGACCACCTGGATATTAAGGGCATTCCTGCTAAGTTGTTGATTGATATTACCGTACTTTTGGCGATTCCAAATTTTGAGGGCATCCTTCACCCGTTTCAGTTTTTGAACAAGCCTGAACGACGGGTTGCCTTGAACATGAATGTTCCAATGCTTCTTCACAATCTCAAAGGACTCACGATCACTAGTCCATTGGTTCTGGAAACGGAATGGCGTTTTAGCCACCTGTGGAGACGAAAGAGTATCAAATAACAAAGGTGCATGATCAGAAATAGCAAAATTCTCATAACAAACAGTACTATTTGGGAAAAGAGAGTCCCATTGCTGAGACACAATAGCTCTATCTAACTTTTCATAAATTGTAATGTCCTTGAAGCTTTTTTTCCAAGAGAACGCTAAACCGTTACAAGGAACATCAATACTTTGAGTCTGAGCAATGAAATCGCGTAATTTTAAGAATCGAGAAGAATGGGGAATCACGCCCCCTTGTTTGTCAGCTGAAGAAAGGAGCTCGTTAAAATCACCAACCAATAACCATGGCAACGTCTTAGCTACAAAAACAGAAGACAAATTACGCCAGAAGGTATAATTCTCCCGCTCCTGAGCTGGAGGATAGACCCCAGAGATAGACACATTAAGACCATTACGTAAATCCTCCACAAGAAGTTCAATTATACGATCCGTGGTCTGGATACTTAAAATTTTAATATTCCGAGAAGACCATCCTACCCATATACCTCCTGAGCGACCAATTGGGTCAACAATATGATAACCATCAAAACCTAAAAGTTTACAGATTTTAACACTATTGCAGTTAGAAGTCATTGTTTCAAAAACAAAAAAGATATCAGGATTCATTTTTTTACGGAGGAAAATAATTTCCGCTGTCGCTTGTCGACGTTTAGCACCATGAATGTTCCAAGATAGGACTTTCATCAGTAAATTATAAAAACCAGAAGCAAAGTCAAAACATGAAGAGCATAAACAAACCACTTGGAAAAGCCAGCAAGAGCTGTCAATGGAAAAACATTCAGCCAACCAAGAAAGGTCTTAATACCAAGAGAAGAAACAGAAAAGCTGCATGGGATTTTACCACCCAAAAACGGACAGTGTGACCATGTCACAGAAGAACAAATGTAGTCAGAAAGAGAAGATAAAAAAGCCATTATGAGAGTTGTACAATCAATAGGGAGAGATGATTGACAATGGAAAAAATGAGCATCAAGCCAAGATGTGGTCTTGTCCGAGAAATAAGCACACGCCACTATCAAATACAGTACCACAAAAGTACCATAACAATAAATGAGAACAGACTTGAGCAGTACATGAGAGAAGCAAGTAAGAAAAGGATAGATCATTGAACGACAAAACATCCAGCATAACCAACCCGAAATAAGACAGACATGCATACAGAAACCAGAAAAAGACAACCCAAAAGTCAGAAAGGAAGGCAAGAGGAACATAAACAAGACGTTAGAATTTGCATAGAAAAGATAATTACAACCAGCCGCTCTACCCTTATGAGAAGGGAGAAGGAAAATAGGGTAGAGATAATTACAACATATTAACTGTACATAATTAAAGCTAACATACATACTGCAGGTTGCTGACTCAGCCGGAATTAATACCAAAAAATTAGGATAAAAACAAGACATTGGAGAAAATCTAAGGAAGGACAGAAGCAGCAGAGTCCTCTACATCTTCCATACGCCTCCTTTTGTGACAAAAATTCAAGTTTAGTGTAAGCATATGATGGAAAGCACATGTTGCATAATTGCTATATTTATTATTTAGTGTAAACTTTCGTTTTTTTTCCTATCCTCATCCTCTTTGATCCTTCCTTATGTGTGTAAGGAAAAATTAGACTAAGAGTAAAAGTTCTAATATGACGTAAAGTGGCAAAACAAACTAATCAAATGGTAATGTTTAGGAACTCATTCTATATTTTTAAAGCAAATCTTTATATTCTAAAGCAATCTCCATAGACCATATATATAGAACGTCTTCCACTGGTGTATGGTAAAAAAGTAAACAAAAGAGTTTGATGCATGGTGAAAGAGTAAACAAAAAAGTTTAGTGTATGGTCAAAGAGTCCATCTTTATCATTTAAGATAAATATATAATAGTAAAATTTAATTAAGATGCACGACCTCAGACAAAGTCTTTTCATTTTCACAAAACTCTTACATAAACCTATATTATAAAAACACGGTACAATTTATCATGCAATTGATTATGTGTATCATAAACTTTTGAAACATATATTAGTGTATGATGAAAGAGTAAAGAAGATAAAACAAATTTATCATTTAAGATAAATACATAATAGTAAAAGATAATTAAGATGCACGAGCTCAGACATAGTCCAAACAAGATCAAGAAGTGGATATATTATACAGCTAATCATTAACAATTCACATAGAGGAAACAATTGATCATTTAATTAGTTATGTCTATCCGAAAATTTTAAACATATATTATTTTATTTAATTCGAAATGTATTTCAATTTAAGATCCATTTATACATTTTACGATATGCAATGCTTAATTTTTAAAATCAACTTTATATACTAAATCTATTAAAAAAGGAGTTTTTTTTAAGAGTATAGATAAAAAATGTTGTTGTATATTTTAAACATGAACAATCTAGACAACTTTGTATTTGTTTCTTTTTTTTTGTGAACCGTATTTGAACCGTGCAACGCACGGGTTTAAAACTAGTAAAGAATATTCTTCGATAACAAAAACAATTAGAGTTCAAGTTGGGGGATCCCTCAAAGAATATTGGAACCATAAGCATAACTTTTATTTTTTGTTTAGAATATTGGACCATAACTGCGTCATAAGCAATACTTGGGAATGCAACATTGGCTCAACCGCTCAACAGAAGGCAGACACACAGAGAGAGAAGAAATTACCAGATTTCAACACAACATAACAATTTACCAGATCTTCTTCCTCACTATAATAACTTGTTGTTATGGTATGCTCACCTGAAGCTTAAAAAACCCAGAAAAATCAGACAAAAAAATGGGGTCGAATGAAGGGAGAGAAAGCGCGGAAATGAGGGTGAAATACCTGGCAAAATGCGTGGTAACAGGGGTGGCAATAGGGTTATCAATATGGGGAATACATGCATCTGGGTTATCTCAAACCCTAGAAATGTGGGTGATGAACAAGAGCAAGAAGAAGAAGAAGCCGATTCGGGTTTACATGGATGGCTGCTTTGACATGATGCATTATGGCCATTGCAATGCTCTTCGCCAAGCTCGTGCTCTTGGCGATCAATTGGTTGTCGGCGTCGTCAGTGATGCTGAAATTACTGCTAATAAGGGCCCTCCTGTCACTCCTCTCCATGAAAGGTTCTCTCTTTTCTTCTCTTCTAGCTTACGTTTTCTTGTTTTTGACCTTATTTTGCTTAATAGTCTAATCTTGTATGTGTGTTGTCTCTAATTTATGTCAAATGTTCGTGAATATTTGGAATTCATGTTAGAAATGGGGATGTGGGTTGTATATTTTGTGTGATCGTTTGGCTTAATCACTTGATGTTCGATGCTTTTCTTTGTATTATATGCGTATATGTTTATGGAAAGGTGGGATTTCTCTGCTCTTTCTTGTTGTATTGTTAGTGTTTTTAGCCGAAAATTTGGAGTTTATGTTACTCGATAAGTGTATGTTTTTTAGAAGGTGACGTTTATATCATGAGTTTCTGTATGGAGGTTTCAAGTTGAAACTATAGGATTATATTTAGAATGAGACATGGTTTTGTTGTTTACATGTTATCGAGCATTTATTGAGTGATTTTTGAGCTCAATTTGAATGTTATAATTCATTTGTCTCAAGCTCTCAACCTACCTATATGCAAACAACGGTTTGGTCTCCTCGCTCCCCCTTACCTGAAAATACCTTTGATCCTCTCAATTTGAATGAGGACATCTATTTGAGGTTCTATGATCCTCTTCATCCTTTCTTTCTAGTTTTCACGAGCTTATATATTTTGGGAATGTTATGTGATAAGCCCTTTCGACGTTTCTAGTATTGCTGACTTTCACTTGGATGTGTTTTACTTAACAATACTTAAACTTAGGATAGATTATTGTGGCTGTGAACTCCTACATTGTAATTCTTGCTTAACATTAGCGACGCTTGAATGAACATTGCTAGTGCTAAATTATAGCTATTGCATATGTTTGTCCAACAAAATTATTGAGTTAGATGGATCTTTTGACAGGATGATTATGGTTAAAGCTGTGAAATGGGTGGATGACGTTATTCCTGATGCACCTTATGCGATTACTGAGGATTTCATGAAGAAGCTATTCGACGAATATAACATTGACTATATTATTCATGGGGATGATCCATGTCTTCTCCCTGATGGAAGTGATGCTTATGCTCTTGCCAAAAGAGCTGGCCGATTTAAACAGATTAAACGTACAGAGGGCGTATCCAGCACTGACATTGTCGGTAGTAACTTTATTCCAACCTAACTTTGCTTTTGGCTAGAATCATGTATCACTGTATTTTGTGGCCTTTCTATTTGATGGATTTCTGGTATTGGTTGATAAGACTTATTGTCAATTGTGCAATTTTAGCCAATTCGAATGATTTAGACTTGTTATTGCTTCTTTATACTATCAGTACCAATGCTTTTTCAGACATGTCTGGTATTTGTGTACAGGCCGTATGCTCCTTTGTGTCAGAGAAAGATCCCTCAATGACAAGCCTAATCATTCATCCCTCCAGAGACAGTTCAGCCACGGTCATAGCCAAAAGATTGAGGACGGTGTAGCATCTGGTGGAACTCGCATTTCACACTTTCTTCCCACATCTCGCCGAATTGTTCAGTTCTCAAATGGAAAGGTAATATAACCCAGTTAGCAAATCAGGCCTGTGCTATGTTACTAGGTATCCGATATGGAGTAATTTTATAATGTTGGTTATCCCTTTTAGAATGTGATGTTTATTTTATTTTTTCTTTTTTTTTTGTGTAACTTTTTGGAGCGTAAATTATTACTAGATTGCAGAGGGTTGATTATTGATTGCGAGCTTTACATTGGCTATTAGGGACAGTATATATGGAGTAGTCCATGTTCAATTTCATCCTAAGGCCTTGTAACATATAGAAGGTTTTCATTGATAGAGTATATAATTTCAGTGCCCATATCCTATGCTTAAAATCATAATGTCAGTAATCGGACATAGCTGAACATTCAACGTTGGCGTTGTGTTTTGAGTTACTCTTTCTATCAGCCTATTGAAATCTGGATAAGTGACTCTTGCAATAAAAGCATACTTGTTTACAAATTAATAAATGCCATACCCTTCACCCATGAAGTATTGGAGCACTGCAGTGAAAGATAAGCTCTGCACCTTTATAGTATAATCCATGACCTTTGGTGATAAACCTGTACAGCTTCTCCTCCCCTTGTAATGTATGTCTATGATTCTTATAATAATAATGTATGTACTAATTAGGAGCTTTGAGAGTACATTAATTTGCGGTTAGAGCTTCTACAATTTAGCATCTTTATATTACTTTATATTATTTTGCGGATAGTACATTAATATGAAGAGAGTATGGTGTTGGATAGGGCGTTGTGGAGAGACTCTATCCATGTGGAGGACTTATTCTGACTACTTTTGATTTCTTTGTCTGGTTTTCCCTACCTTGTTTTTTTTTTTCTCCAAAACTTTTTTACCTTGTGTTCAAAGTTCATATGTTTTTTTTTTCATTATTTTTTTAAACCTTTTTATTTATTTTGACGACTTTCTAAACTTCCTTTGAAAGTGTTTAAATATTTCTAAAAGGTTTACAACGTTTTCGAATTTTCTTGGCGTACACAAGACGGTTACTAGATGACGATTCATGTTAGCCGACCCCAAATCATTTTGGGAATAAGGCTTGGTTGTTGTGTTGTATATTACTTTATGAGAATGTTGAGTGACCCGAGCAACTTAAGAAATCACACTACAGCTGGCGCTAGGCAGCTAGACCTATTCGATCCCGACATACTAGAACCAGAAGAGGCCATTGGGGAAAGGAAATAGGCAGTCAAAAAAACTGCTGCAATGGTTGATATTGCGACTTTTTAAGTACAGCTAGATAAAATGAATGTCGTGATCAGATCATTTCCGATTGGGGATACTGATCAAACTGAAGATGTAATTATTTAAGGCCTGACATACTATCTATACATTTACAATACTTATCTAAACATGTTTGGAACTTTCGATGTTTCGGAGAATTTGAAATCTAACTATAAGCTAAGACCACGTAATGCTTTAAAAACAGAACTTAAAGTTTGTGGTACAACAAAAGGGGTTGTAGGAAATTAGAAAACTTGAAACCGCAATTCATTATCAAACGACATGTTTTAAAAAAAGGTTTTCTTGTTAGGTATCGAGAGCTGCGGTGGCATGCTGGCTCCATAGTGGACGTGTTCTCTGTTTTGTATTCTCTTTCTTTGGTTCTTACCTATTAGTACTTATTACTACTACTGATAATAATAATAAATGCTTTTTCTCATTCACCAAAACAAAAAAAAACAAAAAAAGTTGAGACATGTACAAGTTGAGGTTATTGGGATGCTTGTTTTGTCACATGGTGCTAGACTGCTAGTGTGCTACAATTAAAACGACAGCATAAAAATGAGTTCTTATTCTGAAGTTAATAAATAGCATTGTAAATTGTGAACTATAGGGGAGTAATTGTAATTATGTGAGACAGACATCATTCATGGTTTGGAAATATCATGTGAACACTAGTGTCTGCATTTTTGGCTGATGCAATCTTACGCAATTGGGAATTTTCATCATAGATGAAAGAAATTGGTGGCCGAGACGAACTCTACAGTTATCTGAGCCATCAATATTATAGGCTTCCATTATTTTGGTTTTGTTTTGTTTGTGACTGTAGGTTCTGACGTTTGATTAGAATGCTTTATTTTCAGCTCCATTTTCATTTGACATATGCCCGTGGTAGGATTAGGCTTCATTTCATTTGGCTGAACTAGCTAGCTGAGGGGTTGGTTAAGCATCA
Source organism: Spergularia bocconei (assembly GCA_963457585.1). Lineage (NCBI taxonomy): Eukaryota > Viridiplantae > Streptophyta > Magnoliopsida > Caryophyllales > Caryophyllaceae > Spergularia > Spergularia bocconei. The sequence continues at coordinate 12,680,273 of OY734950.1, read as the reverse complement.
TTTCCTACCCATATGACTTGAATTAAGTGACTATATGTAAAGGCATTTATGACAAAGCTTACGGTTTTTACATTAGGGAATAGGCAAAACTATTGTGGCTTTTGCAGGACTCCTAGAGATTTCTTAAAGGTGGTGTTACTGAGCTTGAAAGTGAAACACATTCTAGTTTTTTAATGGCTTTCTAACACTCATGCCATCTTCTGGCTTTATTTACAGGGTCCCAAACCAGATTCAAGAGTAATTTATATAGATGGAGCATTTGATCTTTTCCATGCAGGCCACGTTGAGGTATGCTGGCCTTTTTCTGTTCCCAATCAAACTTACATGAGATACTGTTTTAGACGTTGTCCCTGCACATAATGAGCTATCTATCACATTATGGCGCATATCCTTACTCATAAATGCATAATTACGTACATATATTTCAGCTTCACTTCTATACATGGGTCTCCTCTCAGGAACCCTGAAATATTTGCAATATATATGGTTCCATTGTTAGGAAAGTATACACCCACATATGTGGCCTCTCTACTTTACATAATGCCCTGGCCTTTGACTTGTACAATTTGGTGGGCACTTTTTCTTGGATCTCCATTTGCAAGGGGTTGGCTTATGAGTAGGAGTTGTATGAGTTTTTTTACCTTACTTTTAAGTATTGGATACAATTCATTTGACGGCTGCTCTCCGGTCTTCTTAAGTTTCACATCCTTCACGAGGTCTCTCACTGGTCACTAGACCAATCCTGTCTTCCATAAAGTCATAAAAAGTATTACGAAGGCTAAATCTTTGTTGGAAGTAAGAGGTTTTTTGTTTTATCGAAGTCGAACACCTTATACTGCTTTTGATCCTGATGTGTGCGACATGTGCTGAAAACATTGCTGACACAGGTGCATTTATTCCTCCAGTAGCCCGTTGTGATGGTGCTAATTGATTGTGGTTAAAATTATTTGTAGAATTAGGTATGTCTTGGTCCTGTGGTAGATTTCTCCGCATTTAAGTGTGAGGTTTGGGTAGCACCAAAGAATGGAAGTTATTGTGGATGTATGTCACGTTAGCTTCCTCCTGTTTCTCTTATATTAAAAAAAATCAAAGGAAAATGTACGTTTTTTATTGTTTACGAGTAAGGGATGTTTTTTTGTTCTGCTTCCTTGTGGGCTTGAGGCTAAAGTTGACGGAGCTCTTAAAGTTTGAAGGGTTTTTCAATTACGTTGTTAAATGGATTTGCCCTTCTTTGTAATTTCAGTCCACATTTTGGGACTCGTTGGTCGTGTTCTGTTTCTCTTTATATAAAAAATATCATTTATTTAGATTGCCATATATAAGAAACAGAAATTGACAGTCATCATAATTTCAAAATCTACATATGTTGAGAGTACTTTTCGATATGCAAGGAATGCCTTCAAATTTCGTTTTTTTGTCAATGCAAATTTGTTATGGGTCATCCAGAGACAGCCTCTCTGTGTTTCCAATTTAGGGGTAAGATTGTGTACATCCAACACCTCACGATTAGCGGGAGCCTCTAAGGCACTGGGGTAATGTTGTTGGCGCAGTTGTCACGGCAAATTTGCAATTTAGATGTGGAGGTCCTAATAAAATGTTGATAGTCTTGATAAACCCAGCAATAAATGTCCCTGTGGCATGTACAGATCATTTTTCATCATATTTTGTCTCCTGCTTTACTTTGACTTTTGGTTTTAAAAAGCAGTCTAACATCACCAAACTAATAGCTATGTCGATTCTCGAGTTTATTTTATTGATAAAGCTATGATATTCATTAATTTTCATTCAACAGTTTAAAATATTCTAACTGGTTGAAATTCTTGTAATTGCATTGTGCTTCAACTTTTCAATATCCTGATTAGCATAATGTTGCTTTGTTCTTCCTTTGTCCTTGTCCCCTTGTGTGATTTGATAACTTGAGCCCTTTTGACTCTATCTTTCAGATATTAAGGCTTGCTCGGGAACTAGGAGATTTTCTTCTTGTTGGAATTCACACTGATCAGACTGTTAGGTAATCTGCATGTTTGCGTCATTGCTTTGAAATATTTGTCTCATGTAGGACAGAATTGTCTTGCATGCATGTTTCTACTGCTGTCTGTTACAAGTCTTTGCCTAGTATCAGAAATTATGTTCTGCCTCTTCATGAAGCCTGCATCCAAGATCATATGTAAATAACCATAGGTCACAGAAGACTTTTCTCTTATCGCTCCTTGAATTTTTATTAGAGCTGTTGAGCGGAGCTCCAACATATTTTGGAGCTCTTTCATCACTTGGAGTAAGCTTGTAGGCTAGTAGTTTAGGGTCTTGCAGTCCAAGTCTATGGGGTGTTTCCTATCCAATTATCCCCCACTCAAAAGGGTTTGGACTTGCTGCAATGTGGTAGATAATAAAGGTTATTGCTGCGTCACAATCTTGATCAAGATTTCCATTTTTGTGTTGAAAAAATTGGCTGGGTATGTCCATCTTTAATTTGTAATCCCCCAATGCCTTTTACTCCTAAATCAGACATTAACACTCAGACCATCTCTGTCTTCGTCTCCCTGTTCACTACATCAACCACGACCATGTCAATTTGTCTTCCCCCCTTCAAAGCTCAATCATTAGCAAAATACTTTTGACTAGCTAATTTTGATATAAGAGATCCATTTGAGGATTTGAGATTCATCCGATTCATCTCACTGGCTTGACCACCAAGTACCTATTTCATTGAAGCCGATCCCTTTATCGATGGACCACCATAGCTAGAAACCTACGTATTCACTACATCAATGGCCCTCCTCCCCATTCGATCCACGGACACGGACAACCCCAGACCAACCAGCAATTTGTTCGGCTGACCACCGGACCACCCATCAAGAAGCAGTCACCAGGTGATAATAATATTAAGACATGTGATGAACACGTCCGCTATCCAGCATCGATATATGGTGAACACGTTTGGTGCTGTAATAGACTTCCCACGAATACATGTGGGTTAGAAAATAGATTTGTGGTCAAGATACCCGGTCGTTAAGCCAGACGTGTAGCCAACTCGTCCGAAGTCGCAACCATGGACAACTTACTTTTTTTGTTAGTGAATAGTGTCAATATTACCAAATATCCAGTTTAGTTCTATAGGAAGATAAAGGTAGGGAAAGATACATGCAACCTAGATCATCAAGAGTAGTTCTATATGGCCCTGTGTTTTTGAAATTGTTCATGATTCTGCATTCAAAAGAGAATAGAAAATTGCCATAATATGCAGTAGGAATATGGTTTCACATGATGCTTACAAGTTCAAGGATTTCGGCCACAATGATAGGACATGTGGCGGTGGTAGTAGTGGTGGCGCAAAGGTGGTGGTGTTTGGTGATGGTGATAAGAAAAGTGGAGAAGAGGGTAAAATATGAGAGAATGGAGGGTAAATTTGGAAACTTGGAAGATATATTTTAGCGAATTAAGGCGATGACTAACAATACTCTTTAAAAATTCACCTAATTTAAATAATTTCACTGGTAAAACTAATCTCATTCTAGGCTCCAGAATTGTGATCAAATGTGCTCTTATAGTGGAATGTATCTGTTGGAATGTATATATGTGATACAATCTAAAATAGATAACAAGAAATTTTTTGAAGCTGTTCAATGATCGAAATCAAAGATAGGCTCAGATCTAAAAAAATCTGTGGCAAGTTATGGAAAATTGTCTAAGATCTTGACTATGAAAAGAAAGAAATAGTTTTGATTATGGAAAGATTAAGCTCGTAGACATTTGGTTGATATTCATTTCATAAGTCATCCTTACACCTACACAATTCAGTGTATAGTTGAGTTTTCGTAGGGAATATTCTTACATTTAGCTAAATAAAAGGAAATACAAATAAATAAAACTGAAATGGCAATTTTGCCCCCTTTTCTGTATGATCGAATTGGGCTATGTAACCTATTCAAAGTGAAGATTGCCGTTTGATTTGCTTCAGAGAAACCAGTCTCCCTTGCATTTTTGTATCTTCAAGGACTCTGTGTTCTGTTTTCGTGCAAATTCAAACAACATTGTAGGAGTTGTCTCCATTGGTTAAAGCTACTCGGCACTTGCAACAATCCCTCAACAGATCTAATTTTTGAGTACAATTTTAGCTTGTTTTGGAACTTCGATTTATTGAAAATGAGCAAGCCTCTTGTGAAAATGCCTCAAATGAGACTTTGTGATTGATGATAGCTCTGATATTTCTTTCCATAAAAGGAAAAACAATAGCATATTTACCTTAATATAGGTACATTGAATAGATTGAGATGAGTCCCATATTGTTTTCATGAGGTCAACTTCGAGAATTAACAAATTAGTAATTTAGCATGAAAGTTTGCCTATCAAAGTAGGCCAATCTTAGAGCTTGCAATCGTCATAAATTGGCTTCACCTAGCGAATCATGTTAAAATAGGCCGTGCTTTTATGAAAATAAATCATTTAAGGTGTATTAAAAAGATGTATTTTTTAACCTGCCTTTTCTCCTCTAATATTCTAAGAGAAAGAGAGGACAGTCATAGGTCTTTTAGGATTAAGTGTGTTAGGTTTGTTATGCTCCAATACGCCAATTGCTGGAGGATATTGGTTGAAAGAATCTTTGCGGCGACATGCTTCAACGTACGTTGCTTGTCTGGTTGATGTATGTGGTTGTTGCGCCTGTGTTTGGGTCCTAGTGAAAACTGTGTTTATTGCAAGGCTGGTTTTTTTAAAATGAAAATTCAATTTAAACCAAATTTTTATAATGGCCTTGGCTTGATTATACTAATTAGACTCAGTCCAGTTGTCCATTTGTCAGGCTAAAGTGTCTGACATATCAAGTTCACAAGCTTTGCGTGGCTATTGATTTCACTATGATTAGGATGCACTTTTAGTTATTTTTATCATGAATGGTATGCTCTAAGTTGTACTTTCAATTGTATATTGTGATGTACAGCGCGAAAAGAGGAGCTCATCGTCCAATCATGAACTTACATGAAAGAAGCCTGAGTGTTTTGGCTTGTCGTTATGTAGATGAGGTGATCATTGGTGCTCCACTGGAAGTGTCTAAAGACATGGTCAGTATTCTTTTTATCATGGGAGTTTCCCAACTTCTTCTTCTTCTTCTCTCTCTCTCTCTCTCTCTCTCTCTCTGGGAGACAGTGAGGGAAGAAAGAGACTACATAGTTTGCTGTTGTTTATTTTTTTCTGTTAAAAAAGAGCTGGATAGGGAGACAGTGTGACTAAAGGTATGTACATATGTCATTGCTGAGTCTTTAAAAACATATCGTCTTCAGAAGCCCTTCATTAAGAACACCCTGTACTGACTCTGATGAACTGACATTAATTGATCATTACAACAATTGCCCTTAGTCCCTTAGAGGAACCTTAGTAAACATATTAGTATCATTAGTCCTTTAGTGGTAGCGTGGGCATCCATCTGTTTCTTCAGGTAGCTCATTGTATATGATTAAATATATATGACACTCTAGGAGGAATGAGTGTGTCCCGGCCCTTGGTCACTTTTGCACATATTACATTTGTTGGCAATGGGAGAAGGAAACAAGGCTATAGAATGTCAAGTCATGCTTTTTGCTATGTGCGGCTTGAGCGAAATTTGTGTATTTTTTGGTGGATTAGCCACTATCTAGAGTCTAGCTTATGTTTGGGGACAAGGGTTATTGAGCTTCTTTATGGATGCAGGAAGCTGTTGCTTATACTGGTTCCCCTTACTCTTGTTCAGAGAACTTCAAGTGACTTGTAACTTTTAGCTCGGTTTTGTCCACCAACGCTTTTGTGTTGTGGTATCACATAATTTTTCACTCACCTATATAAAACATAAAATAAACAGTACCACTTGATAGTAGTGTGTTTTCATATCTGCAAATTTGTTTGGGTATATGTTTTCATGTCTCAAAGGATTGCTTAAAGAATAAGCTAGGACGAAAGTGAGAATTGTACCTTTTGAAAATAAGCCAAGAGAATCGTCTAAGTTGGTATGCATGTGAGTTATGACATCGAGAGTTTTTGAAGGTAAATTGAGGAAGAATCGTTTAAAGGTGGTTTGGCTATGTAAGACGAAGACTATATGATGCACTAATTAAAAGCTTGAGAAGCGGAGCAGTAATAAGATTGTAAGATTTACGAGAAGACTGAGGAAGACCTGAATAAGGGTGGGTCTACTTAAGAGTTGAGATTGAGAAAATGTGACATTGGAGAGGACGGAGTGGGAGGGAAACTTTTTGTGTATAATGGGATCTAATTTATTTTCTGTGCTATTTGTTTTCTTTTGTTTGTTCTTCAAACTCGTTTTTCCCCTCTTCCTTTGGACGATTTGTGCTGCTGTTCGCTTGAATTTGCAACAAATTTCACTCTATCAAATCTCTTCGCAGTTTTTTCGTGTTATTTCTTTCCACTCTGTTTTTCTTTATTGACTTTTGTTTTACATTTTAATTTCTCTACTTCTCCAGTTCTTCATTCTTTCCGATATTGATATTTTCATACTTCAATTCATCATAGCCACCTAAAATCTTTTTAGTCTTAAGGCTGAAATGTTTTCTTGTTCCTTAATTTCAGCGTGTGATTTTTGTGATTTAGATGTAATGATATTACAATCAATTTACGACAGCTAGATGGTTGTAGTGAAAATTTTGTGATTGAGATATTTTAATAAGACAGTGTTACAGATTGCAGTTTTTGACCATGTATAGTTTTTACTGTCATGCAATGATATTGCAGATTGCAACTTTCAACATTTCGTTGGTTGTCCATGGAACGGTTGCTGAGGGTGATGACTTTCGGCAGGTGATGTATTCATATCTTGTGACTCTGCTACTTAAGTGATTAATGTGATTGTCAGTTGTTGCTGAGATTGAAGTTATATATGCAGGAAAAAGACAACCCATATGCAGTCCCCATAAGTATGAGCATCTTCAAAGTTATCGAAAGTCCGCTGGAGATCACCACATCAACAATAATCAGGAGAATAGTTTCGAATCATGAAGCATATCAGGTTTCCTATCTTTTCATGCACCTAGAGTTTTGGCTTTATTATTTCTACGACTCTCCGGAGCCATTGACCTCTTAGTAGAACAATTTTATGCTTGCTAACAATGAATGGATATTATGGTGTTAATACTAGGAATCTAGTGACCTACTTATCTTGCCCAGGGCCCAAGCAACTTTCTATATTAACTTCAACCACAACAATGCTTGAGTCACAGATCATTTCGGCTTGACTAACATGATTATTTGTTAAGAACGATGAATAAATTAATGAAAAGAAAAAGGCAAAAAAGTATCATAAAATAGTTTTGAAAAACACAACACGTTTGAAATGAATAGTACAAAGAGATTGAAATAAGTTTAATCAAACGGGTATTAACTATTAAGTAATGCAATTAGGTCCAAATAAAGTGAACAAAGTTCGAGAAAAGAAACAAAATCAATTTTTACAGAAATGACAAATAAAGTCAAATCCATCATCTACACCCAATTCTTTTTCTTCACTGTTCCATCTTCAAAGAATAAAGCCAGTGTTAAGTAGATCCATATAGCTTTCAAGCACCATCCTTCATGTCTATCAACCAACACATCATTTGTTGTCTTGTCCAAACCACCTTTAGACGATCCTTCCTCATCTTATTTTCATAAGCTCTCACTTACTTTTGATGCACCTCATTTTTTTTTTTTTTTTTTTTTTTTTGTATGAATTTAGCTTTTATTCATCCACTTGGGGTAGAAAAATAAGAGCAATATTGATACAAAATAAGAACCTCTATGAGTTTGCAAAACTCTGAACAACATTTAGATTTTCAACTATTTCATCATGTAAATGATGTTTTGCTACTGCTAGAATACGGACACTTACTACAAATCTAATTCTCTCTATGATCCATTCCATACTATGATCTAGATCACCAAAAATTCTGGAATTGCGCTCATACCAAATCATATAACTCGTTGCCATTAGACTAGCACAATACCATTTGTATCTCCAATGCTTCTTATGCTTCTTATTCATTCCCCACTGTAGCTCCCGAGTTAGACTCCATGCATTTCTTCTGATTCCATTCCATTTCAGAATGCTACTCCAAATAGAGTTTGCAAAAGGACAACCAAAGAAGAGATGGTGGTGGGATTCCGCATTTACCTTACAAAGAGCACACCTGTTGACTATGATCATTCCCCTTCTTACCAAATTATCCACAGTAGGTAGAGCTTTTTGAGCTGCCATTGCACTTACAAAGCTGTGTCTTGGCAAGTTGACAGCATTCCATATAACTTTACTGCCTTGGAATTGGTTCTGATGCTTTCTGAAACTATCATAAGCCTGCTTTAGACTAAACTTACCTCCTTTCTTCCATGAATTGATAAGTTTTTCTGCTTCATTTTCACTTCCTGCAATGCTGAGAATTTCATCTCTAACTGTTAGGATTCCCTTCCAGCTTTCAGAGTCATTCACATTTTTCCGCACTGTCCAAATGCTATTTTTCTTGATCTTATAAGCAGCTGTCCAACTGAACCAGAGGCCATCATGGCTGTTACATAATTTCCAAACCCATCTTGCCATTGCTGCTTTGTTCCATGATAACAGCTCTTTAATACCAAAGCCACCTTATTGCTTTACCAATCGTTGCTTATATGGTTACACATCCAATGTAGAATATGCACCTTCACACATTCATTTATGAACGTGACATTAACTCAAAGTCTTATATTCAATACCTTATAACAGCAGAAGCCTAATGTTGTGGGTTAGGTTTTCCTTCAATTCTTGGGGCATGTCGAGATCACAAATATGCACCTTTACACATTCATTTATGAACGTGATACTAACTCAAAGTCTTATATTCAATGCCTTATAAGTTATAACAGCAGAAGCCTAACGTTGTGGGTTAAGTTTTCCCTTCAATTCTTGGGGCATGTCGAGATCACAAAAAAAATCTTGTGGCTCCCTGCCACTACAGTTTTATTCTATGAGTCTTCTTTATCAACCTATCTTTTTGAAGAATCAATTCATGGCGGAAGAAGTTGGTGCCTCGAACAATAGACCCAAATCTAATGTGATTGCCCCTACCCTTCTAAAATCCAAATCTTAAGTCTTATTCACTACGAAAATCAGTAGTGTCTCCTCAATTTCAAGTTTACAACATCAGATGTTTTCTTTTGACTCCCATTCATCAATTAAGATAATTAGAGAAATAAATGATTGATTGTGTTGCTTTATTTGATTCGTTTTACTATTGGCTAGAATTCAGTTGGGACTTTTTTGTCATTTGTGCAGAAACGCAACGAAAAGAAAGGAGAGAGCGAAAAGAGATATTATGAGAGTAAGACCTACATCACCGGTGATTAAGTACTTGTGCTGATAGTGGTATGTAATAATCGTTTTCATTGTTTTTCCTTTTAAATTTACCTTCTTCATTACTAGATCAACTGGTAGAACAGAATTGTAAAATGATTTCTTGTCTCAGTCTGTAAGCTAACTTTGGAAAGTTTAAAATCATGACCTCTGTAGGCTGCCGCATTGGAGTCCATTCCGCTTCATTCATTCATTAAATGTTTGTCAGTTGAGCATAAAAGTTTCAAGTAGAACTAGTGCTGAGTTTACTGTGACGGATGAAATGAGATGCTGTATACTGCAACTTACTAGTGCTGAGTTTACCATGACAGTTTAAATGAGATTACTGTATACTGCAACATGTGGAATAACAGTATAATACAAGCGTAATGGTCGTTCGATTTACTGTCATTCCCGAGAAGTGCAATGTAATATCGAGTCACGATATAATGGAAAGCCGAAGAGCTGTTCTGCTGTTATGAAGCGTATATGTTCTGTTACAAAGAGCAAGAGATTATGACAAAATGAGTTCTTCACTGAATACTGCGATAGGAATCCAAAATTTGACATTTCTTTTGTGCAGTTCCGGAAATTTACATTGGCAGGACTGCATGCAATCTATTTGTTGCTTTTATGCAAAGTTTTGAGAATTCTAGTGATGTCTTGCGGATAGATTAATAGCAGCTTAATTACAAAATTTCGCTTAACTGTCAGCTTCCGAGTTCTCACTTTTGGTTCATCCCCTCAATATGGATGGCAGTGGCGGGCCATGGCTGTGGTACTTATTTCGATACCAGATTGTCTTTTGCAGTGAGATTTGAGAAAGAAAACTCTGATTAGTAACAATACCACAACACCCGATGGTTCGATACTCTCCTGGACAACATTGTCAATACGCCATATTCGCTCACCCTTGTCACCCTTCCTCCGCCAATCTTTGGTTCTCGGTACTGCAATCTGGGGCCTACGACGTTCTCCTATCCATGAATCCTACCTTGAGAGAATAACTGGAGAGTGGAGACTACAATATCTTGGTCCTGGTTACTGTTCCTTTCCTTGTGCTCTTCACCAAGCCCTCGCTTTACCCTGAACTCCACAACAACTGTGGGGGGTTTACTGCGTACCACATTTTCAGCCAAATCCCTCGCTCATCCTTTTATAATTTTCTCTGTTTCTCCACTCCCACACTAATTTTCTCTGTATCTCCACTCCCACACTGATCCTCTTAGGCCCTGTTTGATAGGACTTATTCGCAGTAGTATTCAGATCAGTTCAGAATCATTCAGATCATATCAGATCAGTTCAGAATCATTCAGATCAGATCAGATCAGATCAGTTCAGAATCATTCAGATCAGATCATAAATGTTCAAATTTTTATCAATGTATTTGATCCACAACTGATACTAATTCGTTGAAATTCAATCAAAATTTCAACACATTCAGATCAGTTCAGAATCATTCAGATCAGATCAGTTCAGATCAGAATCATTCAAATCAGATCAGATCAGTTCAGAAAGATGCAGTTCTATCAAACGGGGCCTATACATTTTTCTGTTTCTCCACCCCCTCACTCCTTTCACCCACCCCCCATAACCACAACCAACCCTCAGCGACAATACTATTTCGGCTCCACCCCTCATAATGGTATTTCCTGGACTTGAATTTGTGCCCGTAAAGTTTGAGCTCAATAGAGAGAACATATATGATTCCCATCTTCCGTATTCCAATCAATTTACGAACTTGCTAACAATCTAAAGAATAAAATTTCAGTCCTGAGAAAGAAATGTAAAGATTCACACACAACCATACGAGCAGAAAAAGTGAAATAAGTGTGAAACTAGAGCAGTACATACGAGGTTCTATTGACGATAGCCAGAAAGATAACTGTAATAAACCCATCAGGACACCACATACATAGATTGCGACTCGCAAGCATAACCTCCCGTCAACCCCACTGCTTAAATACAACTAGGTTATTAGCCAGCTTAGTTCATCTTTCTGCACATGATCAGGTCAATTTGGCAGCCATGACTTTAGTGTTGAATCTTTTGATCACCTCATGTTTTCCCTTCGTCTCTGATAGCGAGTCCTATCGTTGTATCTTGGTCTATCACCACCTCTATTATTAGCTACGGGCTCAACTCTCCTTTGCCTCTCTGGAGATCTCTGTACGATCTCACCATTGACAAAGAGTTCGGCTGCACAGGATATAAATACACACTAGTAAACAAATAGAATCACATGTATCCAAAAAAAAAAAAAAAATAGAATCACATTAAGGCACTAGTGTATTAAGTTTTTTCAGGATGGGGTGTGGCGAAATCCATTCACTACTTGCACAGTAGACAAGCACAAAACATAATGCGATATATCCATACATTGAACACATGAAACCGACATGCCCAAGCATTTGAAGATAGCAAAACTTTGACAGTGCAGCGCGAGTTGTCGTTCGGTGGCTGGTTGCTGCAAAGCCTTTTAAATTGTAGGAGAAAGAAAAAGCAACCAGCCTACTAAACTACAGGAGAAAAAACCTATCCGGAACCAGTGCATGCAAAAGAGATGTTTGTGATCCACTCATCAACAAAAAAAGAATGGTCAAGTGCCATGCACACTTTTCTTTAAGACTAGTACATGAGACACCAAAGTCAGTTAACAACCCTGGTGGACAAAAGCCACAGCGCTCTAAGAATATTAATTCAGGTAGGTCAACAACATAGAGAGAGCTGATTATTTGGCATAGCATTTTTCATTAAACATCAAGAACAAATGTATACATAAACGCAGCTGCAAACACATTTCATTAACCAACTTAATCTCTAAAGAAAAAAAGAAAGTAAACTCAACAGTGTGAAATTAGATACATCAAAATCTAATGAAGCACCAAATTTAAAGGCGTTTTTAACGGAACTTGATTAGCTTGGCAACTAAAAACAAACTACAATTTTGCGACAATACGTCACAAGACTTGTTTAGTGAAATAGCTCACCAAATATTTAGCCCAACAAAGTTTCTAGGATTCAAGGATGATCAATAATATAAGACACAAAGGAAAAACACAGCAAATCTACTTTAGAAAGCAACCACAAACATACAGCTTCCCGCAACAGAAAAACACACAAGATTCATAAACCATTACCTCCATAGTCCTTGTACTCAGGATCCACATATGAATCAGGAAGAACAAAGAGGACACCAGGGAGACCTGTAGCCAACACAGAACACACCATCAATAACAGGAGTAGCATACAATCACACAATGGTATAGAACTATAAACAGACAAATTACCTTCCATCTTGTTCGCAGTCTCCTCATCGACTTCACAGCCAAACCCAAAGTACCTCTCACAGGAGACATTATAAATTTTCTTAGTAGCCTCTTCGATGCTGATTCACAAGGTAACCCCAATTAGATGCATGTTCAAACTTTAAAGAGAAAGCAAACATACACCAATAACATTCACGATTCAAATATGTATCTGCACTTTAAAGTCCGAAAACAATGCACCCGAAAAAAAAAAAAAAAAAAAAAAAAAAAGTTAATATCATGGGTATTATGTGTTCACTCCAATCTTCAGATAGCTCTAAACTGAAAGGCTCTATACTAATGTTATCACAACAGAATATCCAGTCACATGGCTTGTATCGAATAACGCAACCAACAACTGTATACATATTCATTTTGTTTGCGACTATTTTGTTCCAACTCTTTCGAATGCATAACAAATTAACAACCCTTCCTAATCATAGAGAAATGATATCGCATGGGGTAATACATAACCGTGGAGATACCCAATATGAGTCTCCTGAATCGTATAACACCAGAATTCCCAAAATCAGGAGCCATGAGCGCATCGGCGCATCCAATGAGTCCCATGGTGTTGCTACACCAACCACGATGAAACTTAGTTGGCATTATCCCCTATATTCCAGTCCTGATTAACCCCATATTCATTTGTGAAACTAACACGAATTATCGCGTAAAAATTCCTAAACTTACATTCAATCTTTAGCCCCGTCGCCGCCTAAAACCCCAACATATATCCCTGAACACTACTGTCTCATCTCCTTTAAAAAACTCCTATCAATTAAGCCGAAACAACCAAGGTAATTACCCAAGTAACTCACTTAATTTCACAGTCACACCATATAGAGATATATAAACCTAGCCAAGCAAGCCTCGCCAGAAGACCGTCTTACCAAAGTTTTGCGTAACCCTAATCGCCACAAACTTCCAACAAAGTATCTCCTTCGATAGTACCCCGTAATAATCTCATTTCCATAAAACAAACTTCAAAATTGAATTGCAGCAAAAACAACAAACTCTTCACTATAGAAACCGCATAAACCTATAAACTTCCACTTATAGAAACCCTAGAATTTATTCTTTCGAGAAAAATTCCAATTTAATCTTTCACATTTCAATCAACAATGACATATTTAGGTTTTACGAAGGAGGTTTAACAGCAGACGTACCTGCCAACAACTTTGGAAAGGGTTTCAATATAACAATCAATCATCTGCTGTTTGTTGGCGCCTTCGCCGCCAGGCTTGTCCATGACGATAAGCCAGTGCTCATAATCGCAGCCGGGGAATAGCGGGGCGATCTCGGTGGGAGGACGGTCGCTGAAGTTGGACCCACCGGAGTTGTTGAGGGGCGAGTACGGGCCGGAGCGGTTCACCCGGCAGCGGATGGTGTTGAGGCGGATGGCGGAGAGTGGGGCGAGGGAGCGGACTGACTCGGAAATGAGGAGGGATGGGCGAGCGGGTCGGGTCAGGGGGATGGAAGGTGGGCGGGTGATGGTGGGGACGGAGGAGAAGAGGCGTTTAAGGGAGGAGAGAGAGGTGGTTGACTGGCGGAAAGAGAGGGATATTAGGGATTTTGTGACGGTGGAGGTCGCCATGGTTGGAGAGAGAGAGGGAGTGAGAGAGAGAAGAAAGGTGGATGAGGGTTTTTGATTTGGGGGTTTTGACGTGAAGCTTTGAGGAGAGAGAAATGAAATTAGATAGAAATTGAAAATTGAAAATGTTTCCGATATTTTTGATCTGGTTTGTTCAAGTCCAATTCAGAATGACATTCAAGCCCAATTTTAAGCCCGACCCTCTTGAAATGTTTTTTTTTGTTTTCTTTTGACGTCTTCTTGAAAATGGTAATTAGTTGCATGTTTTTATGTATTTTCTTTGCTTTCGAAACGCAAAGGTAGGGGCTATGTTACTTAAACTCGGTTAGAAGTATTCGATATGGGTGAGTGTGTAGGTGTTATACTCAGCTAATTTATTCGAAACACTTCTTGTTTTCGGTGTAAAATGAAGGATCTGAGTGTTGTACTCTGTTCGAGTGTTGAGTGTCCGACAAGAATACGTGAGTTCACATGGACTGTGGGATCTAGGGCTTTTCTTAGACACACAGGCAATTCCGTACCAGAAAAATAAGAACACAGAAGTATTTTTTATACACTGTCCATATAGACGAGAAGTGAGTAGACGAGTAGTAGAAGGGGCGAAAATTTCTTCTATGAATCAACTGTATAGGCACAACACGTCAACAATACATTTTCTGATTTTAGTGAAGAACTTCAACAGTACATCATCACAGGTCGCGTATCTAACGACTCCAACAATCAATTAAAACTCCGTTTGGCTTTTCATTACGCATTCTTTTCAAGTACATGAACCAAATTCTGCTTGTTTTGCCCTGCCCTTAAAGCATTTTATTGATGCTAGCTTCATCACTTTGCTTGAGTCTGAGTCGCTTTTCTCTGTGTACACTGCAATGAGTAGAAAAGCAGTTAAATAGAGGGTTGAAAGTCGACAAACATTTCACTGAGTGAGAATCAGGAACCCTTGTTTGTCAGACAAACATCACCGGGTTAGAAACACCCCTGAAGGATGCTCAACAATGTGCATCACCACCACTCGTAACATTTCCTCTCTTTCTAATTATAATCTCTACTTTGATTTTCAGTACAAACAATAAGCGTTTGAAAACTTTTAATATTTGGTTAAATATCATGCTTCCGCACTCTGTGTTCCAATAGAAACTGACGGCAGAAAAACAAAGTAAAAAAACCGTAATGAGATTTTGAGCTTACTAAACTTACTGTGTGCATCCTCCTGCAAGGTCCTGGATTGCAGTTGTTGGGGGCTCAAATAATGCTATCCTGATACTAGAGATGGTATCTCTAACGAGATTGTATAACTTGCGAACAGTTTTTTTAGGGACTTCTGGTGTCTTTGAAGAACTATCTAAAAGCTGAAATGACAATGTTAATATACTCCCTGCACTCTCCTCCTCTTGCTGAACTGGATTCTTGTCTGAAAGGATCGCAAAGCCAGAGGGCAGAAGAGGAACTTCATTGAAGTTGCCTTGGTTAGATAACGAAACTAATGATTTGTATGTTATGGGTGAGAAGACAATGTATGATGCTATCGCGTTCTCCTGCTTTTCTTGCAGAAAGAGTGTGTCAATGTCTCCCTTCTCGTCCTATGGATGATCAAATGAAAACATCAAGTTTAAGTTTAACTTAGAGGTACAACTGTAACTAGTCTGTATTGCTCATGTACTGTGAGTGAAACTTACCACCATTTTGGTGATTGAAACAATGTCTTCTGGACCTTGACCATTATGAAAGCGGAAAACTTCCTGTGAAGCACGCTCGAGGGCAAGAATATCCCACTGTAAAAGTAGTTTGCTTGGTTTATGGAATGCTAAGAAGAAAACAGGCAATTCGCCATCACACAGTTAAGGACACAGTACCTTGATTCGATTTCTGGCATCGCCCAAAAAGCTGAAAACTTTATTATGTTTGAAAGGGAACCAGGAGGAGGTTGTCACAGTAATTAGTGTAGGATTTTGTGCATCACCATCTGTGGTATTGAACAGAATGTCATCTCCCCCTTTGATAGGCAGTGGTTGATATTTGTTATCTTTAGTGGCGCTTATAGCGCCATGAAATTCTCTCCTCATCCTCTCAGCAAGTCTCAATAAACCTTCTATGTTGAATGGACTAACTTCTGCAGATTGACAAATCTCAAATTAGCATTTATTCATCTGAATTGGCTTGAAATGTGAAAACAAAGGGGCCTCAGTATGGTACCTTTATGAAGGCCATTAAGGCCGTGCTGAACGACAGCATTAAGGCTTTGACATTGCCGCGATAATGTATCAACCCAGCGTTTAGCACTGAATGCAAGCCCGGAGGTGACAGCTGCTTTGAATAATGGGTGAATAGATTCCATTTTTGCTTCAGTGTGCTCAATCCAAGTGATCTAACAAGGACAGAACAGAAATACACAGTCAGATGTGCATCACGAAGTAAAAACGTCATGTATGATCATTTGAGCAGGTATACTAATCTTGCCTGCGTGTTCCCATCTGATAAGCCTTGAATTAAGCAACCAGATGGTCTCCGTTTACAGTTCATGAGTGGGTTATCAATCATACTTTCCAAAGAAATGTCGACAATTGCCCACACGTTGCAGTAAACCTCTTTGCAGTATCTTGCAAAGCAGCTCTGTCGTGTTTGGAGAAGAGGAGACGGGGCATGGTATTCAGCTGTCATCTACACAAATACAGAAAAGTTTCAGATTTGAGTCGCTGAATGCCTGAATATAACAGTTAACAAGGCCAGAATTTTGTCTTGTGGAATTTGAACCTGACTTTTGACAGAGAGTGGTATAAACGAATAGGAAACGCATATGATGTATCAGGACAACAGCACAAGCATGACTTGAAATATATATGTGCCATAACAGTCATCTATCAAGCCAAAAGGTTCCATTCACTTCCATACGTAAACTGTGCAAGTATCATAAAAGGAGCTGAATGTAATATTGTAATGACATAGCGAGTGACTAGTTGATTACTGATCAAGATCGGGACATATGAAGTGGAAATGGTAAAAGAAATCTGCAAAGATAAAATTACCATATGTAGAGCTCCGTCTTGTGTTCCTGGTGCTCCGGGTGATATAATTCCTAGAACTGCAGCTCTTGAAAGCATTTCAGAAAACACAAATGACCAAAGTCTCTAGGAAAAACAACACATTTTCAGAGCTAAAACTTCAATAGATAAACTACATCGAGGACAAAAACAAAAACGAACATAGTTCCTTGAGAAAGGTTGAATCACTGCTGAAACAGCAAAGGAGAACTACATACCACATCCATCAAGATATCCACGACACCAGTTGCAGACATCTGTATATAACCAATTTCTCGAGTTGCCTGATGAACAGTTGATGGTTCTGATCTCCGCTCATTGACATCTGAAGTCTGTGAGCCTGTCGTTTCTTCAGTTGAGGGCTTGTGATCATTGTGAGTTGTTCCTTCTAGAACAGGAAGGTCTAAGGGAGCATCCACAGCTATGATTCTTATAATCTCGTCCAAAGTGGAATCTAGGTTGGAACTGAACCTCCTAACATATTCGCCATTGTTGAGGACCTCAAACCCTCTATCTATGTCATGTTGCCATAACGGCTCTCCTTCTGTGAACAATTTTGTGACCTCATCCATGGCATTTTCAGCCAGCTCCTTGATTTTGTGCTTGGTCATATCCTCAGATACTGAGAGCGACATTAGGAGATCGGTTGCTCTAATCCCTTGGCCAAAGTCCCTCACCTAATAAGTTTGCCACATAAAAGTTGTCTTTTATTCATAAATCATGAGTTACACATTCACAGCAACAAGTATTGCATACATGCATGAAACAGTCATGAGCTTACAGCATCAAACTGGTCCTCTCAGGAACTTCAGATGATCGGCAGGCTTATGCAACCAATTGCCTAACCACATTCTCAAAACAAGATTTCTACTCACGCTTGTTTGCATAGTACCCATTTACATGACATTGCACAAAACCAGAAGAATACGCTAACAATTACAAAGTAAATTTAACACTCACCCCACCATTTTATCGAAGCTAGTAAATGATTAGTGGCCCAAAAATTTTCCTAGGCAATCAAAAAGAATGTAGAATCAGTTTAGCGTTGTTGATCTTGCCAGTGGCCTCCTTATTCACGTGATAGAGTCCATTGTAGCTCAATACAGGGCAATGGCTAAGCCTTAATTTGTTGTATTAAGGGAGAGAATCTGTGATCCGAAATTTTTTAACAGGATTATATTATTATTGAAGTCCTAATTTAAATCTAAACTGAGAAACATTATCATTTGACAGTGTCTATTTGTAAAGCCAGAGGATTTCATGTACTTCATTTCCTTGGAATTGAAGCTAACTGAGTCAGTGCTAGTGTAAGTTTACCTGCGGCCCAAATCTCAGAGCATCTGCTGCATGCTGAGGATCCACCTTATTTCCGGGTAGAGGAAACATCTCCATCGAACTGCCATGGGCGTAAGATTACAAACACGAAAAGCTAAAACAATTAACAATAACATGACAATAAGAAAAGGAGATGAAAATGAAGATCAGATTTTGTATATACATACTGTTTAATTGTCTCGAATTCATTAGAGATCTTGGTGAGGCGCATAAGGGAGTTAACATGGCTTGTCTGTTCATCACCTTCACTTATGTTTGGTTTATCTTCTTGATCACCATTGAAGCTACAATGCATTTCTAATATCGTCATAACATTCTCCAATTCCATGTCGACTCAATAATCTGTACTAACTCTCGTATATGATCATTACTAGATAAATAAACTAAGAAACCAACTGATCGAATGTGATTACTAGAGTGTAAGAGAGTTGATTAGGGTGATCACTGATCACACCAACATAACCCTTAAAATTAAGACAAAAAGAATTATGAATCTGTTTATATTATTATACGACTCATACTAACATCTGCATGGCATATAATAGCGAGCTAGGCTTATGCTGATGACCAATGTGCCATCTTCTCGGCAACAGACATCACAGTTTAGGGAGGTTGTTTTGAACTTTGACATTTTCCTTTCGCGAGAGATATGCTTGCAAAAGTTGTTGGGTAGTTGCAGTGTTTTTTCCCCTCATTTTTACTCCCAGGCCGGACTTTATAAACTAACATGTCCGACTTTTTTTTTTTTTTGACAACGTCCAAATAAGTCCGATCATAAGTAAAACATTTATTAACTTGTTTTTTACAAGGTGGTATCGAACCATTGAAAATTTGTAACATTAGTTATATTTGGCACATTAGCATACTATCGTTGATGCTACAAATCTTACAATATTATCGTCCTAATTAGCCACATTTTTACTATTTTATATTACTTGTAGCGCACTTGTGCACTAGCAGAGTATCATCATGATATATACTCCCTCCATTTCTTTTGGTTATTTACCTTTGGTTTGAATTTCTCTCACAGATTCAAAACAAACGTAATTAATCAAAAGAAATGGATGGAGTATGTAAGAACATTGCCTCTTTTAGGCTTTAGTATCAGTACCATTGTTTCTAAGCCCCAATTACAATAATATCATGCAAGAGCCTCCGCCCAAAAAAAAAAAAAAAGGTCCAGAACTGTCACGTAGTAGGCATAACAACATTGAATTGTGAAGCCGAACCCTGACTTAGGCTTTTGGTCACGATAACAATTCAACTCGTGGTGATCTGAGTACATGCAGCTGCCATTACAAGGCAAAGGAGGATATTGCATGCTTTTTAAATTAGAGCAGTAGGAAGCCTTGTTTATATGATCCTCCTCTGTCTGACAGCATGGGGTTTTGAATGGCAGCGCAAAGATGCAAACTCTATTAGAAAGATGCATGGGAGATCTTAACTCAGCATTGCAGGAACTACTACAACTTCGGTGTAACATTTGTCAATTGTCACAGAACATTACAGTGGACAAAACCAAGGGTGACTTGATGTGTCAACATGACAAATTTATCAAGAATCAGCGCCTTTTTCAGCATGAAATAGCTTCAAATGCCCAGAGGAATTGAGAAGCTCACCTATTCTCTTGCGAGCAGCTTCTAGTGTCCCTGTGCTTTTGCAGAAAGCAATTCTCACATACCTTCTCTGGTACCCGTCAAGGGGGAGCTTTGTGTGGAAAAATCCACAGCCTGGTACAGCAACTACGCCTGCTTGTTTTATCAGTTCTCCGACGAATTTCATCTGGGACATAATGAATAGGTCAATTAGGGATTCATAAGAGATGTATACACTGAAAGCGCAGACTCTTGATCAAACTTATCGCGAACACTGTAAATGCTTGATAACATGAATCATAGCAACATCACCAACTAGTTTAGTAGTTGGCTGATCCAAGAAAAATGGCTGCTTACAGATTACTGTAAAGTATCCCTCACAGACATGATCACATGATTCATATCCACTGAAAATTTGAAATTCAGGATAAATTATGCAAACCATCCTCTAACATATGACAATACTACAGAACTAGTTCAGACTCTGAGAAGCCATGGACCATCCCTTATAATAACATATGACAAGAGTACAGAACTAGAATAGACTGTTAGAAGTCATAACTTACATCATAGTGCTCATAATCCTTGGGCAGCTCCGCAAATAAGAAAAAGGAGCCCTGAGGCTTAAAATCTGTCTGGAACCCAATCCCACTGAAAAATTCAACTATGAAGTCCCTTCTTGATTCATAATCCTGAGCAGAAAAAGTACATAAGCAACAAAAGAGGTACAGATACTGAGGAACGTAATTACATAAAGTATACAGAGCAGGCTTCAGGAATGCAGAAAGTTATGAACATACTTCTTTGAGCGACTCATAATATTTTGGAGGACTCTGCAATGCTGTCAAGGCAGCTTCCTGAAAAGGTGCTGGAGCAGAATCTGTAAGTCTTATATGGATGTTTCTGATCGCGTCAGCAATACAGGCTGGAGCAATAGCCCATCCTACTCTCCAGCCTAATACAGGTAACACCAATTATGACAAATAGTGGCTTATCTCACAGAAGAAAGTTTAACTGTTAGAGTAGGCTCTCGGGATAACCTGTGACAGAGTACGTCTTGGATAAGGAAGATGTGATGATGGTCCGCTCTAGCATTCCTGGAAGTGAAGCTAGGGAAATATGCCTCACATTATCATACGTTATGTGCTCATAGACCTGCAGATAAACGAATTGTTCATGGTACAACGAAAAAAGCAATTATGATACAAATGCATTCACATGACTTCCTAATTTCCTATTGATGGAAAATTCCGGTAGCAATGAGCAGGAATATTATGGACAGTTAAAAATTTTACAGCGGCAGCATGAAGTAATTTTGTTTTTTTTTTTTTTTTTTTTGATGAAGTAGTTTTTTAACAAAACGTATAGATTATACTTTTACTGTCTGACAGTGACCTAGTCTTAGAATAGGTGTATTATAGAAAGTTAATGAAAATACAAGCACATAATCATACTTCATCTGTAACAGCCAGCAAGTCCCTTTTTAGGCATGTTTCAGCGATCATTTCCAGCTCGTCCAGTCCGAACACTTTCCCTGTTGGATTATGAGGGCTGTGTCATTGTATATCAGTATGTCTACAAGAAGATCAATATTCATAATTATGACTTTTATGTCTTTATCAGCTATACTTTCAAAAATTATTACCTTATCAATCTATCCTTCAATCTATACTAGTATATCCTACTTCCTCAAAAAAAAAATGCAGAAAATATTGCTGAAGTTTCCAAACCTGTTCAATATTATAGCTTTAGTCTTGGCAGTACAAGCCTCCATGAGTTTCTCTTGATCGAAAGTCCAATAAGGAGGGTCCAAGGACACAAATACCTGGCATAGATATTAACATTTCACGGTCCAATAAGGATAGCATTCATAGTCATTCAAAGGCCTAATGAACTACTCAGCTACTGATACCCAAGTAAATCAAGAAGGAGACTCACAGGGACTCCTCCTGCCATACGAATGCAAGCTTCATATGTTTCGTATGATGGATCAAACACGATAACCTCATCACCATGATCAAGTACTGCAATTGGCAAATGGTGTGATCCATTCAGTTTCCCATGTTGCGAGGAACAATTTTTATTTAGATATTTACTACATACTAGTATAAGAAGTGTTCGCGAGGAAATGTGACAGGTTATTTTGACGAAAGTATGTTAAGGCATAAAACCATTGACCCGGTCTCAACCATCAGCTTAGGCTTTTGGTTGAGATGATTTTTTCACATGTATTACATCGTGCTACTTTACATCGTAAACTTACAGGCAAACATTGCAGCAGAAAATGCTTCTGTTTGGCCGCAGCAAATCACTATGTCAGTCAGAGGTTCAACCTCCAAACCATGCATGTCTTTCATGTTCTTAGCAACGTAATCACAGATTTCCTGCACATGCCTGAAAATCTTATCATATTACTGTTGAACTCCAAGTATTAACTTACGGTCATCAGATACTCAAACTCAGGTTGAAAACCAACACTCAGTGGAATGTAGCAATTAGCACAGCATTCCCATGTTTTCTACATTCCTCGAAAGCGAAAATAGAGGAGAATTTTGACTCCTCATGGGCAATAAAACAAGCGGCGTGTAGGAATTCCTATACTTTTGGGACTCAAACATCCTATGAAATTGCAATTCCCTAGAAATTCAAGTGACGTCCGAACAACTACCTATTGCAAATGAATTATAATTTGTTTATAATAGATTGATAGAATTATGATATGATCATAAATCATTAAATTGATAAATTATCATTCCTAATCCTAGCAATCCATTATTGCTAGAAAAATAATCCCAAATGAGGCCATGAAGTATAAGGCACCCAAATAATCCCAGGTTCGAATCCTATCGGTCCATGCACTCAATTGTACTGGCATTTGCGCCTCATTAACGAGTATTAAAAAGGAGTAACAGTGTCCAAGTGGCTAACGTAATAAAAGTATAGAGAAGATAGAGTGAAGACCTGTACTGGTTGAAGTCAGAGTGGATGGCAGAAATGGCGGCATTTTTGAGGAGAGAAGGAGCAGGAAAGTCAGGGAAGCCCTCAGCAAGGTTGATGGCGTTACAACGCTGAGCAAGATGAGATAACTGTTGTATTGGTGACGGACTCGATGACTTTGCATATCTTGATAGCTTTTCCTCCATTTTTTTTTGTCACCGCTTCTTGTTTGTCTCAATTTCTCTGTTTCCTCTCTTCTTCTGAGTATATCACGAGGGCCGCATAATAACTGACCGTCAGTGTGGCCGACAGGGGCAGATTGGTCATTTCATGCCAAAAATTGACATTGTATGGGGTTAATTTTGTCAATTCATAGCACAATTTTTTCCCAAACCAGTTTTCACCCTTCCACCACCAGTCAACAACCCAACCCCACCGGAAAGCACGAACTACCCAGAAATCCGACCAACCTACCCAGAATTTCCGACGGCTTCGCCGTCAGAATCAAACGACACCCTAAGATGGGCAAGGTGAACCCCTCCCCTAAACGTATCACTAAAGGTGGCCGAAAAAGGGTTTAGGGTTCAACTTCCCGACGCCGCTCCCGCGGCGCCGGAAAGTTGAACCCTAAACCCTTTTCCGGTGAGCCACTACTTACCTTGTGGGTCATGAAGATGGAGTTAGATCTGGGCGTCGATGATGAAGGCGGCCGTAAGATGGAGTTAGATCTGGGCGTCGGTCGGAATTAACCCATACCCGGACAAGAGGTCCGGTGACTCAACTGGGGTTCTTAGGGGGGTGTTGTTGTTGTGGTGAGAGTGATTATGTTTGGTGATGGTGATGGTGATGCAGATCGCCGGCGACTTAATCGAGGGTGGTGGTGGTGTATGATGTTATTGATGATGATGATGGAAAAAGTAATGGCGGTGATGATTGATGATTTGGGCGGATGATGATGGTGGTTTGTTTGATGATGATTCTTCTGGGCTTCGATGAAGATGTGAGTGAGAGGCAGAGGGCTAAGAGAGAGAGAAAGGGTTAAAGGGTGTGGAATGAATAAGGTAACCGGGGTAATTGGGGGAGGAATTGAGCAGGTTATTTTTTTTGTCTTTTTCCTCTCAGCTGGACTGTACAATAAATGACAGTCAGGGATTATTCGTCCCTCGTATATCACTTTAAGGGTGTGTTTGGTAGTCGTAGCTGTTCAGGTAGATTTTAGCTGTTGAGGTAGTTGTTAGCAGTTTGACTAACTATTAGCAGTTAGCAGGTAACTGTTAGCTGTTGGCTGAAAAGTAGCTGTTAACAATGACATGTTTGGCACGAGCAGTAACTGTTGAGTTATTAAATTTATATATATCATAAAATTAGAAAATCCGAAATGCTACTTTCTGGGGGAAATGCTACTTGTAATAGCATTTGCCAAATGCCCCTTAAAACGCTAAATGCTACTTCAAATGCTAATAACAAATGTACAGCCAAACATGTCAAGTAGCATTCTGACTTGGTCAAAACGCTACATGCTACTTTCTACTTGGCTACTAAACATACCCTAAGTTTGATACTAAAGCACTCCTATGTGCATCGGTCTTATCTTCGATTAAGTCTATATGGTAGTGATTTGTACACTTCGCCTATATTGATATTTACGGTTCTTCTTGTGAGTCACATCTCCCGAGGTATGAGACATCACCGATTCACCCCGTCTCATAAGATAAGTGTAAAGATCAATGAGTAGTGTTTAAATCATCACCCAAGTTTGTGCAACTGGAGAAAGGTTGGGGCAAGCGGCAACAATAGCTGCTCATTTATGTATTTAAAACGATGCAAGGTAATGAGTTTGGGCATTATCAGTTATCCTTCGACGGCTGATACTAGCATTAGGTTGGGAGATATTGAGATTAATTGACTTCGGGTGATAATCGGGTACGAATCGGGTACAATCAGATCCAAGTCAATGACGGGTTGTTTCGATCCGCGTGAAAGTTGGGTTACATGTCAAAATTTTCGGGTCAGGTGTTCGAGTCTGAGTCAATTTGTCATCGCAAATCTTTTTGCTTGATCGTACATGTATTGACTAAATTTCTTTTCTCTTATTGTGGTGACGGTATTCTTTATTACTAATGAAGTTGCCGGATTGTGTATGAAGATTGATCTCGTTCTCAATTTCTCATCTGAAGAATTCAGCTCCAGGAATTAAAACAAAAATCGCACTGACTAAGGCCCTGTTTGATAGGACTTATTTGCAATAGTATTCAGATAGATTCAGAATCATTCAGATCAGTTCAGAATCATTCAGATCATATCAGATCAGTTCAGAATCATTCAGATCAGATCAGATCAGAATGTTAAATTTTTTATCGATGTATTTGGTCATAACTGATACTAATTTGTTGAAATTCAATCAAAATTTCAACACATTCAGATCAGATCAGATCAGTTCAGAGTCATTCAGATCAGATCAGTTCGGATCAGAATCATTCAGATCAGATCATATTAGATCAGAATCATTCAGATCAAATCAGTTCAGTTCAGAAAGATGCAGTCCTATCAAACGGGGCCTAAGGCCCTGTATGATAAGAATTAATAAAATGAATATTCAGATCAGATAATATTTATTCAATTCAGATCAGAATTATTCATATCAAATTTGGTCAGATCAGCGTCTTTCAAATCAAATCAGAGGCATTCAAATCAGATCAGATTTAAGTAATTTGATCATAGCATAATTAACATTAATTCCGAATTTTATTCAGATCATATCAGAGTCATTCAAATCAGATCAGAGTCATTCAAATTGGATTTCATCATATCAGAGTCAATAAAATCAGATCAAATTCATTCAAATCAAATCAGAAAAATACAGTCCTATCATACAGGGCCTAAGTGCGATTGGACTACATTTTTCTGATCTGATTTGATTTGAATTGAACTGATCTGATTTGATTTGATTTGAATAAACTTGATTTGATTTGATCTGAGCTGAATTAATTGATAAACTAACTGCAATTAGATGAATTAATAACTAAAAATAGACTAGATTCATTGATTGTTTTTTGGATAACTTTGATCTGATTTGAATAAAACTAATTGATTTGATTTGATTTGATTTGAATAAATCTGATTTGATTTGAAAAAATAAGTTGAATCGCACAGGGTCTAAGTAGCATTTGCATTAACAAAGAATTATTTTTTAGCCACCAAAATAGGGTGGGTAGGATTTGAAACCACCAATGTCAATATTGGGATTTACTAAACACCAAAATTAACAAAATGAATTTATAAACCACCATTATTATAAGGATTTAAAAACCACCATATACATGAAATAATTTATTAAACTAGTTTTTGCGCCCGTGAATTCACGGGTTTACTTTTTACTTCCTTTTAAACGAAAATTGTAGATGATATCTCTAAGACAAACATTGGGTGAACTATCATAGCGTCACCTTCACTAAAACTTTGGTTTTTGACCTGAGAAATCACCTCATATAGATTTTTCTTTCTAATTGCTGTTTTCGTATTCATATGTACCTTTCTCAGAATTGTATGAGCGGAGTAAATAGGGAACGGGGTTAACAATCAAGTATGTTCTAAAAGTTTGAAGTTATATACACTTATATTATGCTCGGTTCTTGTGTTAAAATTATATTTTCTACATTGAAAAGATAGAGTTCATTCAACAAAAATCTCCATTAAACGCACTCATAATATAACATTGTTATGACTTATACATATCATATAGAGAAAAAAAATACTATTGTAGTTTCATACGACTGATAATTTAGTATTTATAGTTTTGAGCTAGGTAAAAATCCAAATAATTTATTCAATTGTATAATAAAATAAAATATCGATGACTCGAACGATTAAGTACCATTATAAATACAATTTGAATACAATTTGAAATTACAATATCAAATTTGAATTAAACATAATAACTTGGGAGTACAACCTCACACTATACAAAATATTTCTAAGATTAATAAAAAAAAAACACTAAAACTCTACGAGATACATTCGTTGTATGAGAAACCCCTCTCCACCATTTCCAGACTCTCCTCCTAATTGGATTTCTTTATTTTGAAACAGTTTTCGTTGTATATGTACGTGCATGCACATTTTTTTTTCTTTCTAAAACCAAGTAAAGGACAAAGATATATATACTACCTTAAAGCAATGTGTAACCGACTTAGTTGGCAAACGAAAAGCCAAGAGACACAATATTTAATATCATCATTAAATTAAATAATGAAGATAATAATGGAACTTAATTCATAAGAATATATATGAAGTATTTTATAACATTTCAGTGGCATATTAAGGGTTTGATAACTCTTAAGGCGGAAAGTGAATGGACTCATGGAATAAGAGTTATTCGTTTCTTATTAGGAAGGTTGGAGGTCAGGAAGACGAAGAGACACCCAGAGTAGGAAGAATGTGGAGGGTGAACATAATTTTAAGGGAAAGGAGGAAAATTAGTTTAGGCAGGGGGAAAGCGAATGAATAAAGAGGTTATGAAAAATGACGTGGAAAAGAACAAATGAGAGTGTATTTAAGAGACGACAAATCAACGGTGATGTGGCTTTGTTTTCTAGCAACACTTTAGCATTCCGTCACATCATCTGGGATGTTTGTCTATTAAAGGTATCGTATAGATAGGTACTAACATCCATCGATGTCGTTGTATAAGGAAATCATTTGCAGATTTTCATTTGACTTTGTCATGGTTTTTTTTATGATCAACCATGAGTGAATGCATTATTGTAAATTGCAAAGAAAAAAAAAATCACAGGTAGCTACTCAACTAAAACCAAAATAAGGAGTGACCAAAATGATCAAATTCTGAGTGGATGATTAGGCAGATTAAGTTTACAGTTAATGCAAAACTTTACTACTGGTGCAACAATTGTAATTTAGAGGAAGTAGTTGGATGGTATGAATAACTGATTTCATAGGTGTAGCTTCTTATGGGTGTCCATTTTTGTAACTTGTTCTCTTTTTTCTCCCATTGTGGATGAATAAAAGAACTAAACTTTCTACAAAAAAAATGATCAAATTCTAATATAATAACGTATTTAGAATATAAACAATTGAAAATTACAGTTTAAATAAGAACAAATAAATACTTTGATAATAGTACAAATATTTATATAGGAAAACTATTTCTACAACTCTATAAATAGTTTTTTCCTCTAACTATGTTTCTCACTCTCAAAACTGTATTACGCAATGCATGTGTTTGTCATCAAAATCAGCCAAACAACCAAGGTATATATACTAATTCAAATTAACATGTAATCGACAAATTTGGCAAACCAATAGCCAAGAGTCATCGTTTTAATATTATATTAAATAAAAAATCTTTAATTTATCCTTAATTTAAAGTAAACATGAATAAATAAAATTCATGTCAAAAGTAAGATGAAAGGTCATTTTGGAATTCAAAGACTTGTATAATTCATTGTCATATTAATAATGTATTTATTTCATGAAAATGAAGACCTTTTCATGCACTTAATGATGCTTCTATGACTTTTTCAGAATTAAAAATTGACCCTAAATTTTTCCCATTGCGACACGTAGGATTTGTGAACTTCTTATGTTAGCCTATTAATATTATTGTATAGATTATTATATAAAAAAAACTATTGAGAATAAATTCAATAAGTAACCATATTCCCATCATTATTGGCCCAAACCGTCGTTCGTTTTGTCGGGAATGATTTTGATTGCCGCCATTTGATTATTGAACCTAGTAAAAATTCTCATCAATGGTGTCTTCTTTAAATCTATAGAATGCAAGCTATGTACATTCATTATTTCTTCTTATTCGTAAGGATCAATGTTGGCCTAATGATTAGAAACTCAACATGTGGGTTGTCTCGAGTTCAAATCATCATGTCTCCCACGAGTCCCACCCAATGCTGCTCCTTTGTACCGAATTTTTTTTTATTTGTTCTATTTCCTTTTTTTGTAAATTGTTTGGCATAATTTTTTTTGTATGTCCTCCAGTTATACTCATAGTTAGATTATTGTTTGACAACCTTATATATTTGGTGATTTTTAAAGTAGATTAGGTGGTTTATAAATTTATTTTAGTAACTTTGGTGTTCAAGAAATCCCAATTTTGACAATGGTAGCTTTTAAGCTCCACCCACCATACCTTGGTGGCTAAAAAATATGGAGTACTTGTTTGTTTTCATTAAAGATTTGAGTATACTCTCTTCCGAAAGAATGAGTTGGGTTGGTCCTACACTCGGGGATCAATCTAAGTTTTTTAACCATATCAAAAAAAAAAAGATTTGAGTATCCTTTCATTTGTAATTAAGTATCCCCTCTTTTATTGGTCTAGATAGGCTTATATTTTCTTTTCAAATGTGATATTCATGTGTAACAAAAGTATTTGTGTATATCCCTTCAGAAAAAAAAAAAGTATTTGTGTATATAATTTCCAAAAAAAAAAAAGTATTTGTGTATATCGATGCCGGTGTGCAGAGGTCAACAAAAGTTAATTATCCAGCTACATCTAGGGTACCTGCCTTCTCATATCCGTCGGAAGATATTATACATACAAAGATTGTTACGGAGTATATTAAGGGTCTGTTTGGCCTAACTCCAACTTCTCCAGAAGTGCTCCTCAGAAACAGTTCCTGAGAAACAGTTTCTGGAGGAGACCGGAGCTTCTACTTCTGATGAACAAATTTACACTAGAAGTGCTTCTCAGAAACCGGAAACAGTTTCTCAAAATTGTGTGTTTGGCCATTTCCCAGTTTCTAGGACCCACAAACAGTCCAGAAACACTTCAGGAGTTTGGCCAAATACACCCTAAATTTTCATCAAGTATTAGTAATATGTTCATCAGAATTCAGAAGTAGTTACACATTCGATTTTTTCATTGGTTGATGTTTGCTATTGAAACCAAATGCCAGGAAATTAATTTTTCAAAATTGCAGATGCAGCGTAGAGTATGTACTACCATGCATCAAACTTCACCATTGGCCATACTGCCATCGTACGTCAACGGTCCATGTGGCTCTAATTGATTCACATAAATATAGTCTTTAGCGAAGATTTGTTAGTTGCATAATCAAAATCAAATAATGTGTTCAAGGAGGGAGTGATCGATGAATGGATGAGATTAGGGAAGGGAGTTGGGGACAGTGTGAATGATTTGCCACAAAATCATAGAACAAAATCTTTATAGAAAATATAATTAATAGATAAAATCATTTTGCTATTTTTTTAATTCAAAGATCATAGGTCAATGGATGATGAAATGATGATGCGTCCATACGTATATAAACATCTAGCTACAACCTTAAGTTTCTGATATATGTCTATATTCTACTAGTGTTCCAGTGTCACTCTCTCGAGTCGGATTAACCATGTCAGCTCAAGGCAGTCCCTTCAATTATGAAAGACGTCGTTTCATTCGTACATTTTCACTTTTTGTCTCTTCATTACCTGTATAAATATTACAACAGAAGATAAGCTCAGCTATGCAAATTTGTTGTGATTAGTGACCATTGACCAACTTGGCAATGCCCTCAAATCCGAATCAGTGTTAATGGTGACATTTGAGTAGCAAATATTGTGCAGTCAAAGTGTCAAATGCTAAAAGCATCACTGATTTAATCGGATGCAGTTGTTAGCATATGCAAATCATTAGAGTACATGACGCTTCTGAGATTCTGCCAATTCTCAAAGTGAGTATATTACAATTAGAGTTAGTTAGGGCTTTCATATCAGTGAGATACATGCATGTAGTTAAAAAATACATATGCATGAGGGCTAGAGCTAAGCAGTTGGCCGGATTCCGACACTAACGGCCTAAGGCCATGCATAGACTATAGAGCTGGCAACCTTGACCCGACTCGAGCGACCCGACCCGACTGACCAGAAAACCCGACCCGATTGGACCCGAAATTGTGATCACCCGAACCTGACTCGACCCGACCCGACCCGATAACGACCCATGACTGACACAACCCGATAACGTCCAACCCGACAATGACCCGACCCGACCCGTAATGACCCGTTATCCGACAATGACCCGACCCGTTTGATGACCCGATAATAATTAAGCTTAATAATGATCCAAATTAAAACAATTAGTATGCATATTGATGGTTTTAACTTACTAACTAGATAATTCGTCCTAGTTATGCCAAAAAACCAAAAAATATAAACCAAAACTTGAAATAACGTGGATTAATAACCATCAGTAACTAAACTCGTTTATGACCCGACCCGACATAAACTTTACCCGACTTGACGCGAACCGAAAGCAACCTGAGTCAAAACCGACCCGACCCGAAAGTTCATCTCGACCCGGCAAGACCCGAACCAGATATGACCCGATCCGAAACCGACCCGAACCGCCTGATTGCCAGCTGCTGAATCACACTCTCCATAAAGCACTAACTTTTTCCATCACACTTTTTCTCATTGGAGAGTCAATATCTTACTTCACCCCTACAATGATATCACTCTCCTGTCTAATTCTCCACCTTACTTTTAGTGGGCCCAATTGTATTCTTTTATCACATCTTCTCACTTTCACTCATATTTAACTATTTTTTTGATAGATAATCGTTATAAGTTCGATATTTTTCAATATCACATAAAATAAGTCGACATCAAAATTATATGATATTATAAATATATATTTTTTTTAAAAATAAAAAGTGTTTCTTTTCTCGAACGTTATTGAGTTAATAAAATAGTTAAATCGTGATTGATTACCGTAATTCGTTAGCATATTATATGAGAGTGGGTGGAGGTACGTGAGAGGAGAGGGGTAGTTGTAGCTAGCTACTTGAGTGCTACAAATGAAGAGTTAGCTGAATCAAATGTTGATGGAGAATTAACTCTCCATCTCTTGAATCATATCACTGTGAGGTTGAAATTAACTTCTTCTCTCTTATCTCTCCTCAAGAGTTAACTCTCTATTTCGTTGAATTCACGGCTGTACGTGCTCTAACGGCGCCACATAAGTCTAGTTATATACGATAGTTCCCGGCATTCTAGGAAACTCTAGGAAAATAATGTTAGAGGATCTTGATGCCTAATCCACATAAGAACCGTAAGAAGACTCGGAACTACAACAAAAAATGTAAATTAATAGAATAATAGTAAGGGAAAATGAAATACTGGTTTTGAAAAAAGAAATGTTCCTTCCAATACATGAACTCAGACTTGGTTCATTCATGGAAATCGGATGTAAACTCTGCTAAAACATTAGTACATTACCATGTAGCAAGAGACTGTTTAGAAAATGAAATCTCCTAGCTAGTCCTCACAACAAGAATGATCAATCTTCTTCTTCAATAATGAACGCGTAGGTATAACCTGAAACACAAGCTCAACTAAACACAATCATACAAGACTAGCATTTAAAACAAAGCTCTTGTGATCATCAAAACACAAAGGTGTAACAAAGGCCAAATCAACCTACGCTTGATAGACCAGTTTTTTTTCTTGGAGCTAGTATGATGCTTAATTGTTTTTTCACAAACGGATCGTTCCACCTGAATTGAGAGTTGAGCAAAACATGGTCACATGATCGGGTAAATATCAAATTTGATTTTGAGGGTCAACTTGGTATGCAAGTTATGTACGCCCTTCATTTCAGGTTTTAGTACGAGTTTGTTAATTTTGCCTTAGTTTTGGTTCGGGTCAATAAGATTCAGGCCAATCCTAATCGCTACATAATATATTAAGTCAGTTTTATCGGATCTTCTAGTAATACTGTCATCAAAATATCTTAATTTTCATTTTAAAAAAAAAATCATAATTTTAATTTCTATTAGTTTAAGTGATTCAAATTGTGATATATATATTTAAAAAACAAAATTGTGATAAACTTTACTTGGGTCACTCTGGCCATTCACAAGCCCATGATTTTTGGGTGGTAAATTTAGATTGGGTTAAGCTATTCTGTTCGTTTAGTAATATTGTACCTCTATTTCGTTTTTGCTCATTTTTTCGTCTTCTCGTGTTCCAAAATCTAAATTTTATGTTAATGGTGTGGGTTCATTTTGGCTATGTTTGATGCACAATAAACTAACTTATTTCTTCAATTTTTCTCGTTTGGACTACAGTATTCTCCCTCATGGCCTCATGCAACAATTTGTGCCAAATAAAACAGTAAAAAGGGTTAACTTAGGGCCTGTTTGGCATCGTTTCTGTTTTCAGTTTTCAATTTTTTTTTTAAACCAAAGTCCCGTTTTTGAAAACCAGAAAAAGTGGTTTTCAGTTTTCAGTTGTCAGTTTTCATTTTCAAGTATGTCTATTATAGAAACATACAATTAAAATTTATCTTTGCAACTTATTTAACTAGATATTTTACACAAAAAAACCAAAAACTGAAAACGGCAGTGATACCGAATGGGCCCTTAAATGTGATCGAAATTACCCGTTTGCGAGGTCTCTTGTATTAGGGGAGAAAGAAAAAAAAAAAACGGCAACCAATAGCAAATTGTCTTTATTCTTTGATAAACGCATCTGATGATACATTTCAAGATGGAGAATCCATCAACTAATAATTAAATTCCATTCTTATGGTTAATATAATTATATAAGTACAACTCTTTAATTATGTTTTGATTCTAGTTTAAGTCAATTCATTATCTGTTCCAAAGTCATGGGGCTTATTCCCATATTTCATTCCTTTATTTCATCTAGAGCTCGTTTGGATTGTGGGAATAGAGGGTGGGATGTGATTATTATTCCCAATCACCCAAAATCCCATGTTTGTTTTATGGGAATAGCATGTGGGATAAGGGTGAGAGGGAATTCTTATCCCTCCTTTCTATTACCTAGGGGGGGCAGGTATTAGAGCTTGGGAATTCATTAATTAATGAAAAGACTAAGTTGCCCCTCTTTTAAAGTTGTAGAATGAATTATTCATATTTAGATAGGGGTATATATGTAAAGTTCCTACATATTCTCATCTCCATTTTAACAATTCCCATCATAATCCAAACAAGGGAATTGAACTCTATCATTGACTTAGGGGTGAAATTTTCGAGCTCTCCCAGGCGAGGGATCGAGGACTCGAAAATGGTGAAATTTTCGAATCATTATTGGTTCGAGTCACCACTCCCTCGACTTAGGGGTGAAATTTTCGAGCTCTCCCAGGCGAGGGATCGAGGACTCAAAAAGGGTGAAATTTTCGAATCATTAATGGTCCGAGTCATCACTCGCTCGACACGGTGAAATTTTCAAGCAAATCAGAGACAACAAAAGGCCTCGAAAGGGTACGTTGCACCACGTGGCTTTACCAAGGTCCAGAAAGTACACTTCGATAAATGGCGGCCAAGGGTCGTACCCTAGTCGCTACTAACGAGTCCGCCCTCGTCGACAACGAAGGGCACGACCAGGCTTCGAGGGGCTCTGTTGGTACCATTTGTGGTTAAGCCATAACCCTTAGGATAGTGCACCTTAGTAAAGGCCCATGTGATGCAATAAACCTCCTTTAAAGGCAGCTTTTGGATGGAAGGGGAATAAAGGGTTAAGATTGAGTAGTGAAACCTAGGATTATTCCTAGGACCCCCCCCCCTCTTTCGGTATAAATACCCCCTTTATGACCTATCAAAATCAGGTTCTTACACACACACAAATTATGACATTCTTTATTATCTGATTATTCCCTAGATTTACGCATAAAAGTCAACTCTTGTCTTATTTGCCACCCCTTCTCGAGCCGTCATACTGACTTGAGCGTCGGAGGGTCGACGCCTGGTGAAAGCCGTGCTCCCTTTTTTGCAGGTATTCGGCGAGGCCTACCCGAGCAACTATCCTTCGAAGAACTCACTCCAACAACTTTAGTCTGTCATTCGATACCCGCTTATCCTATCTTCTAAATAGTTTTTAGCGATAATTCGACAAGGAAAAGCGATTTTCTAGCTGTCAAATTTGGCGTCGTTGCCTTGGAACTGCTGGGCCATCTTATGGCCGTAGGTGTCAAGCATCTGACTATACTCATCAAAGTGTTCCCCCATCTGCTTGTCGTAACCTCCCAACCGGTGGCCGAACCCCTCCACACTCTGCTTCAAGTCCTGCCTCCAAGCATCCTTCTCGGAAGAAGCAAAACTCGCTCCTCCCATCTATGGGGCAAAGTCGGGTACACGAGTGAGCTGCAAGGGCCGCTCCGGACCCAACTCCTCAATGTGCTCCTCTCCATCAACAACCCGTCTCAACTTGCGGCGCCCTCTCAAATACAGATCGGTCGAGTCATTGGCGGATCAGAGTCATTGGCCGCTTGAATCATCACTAAATCCGGGGCGGGGAAGGTGAGGAAGTTTTGCATGTCAGGACCCAATGTCCAACAAAGCGGTTCCTCCTCGTTCGGATCCGCGAGCAAATCTTATCTTATCCCTAATGAAAGCCCCATCCGTAACCGCGCCCTCCAACACCGGCTTCTTCAAAGCATCGTTCTGCATGACCCTAAAAGCACGGCCTATGAGGGTGATCATCCCCCCATAAGCAATAACTCGAGCATAGAACTTGAGATACTTGAGGCATTTATCAATTAATACCTCCGCCCAGTTCTCTTTTTTGTTCTCATTAGATATGAAAGATGACAACTGAAAATGAAAACCAACAACTACGGACCTATTCGGTATCGTTTTCGGTTTTCTTTTTTTTTTGTTTTTTTTTTTTTTTGAAAACCAAGGTCCTGTTTTTGAAAACCACAAAAAGTGGTTTTCAGTTTACAGTTTTCATTTTCTATATGACTATTATAGAAACAAACAATTAATACTTTATTTTGTAACTTATTAAGCTAAATCTTTTACGCAAAAAAAAAAAACAAAAACTGAAAACGGCAGTGATACCGAACGAGCCCTAAAAACTGAAAATCACTTTTTCCAGGTTTTCAAAAACGGGACTTTGGTTTTCAAAAAACCCGAAAATTAAAAACGAAAACGATACCAATTCAAACAAACCCTTGTTTGCTCAAATATTCTGCCATGCTTCGTTTGGGAATTCGTTATCATGTATTTTGCATCACGTAGCTTCAAAAAATAAGGATGTATGTAATTGAAAATTATTGGGCGATAGTAGTACTCCCTCCAATTTTTTAGTTTCTTTACGTTTCATTTGAATTTCTCTCACATATCCAAACGAAACGTAAAGAAACAAAAAAAAACGGAGGAGTAACACATTGGTGACAAGACATTGGAAATCTCATACACGTTTATTTATCTTTTTTTTAGCGAAAATTCTACGGTCATTTCCGCCAATGGTAATCACCATAAAAAATATTATTTTAACAAGATTTATTATTCTGCAATATTAGTTTATAGATAGAATATCTACTATTTATATTATAAAAATTTACAAAATCAAGTACATGTTTGGCTTAAACATTAGATTAGAATTAGGTTAAATTAGTCAATCAAATTCACATGTAGCCCTAAATCATGAGGTCTTCCATTCCCACGGCTGCTACATGCCCTAATTCATGAAGTCTTTCCCTCTCCCACTACTGATTCAACGATTAATTGCCACTTTCCTCCCTACGCCTGAATTAAGTATTGTCTCACATTTAATCACCCAAGAAAGTAATTTAGACGGTTTGATGACAATTATGGTCATGTAATTAAATCAATTTCATAGAATTACTTGTGGTCAATATATCGTGTTGTTACTTGTGGTCATGTAATTAAATCAATTTCATAGAATTATAAAAAATGAACATAAGAAGTCATAACTATACGCCATTGTCGCCCATTGATGATACAGAACATGAAAAGCTTGAGGTATGTTAAGGCAGCAATTTAATCTAATACTATATATTAAAACCTGAAACCAAGTCTTTCCTACGACGACACTTGGCATACATTAATTGGATAGAACATTAAAATAGTATTAAAATACAATTATCGGTTAGAATATGGTAATAAATTATCATATATTAATTGGATAGATTATAAAAATAGCATGGAATACAATTATCGGTTAGGATATGGTAATAAATTATTATAGAGTAATATAATATTAGCTAATTTATGGAAATTAATCATTATGGTAATTTATTAGAGCAAAATAAGGCACCATTTTTTTTTATTAGAACGTGTATAAATAATATAAATATATAGTCCGGGTGTGACACGGGTATGCAAACTAGTTAAACATATAATAGCTATATGTTTTTCCTAATTGAATTCCAAACACATCACAAAAAAATGTATATTAAAATCTAATCTTTAATCCACAAAATTATTTTAACATAATTAAAAATTTCATTACAATATTAATTTAATAACTAATTTTATTAAAAAAATATTTGCTTATGGTGATTACCACTGGCGCCGTAGACCTGTAAAACGGGTCGGGCGGGCGGGTTTCGGGTTCGGGTAGCTTCGGGTTCGGGTGTATTTCGGGTTAGGGTTAATACGGGTCGGGTCAATACGGGTTCGGGTCGGGTTACGGGTTGACCAACGGGTCGAAAATACATATTCGCGCCTTTTTTTATCGGTAAATTTTAACAGGTGAAATATTATTTTATTTTTATTTTCCAAATTTTTTATATATTATATTATATAATAATAATGATTGCATCATATGTACTCCCTCCTACCCACTAAGATGTCCCCCTTTTGAAACAGCTTTTTGAGTAGTCATGTTTGGGGTTACTTTTAGACCAAATGAATCGTTAACTTGTTGTAAAAATTAGTTCTTATTCTATTATGCATTGCATTCTACCAAGACCACTTAATTTTAAGGTAATCGGGGCATTCATTTCGTCTAAAAGTAGCCCCGAACATAGCTACTCAAAAACTGAAAACGAAAGGGGGACATCTTAGTGGGTAGGAGGGTGTATGCTTTATATGTCTTAAAAGAAAATTTGAATTAATATTTTATTAATATTAATTGTTTTATATCAATTTTTTATTATTATAATATTTTTTTACTAAATATGTTTGACCCAACGGGTTGACCCACTCGGGTCGGGTCTTGACCCTGACATTTCGGGTCATTTCGGGTTTCGGGTGTTTTTCGGGTTCGGGTTGAAAAAGTCCGGGTTTTTCGGGTTATTTTCGGGTCGGGTCTCGGGCGGTTTTTCGGGTCGGGTCAGAAACTTACAGGTCTAACTGGCGGTAATGACCATAGTATCATCGTTTTTTTAGTGGTTTATTTATTTTTTTTATTACCCGTAAAGCAATTTAAAAGAAAAGAAAAAAAGAAAGAGTAAAACGACGCCGCAGGAAGTGAAGCAGAGAGAAAGAAAAGAGTTATAGGCGAAGGTTTGGACAAAGTGAGAAGAAACCGGATATTTTAGGCGTCTCTCTTGCATATTCCCAAAACCCTAATTCCTCTTTTCCTTTCCTTCGTCTGAGAGAAAACCCCCAAATTTTGTTCACCTTCTTCTTCACTCCAAATTATAATTCCCCAGAAAACAAATTCCAATTTAATTAATTATATAAAAAAAAAGGAGAGAGAAGATGGAATCAGATGAAGGGAAGTTGTTCGTAGGAGGAATAACATGGGAGACTAGCGAAGAAACACTGAGAGATTACTTCTCCAAGTACGGTGACGTCACCAATGCCGCCGTCATGCGTGACAAGGTCACCAACCGCCCTCGTGGCTTCGGCTTTGTCATGTTCTCTGACCCTTCTGCCCTTGACTCTGTTCTCCAGGATAAGCACACCATTGATGGCAGAATGGTAACTTCTCTCTTACTCTTCTTCCCTCCCCCCCCCCCTTTTATTGTTTTTAATATTTAGGAGGTTTTTTATTGTTATTATTGGAAGAATCGATATTTTTTTTTTGGCTGATTTTAGAATGTTTATCTTGTTAATTTTGTTGGTTTTTGATTTTTTCGGGTTTAATCTGTGATGGGTCTGGTTGGGTTTGAAGGGTTAATTAGGGCTAAGAGAATCTCTGTTAATTAGGACTAAGAGACCGTGTATTTGGACCTCCAACGACGTAGGATTTCATAAGGTTTTCGCCAGGTTAATGTGGCGAAATTTGAGTGTATATTTTAGTTGATTGGAGCACGGGTTATGTGGTTCTAGGAAGGGAATGTATGGGAGGAAGCCGGATATTTTTCAAAGGGAGGAAGTCGGTGGGTTTCACGCTCGTGTGGTGAGCTCTACGCTTGCATATTTTGGTATGAGAGAGTGAATGATTGTGAATGTAGATTAAGGAGCTGGGGTTTGATGTGGAAAATTAGGGCAGGAGTATGAGTTTGATTTGATTATAGTTGTTTGTGTTATTGGCATGTTGTAATGGGGAGGGAGCTTGATGGGTCTGAGAGTTGAACGTGCTTGTGTCAATATATATTTTTGGCGGATGTCGTGCTATTGTGTGTGACATATGCTATATGATTGGTAATCCTAGTGATCTCGTAGTTATGAGATTAGTAATCTCGTAGTCATGAGATGTATCATATTTCCCGATGGTTTTGCTTCCATGGATGAAGGTATAGCATGTGATAATGAGATATTGAAATTCCCACCAGTATTAAGATGGTCTCATTCATCCACTTTGTACTTGACTATTATTTCAATGTATTACTGTCTCATGATCTCACAGTCCTGTAACCTTTTTCTTTTTTACTGAGTTTTTGGTTCACGTTCCCTTCTAAAGTTCTGTGTTTTATTTTTTTTTTCTAAATTCTTTCCTTCTCCTTTTGTTTTCTTTTAGGTAACATGTTAAGTGTATGTATGTGTGAGGTGAGTTATGCGATGATTACGGTAGTTTTTGTTGCAATAGATTTGGTGTAATTTATATCGGTTTAAAACAGAAATTTGAGTCTTGTCCTTGAATCATGTTGTGGCTTGACCCTCTGTTCTGCTTTCTTGATGAGGTGAAGTGTCAATCATCCCTAGATGGTGATGACTTATCCAAATCCATTGAGTCATTTGGCCTCAGGCTGATTGAAAAGCTGTCCCGTTGTATGTGAGGGTTATTTTTCCAGTTTACACGATAGGATTCTTGTGTAGCATTTATTTTCAGTGCTTTCCAATGGAGCCAAAGATTAATTATTCTTTGGTTTTTGGGATATAATGGAATAAAGCAAAATGGCTCATAAAACTGTGTGCTTCTTATTTTGTGAAGTAGCTGGTGCGATTCTCAAAGCAATTTTCATTTTGGGTCATCCGTGCGCAGCCTCTCTATGTTTCAATAGGGGTAAGGCTTGCGTGCATCCGACCCCCCCTTACCGGGCCTTATGGCGGGAGCCTTTAAGGCTTAAAGATGATGTTGTGATGTTTTTTTCACCTATGAGTGCTCTGCATGTTTCACTTCTTCTGAGTTTGTGATTTCATGGTGGCAGATTCTTCTTGACAATTGACACTACCTTTTTGTTAGTCAATTCCTTTGTCATACTGTAGTAATATCATAACTTTGTTTAATTATGTTAAATACTGAATGACCTCTTTAGTTAGAGGATGGATCATTAGCATGGTGCTGTTCTTGATGGCATCATCTCGTACATCTTTAAAATGCATCAATTAGGCACTGTTGGTCATAACTATTAAGGAAATAAAACTTATGAAACGCACATTTGTAGTTGTATGTAGTTAATTGGTGGTAGAGTAAAAAATTTAGTAAAAAGAAGAGAAAATGTAAGGATTAGTAAAAAGTAAGAAAGAGGATGTGAAGATTTGTAGTAGGAGAGAGAAGATATGTCCCAAACTAGATGGGGTGTTTTGAGGTGGGACGTCTTAAAATGGAAATTGGGGTGTTTGAAGTGGGACTAAGAGAGTCGGTGGCAGTATTCCGTGATGTTAACTGTTAGCTTTGTCTACTAGGATTTAGTATAGGTGGTAGCCAATGCGTCTGCTCTACTAAGAGACCTTGTAATTCAATCACCGGCTGTTGTTTTATATAATTTTTTTCTTCTTTAACTCTGCTCTCCTCTTTCCTGCACTTGCAAAATGATCGATTGATTGTATCTTACACTGTTACACATTTATGCTGTAGGTGGAAGCTAAAAGAGCTCTCTCTAGGGAAGAACAAAGTGCCTTTAAGCAGGACCCATCGAATGGTGGAAGAAGCTCTGGAGGTGGTGGAAATTTTAGAACAAAGAAGATTTTTGTTGGTGGTTTGCCTCCCACACTAACAGAAGATGGTTTTAGGCAATATTTTGAAACTTTTGGGCAAGTGACTGATGCTGTCATAATGTACGACCAATCAACTCAACGCCCGCGTGGTTTTGGGTTCATTTCATTTGATACTGAGGATGCAGTTGACAGGGTACTACAGAAGAATTTTCACGATCTGAATGGAAAGGACGTGGAAGTTAAACGCGCTCTGCCTAAAGAAGCAAATCCATCTAGCGGCAACCGTGGTGGAGGCTATCAGAGTTATGGCTCATCAAGAGGCAATTCTGGCTCGTATGACAATCGTATGGATGGAAATAGATACATGCAGCCTCAAAGTGGGGGCTTCTCGTCATACCCTGGCTATAGTGCAGGATACGGTGGCTATGGTGCTCCAACAGGAAGCTATGGTGGTTATGGCGGTTATGGTGTTGCTGGATATGCAGGTGCTGCAGGAGGCTTTGCGGGTCATGCGGGAGGCTATGGTGGTTCAAATGCTGCCGGTGCTGGTTATGGAGGTGGTCCTGCAAATGCGATGAAAGCAGCCTGGAGCAACCAGAATGCTGGTTATGGTTCTTCGGGGTATGGTGCAGGTTATGGGCCTTCTGCTGGCTATGGAAGTGGTGCTTCTGCACAAACAGGTCAATCACCTGGTGGGGGTCCTGGGTATGGCAGTCAAGCAGCATACGGTGGTGGTTATGGAGGTAGTGGATACGGGGCTGTTGGTGGTCGCTCAGGAAGTGGAGCTACTGGCAATGCTGATGGAGAGCAGTCGGCAGCTGGTAGCGGCTACATGGGAAGTGGTTATGGTGAGAACAACAGAAATGCAGGTTACGGTGGTTCAGGCTGGAGGTCTGACCCTTCACAGGCTGCTGGTGGTTATGGTGACGCTCAATCATGGCAGGGACAGCAGTAGTCATCCGGAGGGTGTCAAAATCGGCTTTCATGTTTGCAGAGGATAGTTTGCGACATCCCAAAAGGATCCTGAATTTATTTTCTTGCTTGCTTCTCAGTACTTTTCATTCCTCCACTTCTTTCAATTGGCTTGCTGAATTTCTAAGTAGCACTTTACAGTAGCTTGTCAGCTAGTACTCGGCTATTACTACTAGCTTTTGGTTGGGCAATATTAATTAGTAACTGCTGTGGGTTCTTGTTATGTGATGGAGATAATTGACTTGTAGCAGTTTTTGTAGCTCGATGTTGCTTGTTATCTTTCTAATTGCATTGGTTATCACCAATTAACTTCACAGTTCCGTCTAACTGACCTGCTCATATAAATGAATTATGCGATATAGGCAGATGAGAAGATGTGCTGTGTTTAGGGGTGAAAGAGGTACTGGTAGTCTGACTCTCGGACATGTAATCAGCTTTAGAAACTGCAGTGGGTAGCTCTAGTCATAGTAGTAATTAGCCCTTTCTGTGAAGGCATAACTATTCTTCCTCCTGCATTTCCTGTTGTTGTACAGGGAAGGGAAACTTATAGGGGCAGTTGAGGTGGGACAAGGTCAACGGTCTTTTGGTTGAGGCGGTAAAGTTTATTGTGTGAATATTGAGCACCTGACTGGGGGATCCTGCTTGTATTGGTGGTATTGGAGATTGGCAAGGTCCGATCATGGTATGTGTACATTGCAACATGAAGATTAGGTGTATCATCTTTTTATCTTTTGTGTCTGTGCTCTCTCTATTCTCATAGGCGTTCGGTTGGAGATCAGAGAGTCTAGGGAGGTTTAAACTAGTTGGATTTAGCTTGGGATTGTGAGTGACCTCGCAATAATGTTACTTTGTAGATCTGTCATAGTTAGAGGGTAAAGGTAACTTAGGTCTCGTTGAAGAATCTAACTGGTTTTTTTCTGCAACCCATGGTGTTGCATACACCCTTGGCAGTTCTCTTTATGTGGCAAAGCTCATGCTGAGAGGATGCAGTACCAAGATCAAGTTTGTTCTTGGGGAAGTTTGTCGTGCTGGGGAGACGTCTCTTTGCCCTTTGTTTTACATTTTCCTTCATGCTGGTCGTAGCCATGCGAAGGATGAAGGATGGACCTACATGATACTGCAGTCACCATTCTTCACATTTTTGCATTTTATGACTTCATATCCAGCTAGCTTATTGTGTATCACAATTTTTATCCTTCTGGTGGGGTGCATTTCAGGATATTTCGTCTCATAGATGATGAACCTTATAAATGCTTATCAAGTAGTAGTAG
This sequence comes from Spergularia bocconei, assembly GCA_963457585.1. NCBI lineage: Eukaryota > Viridiplantae > Streptophyta > Magnoliopsida > Caryophyllales > Caryophyllaceae > Spergularia > Spergularia bocconei. The sequence goes on along the minus strand of OY734950.1, from coordinate 12,636,881 downwards.
TAGTTCGAAGAATTGCATCTTGTTCTAGCTGGTTACCGTCATTCTCCTGAAGAGCCTATTTTTTAGTACACCTCTCACACTTGGGATTCCAGGCATGATCTAGATAAATGTCAGTTCTCATTGTGATATTACATCGTGCTGCGGCTGCTCCAGTCTTGGATATTGTGTGCTATGGAGTTATACGAGTTTGGCTTTTGTTGTTTTGCCTGATGTTGATTCTTTGCAGATCAAAATTAGGCTCTGGCTTAGCCAGGGTTCATGACTTTATGTTCACTTTCTGTGTTTGGGGTGCGATCACCTTCTCTCATCAATTCAAACTGAGCTTTGTCTTGAGATTTCCTGTTGAAATCACGGGAAAGCGGAAATGCCCGGCTTGTATGTTGGGTATTATTGTATTCCAATCATCAGTTCAGGCATCGCTAAACTTTCGTAATTACTTTATTAAGCTGTAATGAAGTTATGCTTTCCAAGTGTGCCGGAGATATGGAGTCAGAAAGTTGAGGCACTAGACCTAAAACCAATGTGAAATATCACAAATGGAATCAGTTGGGAAGTAAACAGTACAAAGCTAGCGACTATTGTATAAATCAAATCAAAAGCAAGAAAAGCAAGAATAACATGCAAACAAGAAACAGGAAAGAACAAAAAAATAAAACCTGGAGCAATCCCACAAGCATTTCCAAGGTTATAACTCATAGAAGTTCAATATCAAACTCTTAATCCATCACCAGTAGGCGGGAAACGTGATCTGAAAGCCAAAATATTTCTTGTAATGTGCGGAAGATTGCTTGTAATGTACTCCGTAACATCATTATCCCAACATATGAGCCAGAATTGAGATCATCACATGACATAGAGTCTTAGGAACAATCTGTAGAAAAATCTGTCACCTGAAAACTAATGCACCGTAAGAAGCTATAAAAAAAAATATGGATGGTTAGTCCTCGGCCTCAAGGCCTACATCTCGATTTGCCTACCAGGGCTACATCCATAAACGACATAAAAAAGGGCAGCCCGGCGCACATTGGCGTCCCCGACAAGCGAGGGTCCGGGGAAGGGTCCCACCACAAGGGTGTAATGAGGGCAAACCTTCCCTTGTCAATTTACTGATACATTTTCACTGAGAACTGCTGTACAACGGTTCCTGCATTCCAGAAGCCTTAAAGACCACCCCCACCCCTAACCCCGTCCTGTATGTTCAATGGCTGCACAAAGCGACTCCTTGGACATTTAGACAACAGGCTGCAACTTGTTCGAGGCAATAGAGGCCAGAAGCCAAGTATGAGGTATTACTTGAGAGCGACTTTCAGCAGCCACCATCTCTGCTGCTAATTGTCTCTGTAACACATTGGACGCATCTTCTGTGCCTGTTACTTCATCATCATTGTAAACAATCATTGTAGGTTCCGATTTAAACTCTGTATTGCTACACCGTTCCAGTTGTTCTCTGTTTGTAAGGATGCCACCACCACCAGCGACAATCAGATCTTGGAGGTTCCAGAGGTATGCGGACTCAAAGTCACCACTGAAAAAGAACTTCAAGCCACTGAAGAGCATTGGTCCCTGCAAAAATACAAGACTCAGCTCAGTTTGATATTGAAACACTAAGTTTAGAAGAATTGACAGCATTGTCACAAACATTTCACCAAAACATAAACAGTGGAGTGAACTTCGTCCTAAAAAAGAAAAGTGGTGTGCATTTGATGTGAAAGTTACCATGACATTATAGATTTCACTATTTCATCACGACACTACTCAGAATATGGAAAAAAATCGTATCATTTCCAAGATGCAGTCGAGTAGGTAAAGCGCGACTTGTCTCAAACAGTTCTTTACTGTGCTACAGAGAAAAGAGAGAACTCACATTACTCAGAGCCCTGAGTCTGCCGATTCTAGGGCCATCACAGCAGCCATGATTATCAAGGTTAATTTCATAAGCTTCTTCATCCACAGGGCGTCCTAGTTCCATGCATGCTTTAACCCCTGGCACAGACCATCCCAGTAAAGTTGAGCAAAACAAGAATAGCCAAAGAAATCAGGTTGTTAAATGAATAAGAAAATTAGGAGCTTACAGTCAGGTTTAAGTATCCATCTCCCTTTCAGAATACCCATGAGAACTTTCAATGTCCTACTGCAAGCCCCATTTGCATCTGTTGCTGCAATCACATGAGTGACTTCTGGAGTCCAATGTTTTGTCACAGTTGCGCCACACAAGTTTGCAAACTTCCCTAACATGGACTGCATGTATCAAATTATATTATGAGAATTACCAAAAACAACAGAAAGGCATTGTTGATAGATCAGTTCTTTGGAATAGAAAAGGTGAACCTAAGTTAAATCCTAGAAAATAATGCAAAGACGTTAGAAAGTGAGCAATTGCACGACAAACCTTCTGATCAGCGGAGAGTGATGATGCACATAGAACCCAATTTTGAGCTCCAGAAGGAGATGCCGTCCAACAATCAGACTCACACAAATTCCTTTTCTTCAGCTCATCTTGGCTGAGTATACAGTTTTTAGGAAGTTAGAGCAGGTCCTTGCTAACACAGTCTCAAGTGTCAAAACAGCACTTCAGATAGTAAGCCTATTGAAAAATCATTATTTTGAGTTTTGACTACTGGAAGATAGACAGTGGACTCTTTAGAGACCTCAAAGATTGGATTCTTGATATCAAAGTACATGCAGCTGATGGAAAACTTGTGCCTTTCCTGAACTAATAATCTATGAGTTGGTACAGTAAGCATACGTAGTTGCTATTGTCTAAGAGGTGCATCAGAGTGTAAGATAATTCGAGGGGATTCTCAGTAGCACTTCTCCCTTCACTTCCTACAGTCACACTTTGTTGCATCTAATACAAACTGTGCTCTCACAAAGGAAGTGGAAAAATATTATAGTAACATTTAAATAGCATTCTCGTAAACTCACTTGCATGCAACACAATAACTACCAGAGGCACTCAGCTTATTCAAAAATATCTAAGCACAGAAGCACTCAGCTATCTAAAATACTAATCTGTGACAAGTACCATACATTTTAGATGGTGCGGGCTTTTTTGCTGTAGACTTTTTGGACCTTTCGCATGGAAACTTTTGGGAAGCATGAGCAGGACAAAGCATCAGGAAATCCACCTGCACAACCGGAGTGGTATAAGTATTGCCTCCTATTCACCTATTCTAGCATAAAATTTTGTGACTAATTCCATTTGTAGAAATAAACAAAACTTAAAGTAATTAAGATAAACTCACTGTATCCCATCGGCATTCTTCAATTTCGTATGCACAAGGAGCATGATAAGTTCTACGGCAGGATTTTGCAAAACAACCAAGGGCTGCTCCCTTAAGCCCACAACTGGTGCACTTCAGTTTTTCAGCTCTTGCGAGCTCTTTTTCCACGTTTCTTATGGTAGTGTCATTCTCATAGTAAATTTGAGGTGTCCTGCAATTTCATATATCGTAATCATGTCATGTGTCATCTACAAACACTATTTGAATCGATTTATACCGTACATGCCAAATTGCCAAGCCTAAGTGGAAGGGTGCTGATCTATAATGCAGTAAAAGAAGAACAAAAAGAACACCCAAGAATAATACTAATTTTAAGTGTGGTGATAGAAATGCATCCAGTCTAGATGATTAAAGAATACATTTACTTTGAGAATGAAGTAGTGATTTGAGAGCTTTTCCACTGATATTAAACTGATGCATAGGATAACCAATCCAGTACCCAAGAAGTAGTGTATACTCTGATGGTTAGGAAGTGCTACTCAAGTTTTAGTCAATTTGAAGTGAGAAACATTATCATACAATTATATAGGAATGCTTTGTAACTAATACTGACATGAACAAATTAGGAGTGGTGTAAATATGGTGCCATCCACAAGTAAGAAAGTAAAATAGCCATGTTCTAGTGAGGCAACGAATATCAAGATTCAGCAGCGCTGAAAAACTGATTCAAAATCGTTGCCTCCATTCACAAAGGAATATGTAAAATTGGTAAATTTGGAACATAGGAGCACCTATTATGAATCAGAAAAGGCATCCCTTCAAGTATTTCTCTCTATGAAGGATTAAATAAGGCACATTTTTCAAAAGGACATAGCAATAAGTACTCGTGCACGCAACATCAATTAGTCACATTACTCACATATAATTAGTAGCCACTTTTTTTTAAGGAATTAGTAGCCATTTTTAGTTGTGAATTGAACACTACAAGTCTATGACTATATATATCTTAACAGGAGCACAAACCATTCTATGCAGCTTTCATGGAGATGTGTGATATTAGAACGAGCAGCCTCACTCCCAAAAACTTGTTTACCATTATCGAAGTGGAGCAATGGCCCACTACCCTACACGAGGAAAGGGAGAGGAAATATTACATTAGCTGTGCAGAAACTAAAAGGAAAGTATAGAAGCAGCCAGTTCCAAAACAATCCCAATTAAAATGATACAACATTCAGAATGATGAGACGCACCTCTGTAACTTTCCATGTCTGACAGAAGGCACATATGAATTTAGGTACACATGTTGACTCGGACTCAATTATCAGTCGGTCGCCAGTATTACTTCCACATTTAGCAGTGGCAGAGCCACTTGAATCAGGCATTTGCAGATTCTTAACCATTGACAGGGAATGAACCTGAGGTAACTCCGCCAGACTCAGGTTTGTCTGCTTTTGCTTTTTGGAGTATGAATCAGGATGTTCACATGTCCCTCGTGTTCCTGAGTCATCAACAGCTCTTTTTTTCAATTTCTTCGAAAGACATTTTCCTGCAGTCTGTAGGAATAATTTGTAAGAAACAGCAAAGGTTTATTCAACTGCCACAATGAACAAGTCCCAGGTTGACAGACATTCACTAGTAATATTTGGATACGATAGTTGCACTGAAACTGCAGATGAAATTAGACATCCACTAACTAATACACATTGCATATGCTGCTCCTATGTACCCAAAAAAAACATAATGTAATACCATTACCAAGTCAATGACGGAAAGTGTTGTATCTTAAATCCCAAACAAGAAAGTTATAATGCCTGACTCCTGCCACGCGATGCTAATAAAGGAGGATTTTCATGTTATGAATCCTCACAAAAACAACTAATCTGTTGTGATATTTACAGTGTAGTGTATCATAAACATAGGGAACTAAAACAAGCAGACCAACAATTTGTGCTACCATGTTAATTGGAGATATGAAAGCTTCCAACCTTCAGTTGGAGGAGTTGCAGTGTCATGCGAGCAACAAGATGAAGACACAGAAGACAGAACACAAACTGATGCACATCATTTGTTGACTTTCGCCAACTTATTACAAAATCTGACTGGTATGTGGGACAATGATTTAAGGCATTAAGCACGGTAACACAGAGACGCAAACTTCATCATGCTTATGCAGTCATGTACTCATGTACATTAAGATGCCAAAACATATTCCTTCGCCAGACAATCAGTAGAGAAATAATGGTTACTAAACGATAGCAAATTACAGAACAAAGAATACTGGTATAAGTTAAGAACTCACATCAGCATTCTTTCCGGGATCACTGCTGTCAATCTCAGCACCCTTGCTAGCACCAGAGGAAGGAGGGCTATCAGGGGACAACTCCATCTGGTTCATGACATCAATAGCAATATGCTGCCCTTGTTGAGCAGCTCTTGCTTGAGAAAATGATGCAACATTACTCTCAAAATTTTGATCCAAAACACCAGGCTTCAAACCAAGATTTGCAAAACCACTACATTTCTCCAGCGTAGCCATAAGTGAAGTACTGTTTGGCATCATGGCTCGTTCATTACCCCTTGGTGGCACAATAGTGGTTCCGCTAGCAGAGTTCCCTGGAGAAGAGGAATTTATCTGCCCATTTAAGTTTGCTTTGGATGGAAAAAAACATTGCATCAAGCCTCTTCCTATATCTGAAGCAATCATTTGCAAAATCGAAGAACCTTATTAATAAAATTAAACTTAAGGAACACCAAATAGCAATGAAATTGTAAGACGATGGTATCAAAATTGAACCTGAGTTAAGCATGTGCATAGAGAAAGAAGCTTCCAAGCTTCTGTAGATATTCACCAAGTTTACCATATAAGGAGCTTCCCTCAACTCTGCAATTCACATTCATATTTCACGAAGTCAAAGTACATCTCTATGTATTTTCTGGTCTAATATAATGCGCAAAGGCCAATACAATCAATTTGGGACGGACGATTCATAAGAGAGAAAAGAAAGAAGCTATCTTTAGATCAAGTCTACTCGGTTAGACTCTATTTCGTGTTGATATCATCACACAATTCCATCAACTCCTCAAACAATTCGAAGCAAATATGAACTATTAATTTCTTGAAGCAATCACAGGCCTCTCTGAAGTGGCAAAATCACAAATTACCAAAACATTTACACATAACAGACTACACAGTACACAATCATTTTTTTTTTTGGTACAAAGGAGCAGCTAATGCTGAGGGGGTGGGGGTATGAGGATTTGAACCCGGGACAGCCCCCAGGCAGGTTGAGTTCCTAACCGCTAGGCCAACCTTAGTCCTCACAATACACAATCATTTGATAGAAAAAGCGACATCAAATGAAAAGACCATATCTTTTCACATCAAATCAATACCAAAAACGGTCTAAGCTATGATTACCCCCTCTTTTCTTAAGAATGTTAACATTTTGTTTGAATATATGGTAAAAATTTAAACCAAACATTAACAATCCAAGGGAACGGATCGAGTAAACCAATGCGCAACTACACAGTACACAGCCATTTGATAGAAAAGGCGACGTCCAACTGAAAAGACCATATCTTTTCACAGCAAACTAATAGCAAAAACATTCCAAGCTATTGCCCCTCTTTGTTTTCGGGATATTAACGTTTTGTTTGAATATATGATAGAAATCTAAACCAAACATTAACAATCCAATGGAACGGAGCGAGTAAACCAATGCGTAAATAAACAAACAAAAATAACACAAGTATAGTACCTTGCTCAACGTATGGCACTTTGCAGATTGGACAATCCGACCCAAATAAACTTGATTCTGGTACACAACATCTGGACAAAAAAATTACAAACACATCAAATTAGATCTGAATATCTATATTATGGCAAAAAGTTTGATTCATCAAAACTCTTTATTTGACATCACATAAATCTTATAATCTTACAGAAATATTATTAGAAACTTAATTAAGGGAAAAGAAAGTATATAAATACCTGCAGAAAATGTGGTTACAAGGTAACAACATCGGCTTTTCGTACAAATTCAAGCTGCCCAAATTAAAAATAGATCAATTAAACACCAAAGATAACACCTTTATTCAAAATTACATAGTAAAGATAAGAACTTTAATTAATTCAGAGTGGGAAAATGAAAAGAAATAATACCAAAAGGGGCACTTGAGTTCAAGGCCAAGCTTCTGAAGATGAAGGACCCATGGGTTGAGAAAACGGGCATGGGTCTGTGGATCCTCCATTTTTGTTCTTGAGCAAGCAAGCTCTAGAGAGAGAAACACTGGTGCTTTTTTATGTTTGTAGAGAGAGAAAGAAAGGAAGTGTTGAAAATGGCACGCGGAGTTCATGTGACGGAACACTGGTGCTTTTTATGAAGAGAGGGGTGGAATGTGTAAGTACTAAATTGCCCTTGGGGAAAGAGCCGTTTGTGTAGGGGGTGATTAGGGGTTTATGGGGGGTTTATGGTAATTTAGGATGGGGTTGGATTTGTGAAATTTTGAAGTTTGGTGCGTGTTTCGTTGTTTCCCGCCAAGCTTTTTAAGGTTATTGAAATTTTGCCGGCAAAAGTGCTGTTGTTGTTGTTTTGGAGGGAAGAGAGATGGAACCTCATTTCCTTCGCTAGTGTTTGGTGGCATTGGTGCTATGTTATATATGCACGGGAGCCTTATCTTATGAACCATAATATTAGAATTATTTATTTATGACATTGTTGTGGTTTAGTATAATTTTTCATCAAATTAAGTGAATGAACAAAGTGATAATTAGTTGTCAAAGTTTGAACTGTACTGTACTCTTGATTTTAGGACACACTATTACTTATCTAGAACTTTTTTAGAATCGGTATGACTCTATTAACTTTTCATGGACAGTACAAAATCATTACAATCAAATAACATACGAGCAAGTCCTATTTGAGACGATTATATTGATTAATCAACATTCATTTATTTTGCTATATAGTGACCCTTTGTGCATTTTGTATTTTTGTATTATTTGTTCAATTCATCAACGTTTTTATTTTAACAATATTTGAAATCATATTCTACCATCTTTACTTATAATAAAATTTGAAAATTTGTGAAATATGAGTTCGATATTTATAAAAGTCAAAATACTAACAGCTCGTGGGAAAAGAAGTAGGATCCTTTTTAGTACGTGAACCCTCTCAAAGTTAGGCGGTGAAGCTAAGTTTGTGTAGTTATTCCTTCGTTAATATTAACGGTGAAGTCCCTAAGATAAAGGTGTCTACAGTTTGTATTGATGCACAATGTCTACCATATACTAGCGGGAGTATATACTCTCGCATTTACTTTGCTTTTACGTACTTTAGCGGGCTTTTGTGTATGTTTGGTAGTCTTCCGTGAATTTTTTTAGTGGAATTTTATGATAATAAAGTTTTTACATTTAATACCACAGATTTGAGAGTAGGTTTAAAAAGATATAAGGGGCTCTTATGAGTTCTTAAAGGATTGATGATGCTACTCATACCAACAAAAGTCGACTTTCTTTTTAACAATCTCATGTGCTAAGAACTCTCATACTTAAGCGTACTTGCTGGAGAATAGTCTTAAGGGTGACCTATTGGGAAATTTACCAAGGTGCGCCAAAAGGTTTCATGTTGGTCTGTGCGGCCAGTATACAGACTCACAAGCTCTCATCTATCTAAACCTAATCTAATCTAATCTAATCTAATACTATATATTAAAACCTGAAACCAAGTCTTTCCTAGGAGGACACTTGGCATTCATTGATTAGATAGAACATAAAAATAGCATTAATTACAATTATCGGTTATGATATGGTAATAAATTATCATATAGTAGTTGTTTGATGTAAGTTCTTCGAATACAGTTGATCGGGTAAGCCTCGCCGAATACCTGCACAAAGGGAGCCCGGTTTCCACCAGGCGTCGCCCCTTCGACGATCAAGTCAGTACAGGGCTTGAGAATGGGTGGCAAATAAGACAAGAATAGCCTTTTATGCACAAGTCAAGAGAATAATCAGAGAATAAAGAATGTCATAATTTTGGGTATGTGTGTAAGAACCTGATTTTGATGGGTCATAAAGGGGGTATTTATAATGATTGAGTGGGGACCTAGGAATAATCCTAGGTTTCCCCACTCCATCTTGACCCTTTATTTCCCTTCCATCTAAGGGCTGCCCTTAAAGGAGGATTATTGCATCACATGGGCCTTTACTAAGGTTCATTTCCTTAAGGGGTATGGCCCAACCACAAAGTGGTACCAGCAGTAGTATAATATTAGCTAATTTATGGAAAATTTATGTAAAATAGTAATTATGATAATTTATTAGAATAAAGATAAGCCATCATCTTTTATAAAACGAGTATAATCAATATAAATACATAACCCGAGCATTGCACGGGCATGCAAACTAGTCTTTTAATAAAGTCGTGCTATTAATATAAGCTGATGTGGACGTGACATGTAAGCATTAGCGGAGCAAATCATGGGCGAAAAGATTTTGATCAAATCCTTATATTAGTCTACAAATACTTTTCAGATCAAATGTACCATATTAGAAAGAAAAAAAATTTAGATAAATCTATGCAAACATATATGTGAAAGGAACTAAAAGTTAATACAAGGATACTATACAACCGACGATATAAAACACTTATATTCACCTTAAAAAAAAATGAGTAGTTGACTTATGTAGTTGTACGTATAAAGCAATCAATCACATATTTAATCCCATAAAATAGTAAAACGTGCATTTTAATAGAAAAGATAATGATGAAAAGACGTTAGAAAAAACCACCTTGGTCATGTTATGAATTGCGTTTAAACTAAAAGCATAATGTATAAAGAATTTTAACTATAGTTGATACGATTTAGTCTCTCGAACTGGATCTGGCGAGCATTTATATTCTACGACGACCACCAATAATTTTTGTGTTTTGCCAAAAATAATTTTGAAGCCGAGATATCCTCAGGTTGATTTGCTAATCACTTGGCCAACTTTGATTTTCAATGCATGATCCTATTGTTATAGCGGATGTGTATAGAATGGCACTATGGCAGCAATTCAAAGCAATTTTTGTCTATTGTAATAGTTCACAACAATTAGGTCCAATAAAAAAGATGATATAACTAAGATATGTGCCAATAATAATAAAAGTGATCTAAAATTTAAATCAGAAATCTAAAAAAATATACTCTATTTTTGGTACATAGCATCAACTAATGTTGCGGGCGTATGAGTAAATCCATATCCTCTATACACACACTTTTAAAAGATCTGTCCAAAAACCACGACATAATCCAATAACCTATAGGAATAAGATTTTTTTTAAGATAACTTTTTTCAGTAAAATTAAAACCCGTATACCTACTCTCAAGACTAAATTGGTACATCAATTAAGTTTGTCATATTTTATGAATTTAAAAGTCGAGGGGTTGCCGAGTATGAAATTGGAATTGAGAAGTGGGGGTGGTGAGGGAGTCGACAGTAAGAAGACACGATAGGAAGTTGACAAGTTGGGTAGCATTGTCTAGGAGAGTCAACGGGGGGTAGGGGGCCACGTAGAAGAGTTGAAGGGAGTGCTAAGAACGTCGACATGGAAGCTAAGTGTGGGATGTTAAGCACAAGAGTTGAAGGGTGGTTAAGGTGAGTCGCTTAGGATGTGAGCCTTCTCCCGAAAATGCTATTTCTTCCCTTTGAACAAAATACAAGGCCAGTAGGGACTAAGTTATCTACACTTATTTGTCGGTGAGGGGTAAGATGGAATGGGCACCGAAGTCAAGGACAGTGCTGAACAACTTTTGACCACAGGCTAGAACCGAATTCGAAAAACAATGCAAGGGGTAAGTATTACGAGTTTTTTTAGTAACTAACCGAGTATAGAAACAAATATTAACATTTCACACTATATATAATACAAGAACCTAGAGTATGGGATCAGTGGAGGAGCTTACGTACGTATGATACGGTATCGCCTCGATTGGGAGGGGGGGTTAAATAGAATACTTGATGGTGATTACTTTCGTTTCATGTGATGGACGGGGTGTAGACTTGTAAAACGGGTCGGGCGGGCGGGTTTCGGGTTCGGGTAGTTTCGGGTTCGGGTAGATTTGGGTTCGGGTGTATTTCCGGTTAGGGTCAATACGGGTTCGGGTCGGGTTACGAGTTGACCAACGGGTCGAAAATACATTCTCGCGCCTTTTTTATTTGTAAATATTAACAGGTAAAATATTATTTTATTCTTATTTTCCAAAAATTTTATATATTATATTATATAATAATAATGATTGCATCATATGTATGCTTTATATGTCTTAAAAGAAAATTTTAATTAAAATTTTATTAATAGTAATGGTTTTATATCATTTTTTTATTATTATAATATTTCTTTACTAAATATGTTTGACCCAACGGGTTGACCCACTCGGGTCGGGTATTTACCCTGACATATTGGGTCATTTCGGGTTTCGGGTGCTTTTCGGGTTCGGGTTGAAAAAGTCCGGGTTTTCGGGTTATTTTCGGGTCGGGTCTCGGGCGGTTTTTCGGGTCGGGTCAGAAACTTACAGGTCTAACGGGGTGTTATAAATGGTATCAGATTATCCAGAAGTATGTAGAATGTATTTTGCTCGTTTAATAACTTTTACATGTTTGGAAATTTATAAAATTTACATTTTTCCCAACGGAGAGGGTCCGGTCATCCTTGCTTGTCTCGCACTTGTACTGCGTTCAAGTCTTCTTCTTCGCCGTGTCTCTCACCTCGACTCACACACAAAGCCTTATTTTGGTTGGAATAATCGTAATAACATAATTTGACCTGATTGGAATGAATTTGATATGAATGCGTCGTTTTGGTCACATCAAATCGAGCCTTATTATCGCCAAAATTTAATAAAACTAGTCAAATAAGATACTTTGCCCAAGTAACCTAGTTTAAATGCTTACCAAACACAACCGTAATATGATATACTCCATATGTCCTCCATCAAACACCCCATACGGGATTGCTTAAGGAATAAAGAGAAATATATATATATGGAGATGATGGGTAATTTGCTTATTATTTTTAGAGATAATAGACAGTATGTTTAGTACTTTTGGAGATAGTGGAAAGTTGTTGGGTGGTGAAAACCAATTAGAAAATTTAGAAGTAGATGTTTAAATGGGGAAACCCGAAAAGAAAACTGGGGTGTTCGTTCTTTGGGGGGATGGAGGGAATAGTTACAAATACTTACAATACATCATGTTCATAGTAATTTCGCCATTTCTCACAATGAAATGCATATCATATTAGACGGCATACACATTAAACTTATTATTTCATTACTCGGATTGTGAATTCAAGGTTATTATTTTTATGGTAGACTGCGTGGTGTTATTCAACTATGTCAAAATGCATGTGGCGCCCTTATTTTTAAACTACTACATTGTGGTGCCATTAATTTGCAAAGTGTAATTCATGGTGTTCCGATGGCCTGACATCAGCTCTGATACGTCGATGAGGTGGTGATTAATGGATATTGGTTTTGAAAACCTTGGTTTCTTAATCCAAATTTTTTAGATGTCAAGATTCGTGAAATTACCGAAAATGCATAACACATGGTACCCCTAATATAAAATTTTAAAGCAAATGTACATGGTGCCCTAATGTGCGAAGCTGAGGGGGCACCACGTACATTTTTTAAAAAACTTTACTGGCACCATGTATATAAAAAGAGGGAATGGGGGTGAAAGTTTGCTGCTCAAAAAATTGTTTCGGCTTGGACCGAACGGCAGCTTCGGACTTAAAAAGTTGGGTCTGGGCGTGATACAAGGCTGCACATGACATGCTTCCTGAGTCAATGACTCTTTCGCCCCTATCCTGTAAATGAAGATTAACATTGACCAGATTTCCAGCTTTTTGATTATTCGATTATTCAATGATGGATAATATCTGTTGTTTTTTTATAGAATTGATTTGCACTTCGATAATCGATCTCAAACGAAGTCGCTTACTTCCATGGCAAAACCCCCATTTTTTTTTTGTTGATCAAATGAAAAAACTCATATTTTCGTACCCAAAAAAAATTCAACTTTCTTTTACCATACAATGATACAAACCAGATTATTTCATTACCAAAAAAAAAAAAAACAGTTCGTATTTGATTAAAAGAAATGCCAGATTTTTTTACCTACAAAAAAAAAAACATCTCTCGCTCTTCCACAAAAAAAAAACCACTTTTTTTTTTACAAATATACATCAGAAAAAAAATCGGGAGAAGAAAAGGCTGGTGATTGAATGTAAATTAAGGTGCTCCATATCTGCATGTAGAAGAGAGAGAGAGAGAGGGGGGGGGAGATTTCTGCATTTTCAGAGAAGAAGAGGAATGTTTGGGAAGAACAAGAGAGAGAAAGTCAGTGAAGATGATGAACTGGAGTAAGTGTAACACCCCGTATTTTTGGGACTTTATTTAATTAGGGTGTTACGTTTATTAATCATTTTGAGAGAATTAATTAATAAGAGTTATTTTGGGAGTTTGGTGAATTTAATTATGGACTATTTTAGTAATTGGGTAATTCTATTTTGGGAAGTTGTAAAATTAGATTATTGGACTTGGATCGGATTTATGGATCACTCATCTCACCCGACTAATTAAGCCCGAACCCGAGTCTACCCTCAAACCCATTCACACAAATCAAAGGAGATAAACCCTAGCTTATACTATATATAGTCGACTCTCTCTATCCCTCTCACCCTCTTCTCGTAGCCTCCACCCGCAGAAGATTCCCAGCATTACTGTATTAACTTCAAACACACATAATTCTCTCATCCGATCTCTGATTAGAGCGTGGTTGGTGGTGTTAGAACCGTGATTTCGATACGAATCCAGGAACACGTGGATAATGCCAAGATTCCATCGAATGATACTTGTGCAAGTGTTTTAGTGGAGCTGTATCTATCTACCTGAGAATCTGTTCCGCCCCTCGTTAGTTTGAGGATTCCCGTCGACTCCTAAGGTATTTGAGGACGAGATTTTTTTGGAGGTGTTCCTTACTCTATCATAGACAACATATCAAAAATTGGTAAGACGTAGATCTGTGGATGAAAAGTTATATTAGCTTTCGTAGGTAAACCCTAATTCATGTTTATGGTTCAGTGCGAGATCGATTCCCGTAGATCCACTTGGAGTTTGTGGGTGAAATTTGGAGGCAATGTTCCTGACATTACCCTTTATGTCATACTCAATTTTGGTGATCATACGATGTCGGAGGTAGAAGTTATATATGTTTGAATAGCACTGACTTCTTTTAGATTCGTGATATATTAGTTAATTTGTGAGATTATGGTTTATAGTTATACCTTGTGAAATAGAGGATCATTGATTAAGATTGTGTTTGTTTGGGCATCTAGATTGTGGATTCGGGGAGGTGTTGTTCATTGACTTGGTTTGAAGAGTTTGGTTTAAGGATTAGCGTTGAAAGGTAAGAACGTTGGTTACGATCCCAACCACGATATCTAAACTCTAAAGAATATATCATCTTGATACTACCCTTGTTTCCATTGACCACTGCTTCATATTATACCTATCATTGTCCTACTATTTTCGTATCAATATCGTTTGAAATAACCATGCAGCACTTCCCGCCAATCGGCTCAAAGAACCGGCCCTTCGGCCTCCTTGTTTCCGCCGGTTCGGCCCTCTCGGCCGGCTCGGTTTCTCGGCCGCTCGGCCACTCGGCCGAGTGTGTGCCGTCTTGATGTTGCTCTTGTGTTTCTTTGATGTGATTCGTATGATTTATATTATGTTAACGATTGTATATTATGTATTGTTTACGCGCGTATGATTGTGTACACTAATGTTTATGATAATGATATTGTTGATGATGTTTACCACCTAGAGTAAGGTGACACGGCCCGGATCGGTCACCTCTAACCTCTGATCAAGGTTGTTTAGGTCGGAGTAGCTACCGACTTCCTAATCGGCTTACCTCCTAGAGGCTTCGCATCCTACCTGGCCCTCTAGTGAGGGGTGTGCACACTTCAAGACGTTAGGATCTGTTTTCTAGTACTCTAGCTCACGTTGGTTCGAGATTGTGGTGGCTGTGGGGTAGGAGCCCAGCCGTTGACGTAATGATATAACAAGACTTTTGGCTCTTGTTGCGATATGGCGATTATCGCACTCTGTTATTGTTGTGATGTTTGATTATTGTTGCTAAGCCGTGCGACGAGCACATGTTTCTTGATTCCTTGTGTTTTGTGATTCTTACTCAGCCTGTATGCTGACGTTCTTTCTTCTGGTTTGTTCCCTACCATGTTCTGGGGCCTATGTCATTCTTTGATGGCATAGTTTGACAGGTCTTGTTGATGTGGATGCTTGCTAGAGGAGTCAAGTGCATGCTGGGGCTTTTATAATAATCATTAGACATTTATTTTCATTTGAATTATGTAATTTGAGATTAGTTTTGAGAACAATAGATTGGCATTGTTTAAGACTTCCGCTGTTATGTTTCTAATTAGTGTTGTAATTGAATAAATAGCCTTGCAATTGACTTGGTAGTCAATTGCGGCGTGACAATTCTAAATTTATTTCCGTTTATAATTCAGTCAAAATTTAGGGTTGTTACAGTAAGGTTTTGGGGATTGAGATGTGTTATTGGATTAAAAGAAGTAAAGGATAGGGTTAATTGGGTTGATTTGAGAGGGTTAATTGGTCTAAGTGGTCCAATTAGATAGGGGGTTAGAGAATTAGTAACGGTCGATGAGGGCATGTGCAATGGGGTGGTTTATCCACCCCGATTTTTAAATAAGATTCACAAATGCAAGTTTTCCATTTTTTGAAACTTAAGAATTGAGTTTTTACGGAAAACTAGGTGAGAGAAAAGTAAATATAGTTAAACAAAATTAACTAATAATCAAAAAATTTAGTTCTTCCGTTATAGGTGTAATTCTTATGCGTTGAGTTTGCAAAAATATGAGGTGGAATTGAAAGAACTCAACCATTGCTAATGCTCAAAGGAAATTTAATGGGTTAATTTGTCCCATATAAAAACGTAAAAGATTGAATGAAATTATCGAAAAAATTAATACGTAAAGAAATACTACGTACACAAAATGGTGAGATTATCTAACTTTGATGAAAAGAACATATTTTTATCATTACAAAATCTAGCCTAATCAAAAAAATTAGAATTTTCAATTTGTTGTTGCCAAAAAATTCTGATTTACGAAACAAGCTTTCAAATTTATTTTTAAAAAATCATTTTTGTTTATCTTTTTTTTAGAAGTGTTATTAATCTCCTTGAATGAATCAGGTGCATCATACAATATTACAATTTGAAACATGAAAACGTGGCCTGAGTGAAGTGTTTTCTTGGTTCATGTGCGTATGCATGCGACTTTGGATCAAAAGATAAAGTTTGGATAATTTTGTGTGAGAGTATACGGAATAAGTGTATAACATAGATGGACCTTTATTTTAATACTGAAACTTTGGCTAATTCAGTGCTTAATTGTAGCTCCTTGCGTCGTGCTATACGAATTGAGATCAAGTCATCAAGTGCATAGTTTTAAATCTAACTAGGCAAGTAGTGGCAGTTAGTTTTTGATGAGGTCAATAATGTAATGTCCGAAATAGTAGTAGTCATGACTGCTAGAACAACCCAAAACCGTCAACGCCTTTTTTATCTCTAAATTCTAATTTTGGTTTTTTCAAGTAATTTTGCGTTTCTGGTTTGAAATATAATGTTTAGAAATAGTTCGCTTGTTATGGCGCCTGGATCGCATATAGTATTTTGTTTCACTTCAATATTAGACAATCTAATTTGCTACGCATCTTCATTTATTTTCCTTGACCGTTTTGAGGCCCTTAGTGGAGATGGTTTCACAATAAACAAATAACTGCACATCTAACTTGCAGGTGCGCGCCCTCGCACACCTCGTGACTTCGTCCATGAAGAAATTCTTTTCTCTTGAGTCTTGACCTCCGATTGTCAAACCCTCAACTACCTAATTAAATAACGCAATGAGCCAATGAATAATCATGAATTTAAGATTCTTGCCCTTTTTTTTTCAACCCCTAAAAAAGGTCGAATCCTAACTTTATCCGACTAGTAATTAGTTAATTACAACTATAGATAATACAAGTTGTAAGTCGTTGTAACGGTCTTTCCCTAATACAAAAATGAAAAGTTGTAATGGTCAAGCTAGGCTAGTTGTCGTCAACTTCAGGTATAAAACTGGTGCAAATGAGTGTATGTATGAATTCATCAAGAAAAACAAAGAGAAATTAAATACTCCATAATAAGCTTATTAGTCATGGTTTCCAGTGCATGTTTAGGTATCTTGGCCATTACATCTAGTTTTTGGATGGTCTTCATTACTATGAGCTTTAATCATTACGGGGCGGAAGCCTCTGATCCGGCGAACCTTCAAGATTTCTGTGTAGGCGTCAAAAATCCTAACACCGCAGGTATATGATTCGCCATTTAGCTTCGATTCTTTACTGTAATTGATTTGATTGTGATAAAAATGCATCTCTCGTACTTTAGTTGAGTTCAATTCGTTACACTACCTACACATATTAAGCCGATTTACTAATTAAAGAAAGCTAGAGCTTAGAGCTATAGGCAAATTAAAAATTTGCATCGTTATAAATATTTGGTCGTATTGAAATGAGTGGACTTTAAATTCCTCTTGAATTCGCTTTAAATGATATATTTACCCTTTATTTCTTTCATTTTTTACGTTGACTTCGTTCTTTGGGTTCCCTTACAAACCTGGGCCATCATAAAGGGATAATATGCATGTAGTTAGGTCTGAGGGTTGCATTTTGTCGCAACTCTGATCCAACGACATTGCCTGTATTTTATTTAGAAATAAAAACTTGAGTCCTTAATTTCTATTCTAACTAATACTCTGGAAGTAACTTTATTCCAAAACCTTAATTTTAGATGTGCCATGCCAGAGTGCAGATTTTTGGTCCCACATTCTCATATCCATTGTCAGTTATAATGTATAACGAATTAACGACACCATTCGGGTGCATGCTACGATCATACTTTTGTACTAACTTTAACCGATAAAAAAATAATCGCTAACAAATTTATATTATAGTAAGATTTTAACTCCTGATTGGTGTGGTACATATGAATTTACGAATGATATGATGAGCCGCAAACTTGAACATATAATTTATACGGGTCATGCTTGGGCTAGAAGCAAAGACGGTTGATTCAATTCGTGTCATTCTTCATTTGCAGTGTTGGTCAATGGGATGTTTTGCAAGAACCCAAAGGACGTGACAGCCCAAGACTTCTTGTTCACAGGGTTCGATACGATAGTAGACACAATCGGTCGCATTTTTTTCAGTTTGCGACCAAGGTTTTTGCGACCACTCATATCAGTCGCAAATCGGTCGCAAATGCCTGTTTGCGACCGATTGTCCATACTTTGCGACCGATTTGGACGGTCGCAGTTTGCCTGTTTTCTTGTAGTGCGTCCTAGGTGGAAATGCAACATTGATAGACGCACTAAAATTCCCAGCACTTAACACACTAGGTGTGGCCATAGCTCACGTAGACTTTGGCCCGTACGACCTAAACACCGCTCACCACCACCCTCGCGCCTCTGAGATCTTTTCCGTCTTATATGGAACTATATATGTTGGTTTTATAACCACGGATAACTAGCTTATTAGTGCAGTTCTTAAGCCCGGCAATTTGTTCGTGTTTCCACAAGGATTAATACACTTTCAGCATAACTTGAGTAAGACCAGAGCAAGAGCTGTATCTGCATTTGGGAGCCAACATCCGGGAAGAGTTGATAGCGCTCATGCATTATTTGGAACCACGCCGTCTATTTTGGATGATGTTCTTACGAAGGCTTACCAAGTGGATGTGGACGTCATTGATGAACTCCGGGCTCAATTTTATGATTCTCTCGGAGATATTAAAAATTCTGGGAAGAATTCACACAAAGATGTTTGAGCGTTATTGTACTACGTACTTATGTATGTGTTTTCAATTGGTCATTCACCAAAATGTTTACCATGCCCGACCGAGGACTCGAGGATGGAGTACGTGCGTACAACTCGAACTTATTACTCCGTACTTTTCTGTGCTTTAGTTGTGGCATGCGTTTTTTCATTTATCTTTAAGAATATTTTGTATGCATTTATTTGTGGAAATTTTGTGAAGGTTGTGTAATTTTGGATGATGTTCTTTCAAGTTTCAATACCTGTTTCAAAGTTATAGCTTTATGTTCACGTCCTTTTAAGTTAATTTACAAGGAGATTCCAATTATCTAATTATTTACTCCCTCTGATCAAAAGACAATTTCCCCCTTTGTTTTGTGCTTGGGCGACCGACCATATTGGGAGCTATTTCTAAACCAATGAATCGTTCACTTGATGATGTAAAACCTAGTACATCTTTCATTTTTGTTTTAAATAAAGGAAAAATATGTATCTATGTTTATCATATATTCTATTTTGCATTGCATTCTATCAACTCCATTTGATGTTAAGTTTAAGTAAAACAGGTCTTTCGTTTGGTCTATCATTAGCTCCCAACATAGCTATTCAAAAATTACCAAATGAAACAAAAAATTGTCTTTGGATCGGAGGGAGCATGTTCTTTCTTTTGTTTTTAATTTTCTACTGTACAAGATTATGCTTGTGGGAGTCCGAGATAAGAGATAAAAGAGAGAATTTAAATTTCAAACTGAATTGAACCAAACCAAACTATAACATGAAATCGACTCAATTATTAAGACCCTGTTTGATAGGAATGCAATTTTTTTTTATCTGAATTGATTTGATTTGGTCTGATCGAATCTCTTAAGAAATAAAGTAAATGTAGATTAATTAATAAATGAACTTAACTCGATTTATTGATTGTTATATGAATAACTCTAATTTGATTTGATTACAATATACTTCTTCCATTCATATCCAAGTTTCCTGTTTTTGAAGGTTGGTTGAGAAGGCATATTGGGAACCATATTTAGACCAATTAATATAAACACTTGCCATAGAACTTAATGGTATTGGGAGCTTGCATTGCAAAATGAAACATGTGTTAATTTTATATGAAAATAAGTATTCATTTAGTCTAAAAAACATTCACAATATGGCATCAGAACCAACATGAAAAAACAGGAAGTTTGGATATAAATGGAGGGAGTACCTCTTTTAATTAGAAGATTATATGGTCCACTCGCGTTTGAAGTTTGAACACAAGTCAAAAGGAGTAGGACCATCCACCCTCCCTCCACGAATCCCAACGGTCACCTCCCTCACTACAACTATCGACTGACCGTTTTGTACTCTTTTTATTTGGTTTCTTGCTCTTACCCCACTAAAACATCCCACTAAACCTTCCCCTTTTCCCTTCCTTAATACGCTCCCTCCTCTCTCCCTCCCCCCCTTCATTTCGGCGTGTGTTTGAACTTCGAACCCGCTTTACAATGAAATTCATCAACTAATCTTCTTCTTTACTCTTCACTTCCACTGAACTTACATTAACCCAAAACCCCAAAAAAAGTTCCCACCTTTCTTTCTATTTTTAGAAATCAAACCCTCTTGCAATTTGTGATCTTTCCAATTTTATGCACAAAAATGGGGTGTTTTCTTGGGTGTTTTGGTGCGTCCAAAGATGATAAGAAACGCCAGAAAAATGCCCACATATCTCATCCTCCTCCTCTTTATGTACTGCACTTTCTTTAAGCTCACTCTTTCTTTTCTTTTGTTTGTTCTGTTTATGTGATTTTAATTTGATTAATTTTTGTTGTTGTAGAACTTTGTGAAGCAATACAGTCCAATACATCAAACTGTTGCACCAAAACAAGAATTGTTGGAGGAACCCATTAATCTTCCAGTTCCTGAATCTACTTGGTAAATTGCTCATCTTTTTATTTGATTAATTCATTTTTTTTTAATATAATTGAATTTTTCTGCAATTATCCTGTTAGGGTTTATGTGCCTAATTTTTTTTAATGTAATTCTGTGATAACATTAGGGTTTTTGTGCTCAGTTTGCAGCAATGTGCAATTCATTTTCAGGGTTTTGCTACATGTTTAATTTCTATTTTTTCACTTTGGGTTTTTTTTTTTTTTTTGTGCTTTGGTAGGGCTTTTCAGCTTTTGTGCTCAAATTGCTTCCTATTTTTTGCAATAAAAATGTTACTGTATTTTAGGGGGTTTGCATGTTTTAGGTTCTGTCCTACTTCAGTGATTTTGCTCAATTTGATTGTTCTTTTTGGTAGAGAGGAGGGGGGGGTGTCTTAAGGTTTAAGGGCTGTTCTGGAGTCTGACATTCGATAGACATTATTGTGTACGTTGCCTCGGAACTTGCCCTCTAATTTGTCTGGAGACTCTAATTAGGACGGTTTCAAAGGACGATTAGTGTTAGCCGCCCCCATCATTTTGGAACGTGTTGGTCTATATTCAGTCTGGGTTTTCGAAATTAACTTCTATTTGTGTTGTTGGTTTTTATTTTGTTTAGGGTTGAGCCAGAGGAGGAGAAACTGAGCTTGACTAACCAGTGAGTTTTTGAGATAATTTTTTTAGTAATAGGGCTCTTCTTTTATTTGTTGCAATGTCAGCTTTCTAATTGTGTTTAGAGGTTTTGGTTTCAGGGCCAAGGAAGAGGAGCAGAGCTCGGGAGCACGAAAGAAAGTAACGTTTGATTCAAATGTCAAAGAATATGAGCATGTTTCGAGTAATGGGGGACCAGAGATTATAGAGGAGAATGAAATAGGGGCTTATGCCAATTGCACTAAACCAGTCAGTTCTTCACCTTTGTCTGAAAGTGGTTCAAATGTGTCAAGCTTGGGGTCATACCCTTCAAATCATAGGTACCAAAACTGTAGAGAGAGTGATGATGAGGATGATGAGCTAGACTGTGAAGTTAGTGATTTAGAGGAGGATGAAGATGAGCACGATGAGGATGATGATGAAGAGGCCTACGATGCTGAATACAGTGATGATGAATACTACTCAAGACAAGTGCCGGGAATTTTAGGGTCCTGTTCTTCTAAGGAATCGGGGACTAAAAATTCAATGACATCTGCAGTTAATGACAGACATGTTGATGAGCCTATTGAGGATTATGGTTCCCATGATAAAGAAACAAACACTCCACCAGTATTCTACCGTGGTGCTCGAGACAGAGCTGGTTATGTACACTCTGTGCTTAATCCTGTTGAGAATACAGCTCAGTGGAAAAACGTAAAAGCTAAACGAACTCCTCGATTGACGCAGCAAAAGGAGAATTTTGAAATGGATCTTGGTTCTAAGCAATCTTCTCTGAAGTCCAAATCAAAACTAGACAACCTGGAGAGTAAGTTTGAAGTTGCTGTTGATGCCAGTCTATCTACATGGTTGGATTCCTCCCAGAAAACACCCCCTATCAAGGCTATACCAATTGGCTTGGATACAATATCATCTTCTGCTAGCTTGTCTTCACAGGGGTCTAATTCGGTGAAACCCCAGGATGACAGACCAATACTGGGTGCCTTGACAATGGCAGAGCTTAAGCAACATTCTGGGTCTTTTTCTCCTAGAAGATCACCTAGTCGAAGCCCAAACGAGAAGCCACTAGTAGGCACTGTTGGAGTACACTGGAATCACAAAAATGATATGACTCCCATTGAGGACTCTGGTTCAGCCTCTTCATTCAAAGGGATACCGAATACTACTAGCAAATACAGAGAGGTATCTATGAAATGAAAGTCGTTGGATCATTTTTCGTCCTAGAAATTGAAGTTACTGATATGGATTCTCCACATTTACAGGATAAGAGAGTGAATTGGCATTCTACTCCATTCGAAACCAGGCTGGAGAGGGCTTTAAACAGAGGTGCTGCTGACTCTCGTTCCTAATCTTGTGTTCTCTCTAGGGCCTGTTTGCATGTTGCGGACTGTT
Organism: Spergularia bocconei; assembly: GCA_963457585.1. Lineage (NCBI taxonomy): Eukaryota > Viridiplantae > Streptophyta > Magnoliopsida > Caryophyllales > Caryophyllaceae > Spergularia > Spergularia bocconei. The sequence goes on along the minus strand of OY734950.1, from coordinate 12,613,765 downwards.
ACATCTTTCCTTCATCTTGTTTTGTGGTATACTCTGAAAGTCAGCGTGCTCTGGAATCCTCATGAGGTGTGAATACTGTTCCACTTGTGTGTGCTGTTTGTGTTAATTCTTTGTTGTTGCATTCATTGGGGTGTATTTTATGTGTAAAGTGCAAGTTTGTTGTTGAATCACTTGAGTAAAAAGAACGAAGATTGTGTTACGTTCTCGTCTGATCTGTCCTTTACCTTTTTCTTTTCCTTTTCGTGAAAGAAGTACAAGGTTTACCATACATGTAGGCTACAGCTCTGTAGTGTCCATCAGTCGGTCCATCTATGCTTCTTGTTAACTTTCAGTCATATATGTTCGACCAATTTGCGATAAACCTTTCCGATTCTCGCATATCGAAGGTTTTATTTTGCTAGTCCTACAATGATCGTTGTAAGTTTGCCTACCAAGGAGCTTTAGTGGCTACTTGTCGATCAGAGCTCAATTTCTGTGGTTGGACTTGGAATTGCAAGACGCAAGGGGAACCCTAGAAACAGGACTAGTGCACAAACTTCATCTGGGAAGGGAGCTTTAGTGGTATTGAGCAAGGGATTAGTAAAGAGCAAGTTTTTGTCCATCGAATGTGTTTTTGAGATAACATGATTTCGTAGACCCTCTAAATGTGAAATATATGTTTGTCATTGTCCCCTAATATGATCAACATCTGTGTTTTTATTCTCATTTGTGTATGAAAATATGAAATGCTCTCTTTTGACCATTGAAACATGATGCTACAAGTTTTAGTGTAGATAGAGCTAGATTTCTAGTTTCCACTAGTATATGTTCCTAAGTCTTTCCTTTGAGTTGAATTGACTGAGGAAATCTACAAGTAATAACTAGTGAAAGCCAAATTTGGTTAAACCAGCACTCTAGTCTTCTTTGCTACATGGTCTGAAATACATCTTGACATGAATACATGACCAAATTATCTAACTCCTATTCATAAGGATGGTGATTATAGATGATTAATTGGTTAAAAGCGAGAAAACTCTTACGAAGTTAGGGTATCTAAGAGAGTCTTAACTCACAATGAAGTGTCATGGTTTCTACCGTTTTACCCTCTTTGTGTGCGGACTCTTATTCTCACATGAGAAATTGTCAGTTTGTCACATACATAAGGGAGTGTTTAAATTAATACGAAGAGTGTAATAATTTCATCACCCCACTAGTATAAGTGAAAGTCGGGAATAAACCGAGTAGCAGATCCCACATCTTTGGAATGCATCAAAAACAATTTTAGTGAGAATTAAACTCCTAAATTCAAAATTGAACCATGCTTGAATACCAGCATAAGTTTTGTGCTACAGAGACGTTCATTTATGGGGAAATTTTTGTGTGACCTCGGGGTATTTATGGTCCGTTGCCCGCAGTCTCACGCCATCGCAAATAGGTCTGCGGTCTGCCAATAATGGGGGACTGTAATGTCTTAACTCAAGGTCCCCATTTTCTACAATCTCTTCGGGTGAATTCGATTGGACAATTACCGCCTTGATATCTAAAGAGAACCCAACACTTTATTATCGTCCTAGTTAATGCTAATTCGAAAATTCAAACATTTTGACATTTCCCCAATAATCGAATACTTTCTTTTTGAATATAATAGATGTCTTCCGCAAAAAATATCTGCTGGATTACATGATTAGGACAAAAATAATTTCCTTGAAAATTTTTTCTAGATGAAGTTAAGAAAAACTCAGAATGCATTTCTTAAGGATATGGACACACATGAGACACCCAAAAATGTGGGCGCCCCTCATATAACGGTCTATACCAGGCTAAAAAAAACTTTTTTTTTTTCCTGAGCTAATATCAGGCTTAAAACTTAAGAAGGCCAATGCGTGTGGAACCTTCGTTGAGGGCAATTTGGTCCATTCATAATATAAACCAGCTACTCTTTGTCCCTTTCTTTCGAAAGTCTAACCTTTAAGAACGTTGACTTTTGATCTTGATAATTGTGCGGAGATGACAAACTTGGTGATTATCATTTTTCACCTTGTGGATCATATTAGTAGTATACTAGTATGTGTTTGTCGGATCTTCAAGTTGGCTCAGTTTATCGTTTCTGAATTCTTGTACGACAGTCAAACGACCTTTAAATATTATCTAATCTCTTAAAATATAGTACTCCGTATTAAAGCAAAACTCTGAAATTCAGATAATGTTTTGTATTATTAAATCGACTGCAACTTGGAATTATTTGGACAGGTCGTCTTTAGTTCATTCGACTTTCACTTATATAAACATTGTTTTTGGTTACAACTTTTATAAACATTATTCGAAGTACAGGTTTAGGCTGAGATACATCATCTTTACAGAAACAGTAATAAACGAAGGAGGTCAAAAAAAATTGCAACTTGCTTTGGCCAAAAATTTCAACTAAATGGGATTAATTTATTCAACTTTCTTTAAGTACTAGTCTTTACACCGTGCTACGCACGGTCTTCGTTGATTATCGTGTTTCATCTTATGCATATATTAGTGAAATAGAGATCTTACAATATTAGTTATCGGAATCTTCAATATTCGTCAAACCGCATAATACTAATTCTTGTATTTCTCTCTCCACTTTTTAGTTATTCCAATATTTATTCTCACCACGATTATGAACTATATCAATATCATGATTTATATCAATCACCCCTAAATTTCAAAAATAGATAGATTAGTATATAATGATCAATATTATTACCCCCTTGTCGTCTTCATAGAGTACTGTGGAAAAAAGTGTCACCAAAAACAATTAGTGTGTTTGATTTTATACGTAAATTGGTGAAATAGAGAGATTATAAGTTTAGTCATACATGTTTTCGTTTTTTCTCGGAACTGTAAAATACCAATTCTGATCTCGTGTTTTACTCTCCACTTTTTTGTTACTTTAATAATTATTGTTATCAGGATTTTGAATAATATCATTATACAATGATTTATGTCAACCCCTCCATAAAAAAATTTGATGTTTAATTTGATGTATATATTTATAACCTCAACATTAATGACCTTTATATATGATTATGTTAATAAAAGAATCAACAAAATTCAATTAGCACAGTGGTTGAAGCGTTGAAATGCAACTTTGAGGTCATGGGTTCAAGCCTTGATAGTCTCATTTTTGCGGATTTGACTGTGCACCAAGTGATGAGGTGGAAGCGCTCGTGTGACATGCACGTTTGACTGTCACCTATGTGGCACGTGAGGTGGAGGATGACGTGTCGCGCCCACACGGTTTCCATCCAACTTTATATATATACTAGTTTATTGACCCGTGCAAAATTGCACGGGCTGTTATATGACATAGATATAAAAAGTCTTTTTTATACTCCAATCTTAGATCCTAAACGTATTTGATTGGTCAGACTAATAGATGTGTAGAAAAGGTTTTTAAAAAAAGAAACTTACGATGTTAGACTTGTTAAAAGTTTAAATCATATGGTAACTGTCGGGATATAACCCATATCGGAGTAATAAACATTTTTTTTTTTACGCGTGTCTCATATTGACTTAACCCTTTTGCGACCTGCATATGTATATTTGAGTTAAACCTGACCCAAATTGTAAATCCGACTTGACCATTCACAAAGACAAAATTAAGATGGTTTAATCCAAAAATGTATATATCTAATAAATATATCATATAACAAATCAAATAAAGCTAATTATAATCTTATAAGCTTTAAACATTATAAGTACGATTGCCACTTTGTTACGGCAAATAAAATGGCGCAAGATTTATTCTTTTACCCATGTTTTGACACAACTCGATACGACCCCGTATGTTTTTACCTATTTTAGAAACAACATGTATCTTATCAGACCCACCAATTTGATAGGTCTACACGACATGTATAGTTGTTCATCCGTGTAATATTAATTACACTTGTTCACCCGTTGAGCCGTATAATACCAAATATAGTTGTTCACCCGTGCAAAATTACACGATTTCACAATAACCTTGATGTCAGACTTCAATCACCCTCTCCTAAATTGCACGACAAATTTCACGATCTAACGACCCAATTTGACTCGTAACTCAGGCAAAAACGAACTCTAAAATTTGATTTTGAGGAATACATAAGTCATGTTCAATTTCGTATTATACCCCTACGTATGGTAATTCATCTTTCAAGTAAAGTGGCGTCACAATTTGTGTATGTACAGAGTCTGAGGAAATTTGAGATGTACAATTTTGGTGCACGTTCAACTATGTCCCCTGACTGTATTAATTAACCCGTACGCATTATCTCCCGTGTACTTTTGGGTCGAACCCTACCGAAAGGGTAGACCGGTAATTAAACCAAAACAAATATTCCCCTCAGTCCCAGCTCAAACACTTCAAATTTCTTATTTGGACGTCCCAACTCAAACACCCCGTCTTTCCCGAGACGTTATTATCTCTGTTTCTTTTTCCAACTCTTATCACCCTCTCTCACATTTTCTCTTCTACATTTTATTAATCACTACATTCCCCCTCATATTATTTCCTAATTTTCTTCTCCTACTTTTGTTAATCCCTTCATTCCCTCTTATATTATTTCCTAATGTTGTTTCACTACCACTACTTTTACTTTTTATTACTAATTATTCTTATTCCCCTACAATAGACCCATGGGGTGTTTGAGTTGAGACGGGGGATCGGGTAAGAAGTTTTTTGCCCATTAATGCATAATGCATTAAAAATGTAAATTAAAAAATTGAGATAATAGTACAAAAAATTACTTTTAATATCAAAAAATGGTTGCATAAAGGAGCGAATCAATATCTTTGACTCGTGTTATGATGCAAACCCCGGCTTCGATGCGACTATACTTTGCTTAGTTATATCGAATGTAAATCTTCATGTGAATTATGTATGATGTAATGTACTGTTGGTCCTTTAAGTTAGTTGCGCATCAACAAAAAGAGACTAAAATCTGCACTAAGCAAAGTTAACAGTTTGGTATTTTATGGGAGCTTGTTTGATTACTTCATCTTCAGGAAGTGTGTAGCTTTGATTATTAAAGGAAACTTCGGTCTTTAGTGGGATGTACTTAGAACGTGTACATTGAGTGTCAGCAATTACATTTCAACTGAAATGTTATCCCTCGCTGCTTATCTATTCGTTTTATCCATCCAATTAATTTAATGTAGGTTACGAATTAAGCTTTATGACCTCACCCGATTCGTTTGACGCGTTTAGTTTCAAAATATTGCAACTTATTTCACCTTTTCGCTTTTCGCACAATTTTGTACCAACTTGTATACTCCGTAGAAACTTAACAACGATCACATTTTATTTACCAAAGAACAAAGAAATGATCCCATTCTCAAGAAACATATAACTTTAACAATCTATGCGCGAAAGCTAACTATATGTTGTATTAAATATGAAATTTAGTTAGGCCATATGAAAACTAAAGACAATTCATACGATTTGCTATATAGGCCGATATGTTGTGCCTAATGTGTGTGCTCATTCACAAACTTGGGCGCAAAGTGCGTACTGATAACAGAAAGGTTGGGCAATACAAATGCAAAATCAAAATCAGTTACAATTTTAATTGAAATTTATCGTCACAACTGGTACTTTAACGATACTTACACAGTCATAACTCATAAGCAACTAATACATGCACAATCGTCGTAACTATACATCTATACATGCACAATCGCCATGGAGTATATAATGAACAAAGTGGAATCAATTCTATATTATTTAAATTGAAATATATGTAGGGGCCTTCACGTTGATGATACTAAGGACTTCAAGTTTGTGCATGCTTATATATAGTAGTAGGGTTTGTTGTTTAGTAGTTAAAGCCCTATAAAACATATCAATCATGATATACAGTATATTTTTTTTTAAAGGTTTGTTTCTTTTTTTAGAAAGGAAATCGGTTTATTTTTGCCCATATTAGTATCACTAATTGATTTATCTAGTGTTTGGTTGGTTGTTTTATTTTTTGCCCTTAATTTGAATGATTTTAAGATGTAAGTTGCACTATTTTAGGGCCTTATGGATTAAATAAAATATTGTGCACGAAATTTTTGCCCATATTAGTATACTCATCGATTTATCTAGTGCATATTTCAAATGTTAAATACAAATTAAGAGATTTGATTCCTTTAAAAAAACGTAATATACGGTTTAGACGGAATATGATTGAATTAGCGTAAATTTAAGATTTTATAATATTTATTTTTGGAAATTATTTGATTTACCCAGCGTGTGAGAACATATTTTTTTCAAGATTCCGTATAATATCATACGATGATAATATAGGAAATGTAATTTTATTAAGAATATATATATCTAATGTAAATTTTCTATTAGTAATGTGAATACAGTCCATTAATTGTGTATTCCTTTTTTAGGTAGATTTTTATGCGTGTGAATAACATTTCGATATTTAATCTGATTATATTTAGATTTAATATAATTGTAATTCCGGTAAATTTTCTTATCTATGGAATTGCATGGGCAATGTATGGAATGGCGGTTATTTTCATTTCCGATTATTTTTCGAATGATTTTATTACCGTGAATAGGAGTTGATGACATCAGCTGTGACGTGTCGTTGATATCACCGCTGATGTGGACGGCCTGAGAAGGCTGGAAATGCACCACTAATTATATTATATAGATAGATATATGATATCTTGTCACCAGCCACCAAGATCTCGGCTTTCATGTCCAATGTGAATATGACTGTCATGCAATTTTGTAGGGTAGCTTTGACTGTCCTAGTTGTCAGAGCACACCATGCCTATTATATAAATAGTCAATGATAATTACAGAAATAAATAATTTTTCTTGGGATGCTTTGATACATCCAACTATGGCAAAAATACCTTCAAATTCCAAAACCATGGTACAAAAAACTATGATGTGTTTCTTACTTATGACACAAATTGTTACTGTATCATTAGCTGAAACATCAGCAGAAGCAGAAGCACTCATTCAGTGGAAAAACTCCCTGTCTAAACCTGTTACTCTTACATCATGGAGTGTCTCCAATGCCAATAACCTCTGCAGATGGACTGGCATTGTCTGTGATGATAATAGCGCTGTTACCGCGATTAATCTCACTGATCAGGGTATTTCTGGCAGCCTCAGCAGCTTCAACTTTAGAGCATTTTCCAATCTGACAAGTTTGACTCTCAGTTCAAACAATCTTGAAGGTCAAATCCCAGCTAGCATTGGTAATCTTTCTAAGCTTACTGAGTTAGACCTTAGCTTTAACTTTTTTGATGGGTTCATTCCTTCTGAAATTGGTCATTTGTCACAGCTTGTGAATCTTAATCTTTCTAGCAACAACATGGTTGATAAGATTCCTGTTGAACTTGGTAGTTTGGGAAAATTAAGGTTGTTAGATATTGGAGCTAATTATCTTGAAACTCCTGACTGGTCAAAGTTTGCTGCTATGCCTCTGTTGACCCACCTGGTTTTGGGGTTGAATAGTTTAGATGGAGAGTTTCCAAGCTTCATAAGCAAGTGTAGGAACTTGACATACCTGGATTTGTCAGATAATAGCTTCAGTGGGATGATCCCAGAATCTTTTTTTAATAGTGTTCCCAAGCTTCAGTACATTGATCTTAGTGTCAATTCATTCAATGGCTCAATCTCTAAGGTTATTGGCTCAATTTCTGGTCTCGAATATGTTAATATGTACAACAATTCTCTCACTGGGAGCATTCCTTCTTCCATAGGCCAACTTAAGAACCTCAGTACTCTAAATCTTGGTTTGAACTATCTGGATTCCGAAATTCCTTCTGAGATAGGGTCATGTACTAAGCTTTCCTTTCTGTCTTTCGCTGTGAATTCACTCACTGGGAGTATTCCTTCTTCCATTGGACAGCTTAAGAACCTCGACAGTCTCGATCTCAGTTCCAACAGTCTGAATTCTACAATTCCTTCTGAGTTAGGGTCATGTACCAAGCTTACTTTTCTGGCTCTTGCTGGGAATCCACTCACCGGGGTCTTACCTTTGTCTTTGAGTAACCTTCGGGAAATATTACACATAGGAATATCTGCCAACAATCTGTTTGGAGAGCTCTCTCCGTATTTCTTTACGAATTGGACTGAGTTGCTTTCCTTGCAACTCCAGAATAATATCTTCAGTGGCATTATTCCACCAGAAATTGCTCATATGTCAAAGCTCCAGTTACTTTATCTTTTCAAAAATAATTTCACTGGTTCTATTCCCTCAGAGATTGGATCTCTCCCAGGCTTGATAGAGCTCGACCTTTCGTCGAACCAACTTTCTGGTCCCATCCCTCCAACCACTGGCAACCTAAGCAACCTCTCCATCCTGCAGTTGTTCTCAAACAACCTCACAGGAACAATCCCACCAGAGATTGGTGATCTGACCTCATTGACTATTCTCGATATTAATACTAATCAGCTCCATGGTGAGTTGCCTGGTACCTTGTCTCGGCTCAGCGAGGTACAAATATTCTCCGTCTTCACAAACAATTTTGTAGGTGAAGTTCCACAGAAGCTTGGTGAAAATAGCCCTTTTCTGCAAAATGTTAGCTTTTCAAACAACAGTTTCTCAGGGAAACTGCCACCTGGTTTATGCAGTGGTTTCAATCTTGTGGAGTTGACAGTTAATGGCAACAACTTCACAGGAGGTATTCCAGATTGTTTAAGCAATTGCTCGGGATTAGTTAGAGTTCGCATGGATGGAAATCAGTTTACTGGGAATATAACAGATGCATTTGGTGCTCACATTAATCTCACTTTTGTCAGTCTGAGTGACAATCAGTTTGTTGGTGAGATCTCACCCAGGTGGGGAGAATGTACTAATCTGACAAATCTTCAGTTGGACAGAAATAAACTTTCAGGGCAGATACCATTTGAACTTGGAAAGCTGCATTCTTTGCGTGTTCTGAATGTTGATTCCAATGAATTGACTGGTAAAATTCCTGATGAGTTAGGGAACTCCACATTGTTACTTAACCTCAAAATGAGCAGGAATCACTTGGTTGGGAATATTCCAGATTGGATAGGGAGTTTGAAGTATCTGCAGTATCTTGATTTATCTGCCAACAATTTGTCAGGAAAAGTACCCGAAGTTCTTGGGAATTGTGGTAGTCTACTAGGTTTGAACTTGAGTCACAATGGCTTATCTGGAGAGATTCCGGCAGCTCTCGGTAGCTTGAACGAACTTCAGGTGTTATTAGACCTCAGTAGTAACTCTCTTTCCGGTCCTATACCTCAAGATCTTGACAAGCTTTCATCCTTGGTGAACTTGAATCTCTCTAACAACCATCTCACAGGGTCGGTTCCAGAGACGCTGTCAGGCATGATCAGTTTACAGTCACTTGATCTTTCCTGTAACGATTTGGTTGGTTCAGTGCCCAGTGACAGCTTCTTCCGTCACGGACTTTACATGGGAAATCCAGGCCTTTGTGGAAATGCAACCGGACTATCTCCATGTGGCGAAAAAAAGTCTCACAACAACCACAAAAAGATCATTCTTGCAGTTGTTATTCCCATAATTTCCCTTCTTCTTTTAGCTTGTGTAGCTGCAGCTTTGACATGTTGCCGAAAGAAAAAGCATCAGCATGACGCGGAAAGCAAAATTACAGATATGGGTGATTCAGAGTCTCTGATATGGGAGACAGAAGGAAGATTCACATTCAGGGAAATTGTAAAGGTCACCAATGACTTTAATGATTTCTATTGCATTGGAAAAGGTGGGTTTGGCAGCGTGTACAAGGCATCTTTAGCATCAGGTCACATAGTTGCTGTGAAGAAGCTCATGTCAGAATCTACTGATATTCCTTTGGCAAACAAACAGAGTTTTGAAAATGAGATAAGAGCACTGACAGAGGTCAGGCACCGCAATATCATCAAACTATACGGGTATTGTTCAAGAAAAGGGTCCATGTTCTTGGTCTATGACTATGTCGAAAGGGGAAGTCTAGGGAAGGTTCTGTACAGTGATGAAGCCAAATTGGATCTAGGGTGGGCAAGAAGACTGAATGTTGTAAGGAATTTGGCTCACGCTGTCGCTTACCTGCACCACGATTGCTCACCACCCATTGTTCACCGTGACATATCCATAAACAACATCTTGCTTGACAGTGAGTTTGAGCCTCGGCTTTCAGATTTTGGCACCGCGAAATTCCTGAGTTCAGATACTTCAACGTGGACTACAGTTGCTGGATCTTATGGCTACATGGCTCCTGGTAAGTTTTTATCTTCTTTTCTACATTGAATTATATTACACAGTTCATTAATTTTTTTTAAGCCTATGAAATCAGTTTGTATAATCTTTCCTTGGATGCTTGCAGAGCTGGCTCAGACAATGAGAGTGACTGCAAAATGTGATGTTTACAGCTACGGAGTCATAGTACTGGAAGTTATGATGGGGAAGCATCCAGGAGAGTTACTCACTTCTATGTCATCTGCAAAATCTACGCTTAATATGCTTCTGAAAGACGCTTTGGACCAGCGACTATCATCACCTAGAGGACATATAGCTGAGGAAGTCGTGATTGCAGTCACATTAGCTTTGTTATGCACGAGTACAAGACCTGAGACTCGGCCTACTATGCGCTATGTCGCTCAAGAACTATCATCTAAATCGTCCCACTATCTCTCTGAGCCCTTTCGCACGATCACACTTGGAAAACTGAATGAACATAGAAACAGATGATGCAGATACAGCTAGAGCGCCAACTCAGAATCTTAATCCTTCAACGAGGTTCCTTTCCTTACTTCCTATATACATATATGCAGGGCAATTAGCAACTGAATCTTGGTTCAGAAACTCTAGATCAAGGAAAATAAGTATCAGATTACGTTTAATATAGATTTAGATTTTTGCCTGACTTTATAGAACCCGTCTAATTAAGTGTAAGTGCGTGATTAATGTATGCACGGTACAGAGTTCATTTTACATTGAATTATAGGAAATATGAACATAAGTTTGCAAAACTTTGAGATGACTTTGTTTCTCTCGGATTCATCGTGATGTTTTTATTGAGTATGCTGTGAACTATCAGGTTACTCATAGCCTCGGACCGTGATATAATTTGCTCTTACCGAGAGTGGTTCCGAATTCAATACTAGCTCTTTTTTTTTTTTGGTTGGTTTCGTTCTAGGATTAGGATAGTGGTGGTGAACCTTATAAATACGGAGTTTGAGCCTCTTGAAGGCAAATATTTACACAAATATTACATGGTCCATGTCAGGGGTGGATTTTCACCCTATAGAATCCTGGAATTCCCTTGTACTATGGATCCTGGAATTACTCGGTAATGTGGATCTTGCAACTACAACAACTTCTTTAAAAAAAGATCTAGGTCGTTTGAATAGGTCAACAAGAGTTATTCCTATTAATTATGATTAATTGTGAAGTTATTGCACCAATGAAGAGAATATTCCAATTAATGGGGCCGTTTTGTTATGTCAATTATGGTGCATTAATGACATTTAATGCTATGGAGTAAATTTTGGATCCAGGGGTTATAGAGTTGTAGAGAGACTTAATGGAGGAGTAATAAATAACGTAATTCAATGACAAGCAAGATGACAACTATAAAAGAAGACTCCAAGACAAATAAGATAAAAAAAAACTATCCTCAATCATACTCATATGTAGGGGAGAGCAAAATTTCGGTCCAGACCGAAAACCGGACCGGACCGGACCGAGCGGTTCGGTCCGGACCGAATTAAGGTCCGGATCCTCGGTCCAGCTATTTTGACGAAATTCGGTTCGGTCCACTATTCTTAAGGGACCGGACCGGACCGAGACCGGACCGAGGGCCATTTTTTTTCCGAAGTTCGGTCCTCGGTCCAGTTCGGTTCGGTCCGGTCCCGGACTGATGCTCAACTCATATGGTTACACACGAAATCATATACTATTATCTTGTATCCCTAGTCTAGTATACTAAGGAGTATTACTACGTCACCTACAACGCATTTAGTGGAAACTTGGTGGGACAAAGCCATCCCCCGGTGGTTTTCCCTTATTCCCAAGGGTTTTCCATATACAAAAGTCTATTGTCTTATTTGTTCATTATCTTTACTTATTTCTTGTATTACCTACGTCTCTTACCCTGTACGGATTCCTATGTCCCTCGGTAATCCTACATCCCCAATTCGCTTTCCTACGTCCCCGATCAGTTATCCACGTCCCCGACCCATATTTCTGTAGCCTAGACCCCTAGAGCTATACACCAACTCCTGAATACTCAGTTCCCAATAGTAGTCTAGTGACTAGATACCCCCTTAATCGAAAATAGGCATAGTGCAGATTTTTGATCAAAACGGTCCATTTCAAAAACCTTACATATTATAACTTCAATTCGACAAATAAATTTCGGCTATTCATTCAAGCTAATTTCTCTTATATGTTCCTCAATTTGAAATCATTGTACATATGATCTTATCAAGAAATCTGTAAAATCGTAGAATTACTGATTGAAATATATCAAGTCATCATGGGAAATTGGAGCGATGTTCCACTTGATTTATTGATCAAAATATCAGAGCACATACAATTTTACAAAGACTTGGAGAAGTTTGGTCAGGCATGTAAATCATGTAGGGAAGCGATAAAATATGTTAAGCCATCGTCAACAACATCGTATCAGACTCCATGGTTGATGCTTCCGGAAACTCCTTCGACACACAAACGTCGATTTTATAGCCTTTACAACCGCATGGTCCGGCATATCAACTTGCCTATTGCATGCACCATACACGGTGGTGTCAACGACGACGATGGCAAGGCTATGCGACAACTTTTTAGTGACTACGAGGTTGGGCAATGTAAATATTTCTCTTCAAAAGGGTGGCTAATTTGTGTAACTCAATATACTTTTAATATTGTTCTTATAAATCCCCTCACAAAGAAGGTAATTCAACCTCCTGCTATTCCCCAATGTTTCGTACAACATTGGAAATCGGATTTGGACTTAGTCTTGGATTCGGCCTCGCACGAAGATATATTTTCGAGATTTGCTTTGTCATCGAACCCAAGCACATCGTCCGATTACATCCTTGCCATGGTTACCGGAAACCAACTTTGTTTATGGTCATGTGGGGATGATGAGTGGGTGGTGAATCAGTTGAGTACGAGAAGATACGTCTACATTACTTTTATTGATAAGGTGTTATATGTATTAACTCGATATTGGGGACATGGTGATTTGCTTGCATTACAAGTGATCACTAACAACATTACTAGAAGGCGATCAATTGTGTCCGAAAGACGGTGATGCGGGAGCATGGGGTAAGGGCTTTTAACTTTTAATGCCAACAATATGATCCAAAAGATCCACAAGCATTCTCAATGAAATGAGACCTGTAATGATGCATTTTCTGAAAAGAAACTGACAGTTTCAGTGATTTTCACCTGACTTTGGAGCTTCATATATTTGAATATGTATAGGCTATAGCTATGGTTCTTCTATGGGTGCAAAGTTCACTGTTCAGGCTTTCTTATGACACCATTTAGGGCTCCATTGAAACTAAAAGCAATATTTTATGAAGGCTCAAAGCTAGGGCATCAGAATGCTGAACCTGTAGAAAATGCAACTGACCTGATGTCACTCAGAGGCGCATATCATCCAAACCATGAAGAATTTTGGGTTTATTCTTTTTTCGTATTAAAGCTAAGATACACACCTTTAATTTGACATATTTTGGGTTCACGAAAGACGTCGGAGCAGAAAGTTATGGCCAGTTCAATCCGGAACCACTGCATGAGGAAATACTGCAGCAATGTCCGGAAATGCATCTTAAGCGTGGAAGGGGTATTTTTGTCTTTCACTTGGTTGTCATTGACTCTCTTACGTTGTCATATGGACCAAGGAATATCCTAAGGTCAGTAGAATGTGAGAAAAGGGACATGTGACTGCTTTTGGCTGAGATATAAATGCTCTGAAAACAACATCACCTGTCATTGTCAGTTTTGTGATCCAAAACTCTTTCAACAGCTATTTCCTTCATTATGGACCAGATAAGCACGAATTTGAGCTGCTATCCTTCTACCATACACCTCACCACACTCACATGAAGAAGAAGACAAGGGAGGAGCCTTGTGTCATCCAATAGGAAATTAGTTTATTTTAATGACAGCTTGCTTTATTCCTATCCTTATTTGAACCATAGGATTAGATGTTAATCAAGGGCTGGGCTAAGCTTCATTTCCAAGCCTCTATATATAGAGTGCAAGTTGTAAGGTTTTAGTCAGATTTTGATGAATGAATTATGTGGAGATTTTCTCTCAAACAGCTTAGCCTTCGTGGCTCGAGCCTTCGTGGTTCAAATCCAAGCCTCCGGGGCTGTGTTCGAGTGTGTTTTGCACTATAATCTATCCCTTTTATTCCTTAATTAATTCAGCTTTCGTGACTGTCAATTTTGGTCACATCGTTCCTCATAAAAATCCAGAAAATTCATACAAAAACAAGTTTATTTTCTAGTTTTTACTTCATACATTTGTTAGCAATTTTCAGAATTTCTTTTGACTTTTCAATACCACTCAAATCCTATAAACCCCATGGTTTTACGTATCAGACGGGTTGCTTACTTTGATCAATGGGGAGGCACGTATCCTCATAGTACGTTCATTGTAGAATCAAATGGGGCGTTGTTAATCATTACTCGCAATAATATGGTATTTGAGGAAGAAGAATTATACATGGCCGTCAAATTTGAGGTTTGGGAGGTGAATCTTAAAGACGGACAGTATAAACAAGTGACGAACATAGGGGATAAAGCTGTTTTCGTGGGGTTTAACTCCACCTTTATCGTCAAGGCGTCTCCTCCTCATTGTAAGCCTAACTGCATTACTACACCCTTGACAACCCACTGGAGTATATCTTTACCTATAGATATAGGGATTTTGGCCTTGACATGGGCGTATATGATTTAACGTTGAAGTAGAGAATTGGAGACCATTATGATGGCTCGTCGCGTTTTGATCGTACTACACCACCTCTTTGGCTCGAAACTCCTCACAATTATTTGGTGTAAGTTGATATATAGTTATCAGTAGACAGTAGTGAATTTTGTATGTCTTGAAAAGTGTACGACTATTTGTAATTCTCAGCTCTCATCGTATATGTATACATATATGCTGTATAATGGTATCCAAATTATTTAAGTTGGGCTACTAGATTTTAGTACTTCCAAAATGATGTCCATCAGTTTCTTGCTTCTCTTTGCCGTCAATGTATGTAGTACTCGCTCCGAGTCATATCATCCTTAGCTAAGGATGACAGAGACAATGGCCCATAACCAGACATATAACGACAGGGGAGAGCGTTTGTCATCATGGTATAAAGATAGAAACCGGTAAGGGTCCAAAGCATACCTTTCTCGGCTTTTGGCTAAGATCAAGTAAGATCAACTCCCGTAGTTATTTTTGTGAGTCTCCCGCAAGCGCTATTAGTAAGATAAGGTTGAGCTGGATGAAGCAATATAGATAGAGCTACCAGAGAAATTATGAAATTGAAGGAGGAAGGGGCAGCGCCGCAGCATCATCTTTGGATAAAAGTAAGACAATCATCCCACATCGGACAGATGATGAAAGTGGAGCGTTTCTCATAGTATAAAAATAGAAACAGACCATTGTTCAAAGCATACCTTTCTCGGCCTTTTGGCTAAGATCAAGTGTAGTATCTGTTCTTATCAGTTTAATATCTGATATGTGGACCACGTGTCCACACGATATTAAATTAATTTTTTAAGGGGGAGGATCCATCACAGTAGCTTGCTACTGGGGTCTTCGAGTGTCGCCCATGCGTTGCACTATTGCACGGGCTTGGCGCACCCCTCCAATTCTCAGTCTAAGTTGCCGTTTAGGTCAGGGCTAACTTTATTTCAGTTTTGTTAAATACCTATTACTCATATCAGCAGCTTGATATGTGAGTGTTGTATATGGAACTTAAATAATCTTCAAGAAAGCAATATTTTAACATGTCTCATCTATAAATAGACTCAAAAGCACACTAGATAAATTTCCTGTATAAATTTTGACAGCATTTGTTTTGGCGATTGTTGAGCTGACATGTTCATCACTTCATGTCAAGGTTATGTGTGAAGTGGTGATGTGCCTGTCAAGGATATGTTGAGCCTATGAGCTATAGATGGTGATCATAGAGTGTAATTGGTGATCCGCTTGCAGTAGCTCTAATTTGCACCATTTCAGTACCTGGTGGAAGATAAAGTGGCTAAAAAACTGTGAGCTTGAAGATACAATTAAGTCATTTCTGTGCCCATCGAAATGCTAATGGTCTGCAAACTGAATGCTGATCCGTCGAGGCTAGAAGAGATTCAGCTCAACAATGGAAATCATGGTCATCTCTCTGCATTTTTGCAGACACAGTTTTACTGCAAATTTCATTTTATCTTAAAATCTTTCTAGTATAATTGTTGTGATTACCATAATCTGCAGATGCTTTGCTTGCCGTGGCAACAATAATCACCATAATTTTCTTCGACACACAATCAGTGCTACATAAAGAAAACAAGAGCTATAAATGTACCACATCGGCTAAACGCAGACAAATCAAAATATTTATAAACCTACGCCAAACACTATTCATCGCCGAGCTTGATAACGTGAGCTTGTAACCCGAGTGGGGGCATCATTGTGATGGAACTTGGACTCAGTCGTCCGGGTCGGATCTGGTCGCCGCTCTATTCTGGCCCGCCCTCTCCAAGTAGAGAGCTGGTTCAGTTGACTTGGTCGAAGGACCAGGTTAACTGGGTCCTAGAGTGGAGGGGAACGCGTGAGGCTGGTTCCACAGAGCAACGAGTACCTCCCGCTCTTGTCAGTGGAAGGATTACGGGCCGGTGTTGTCCGGTTCCATTAGTGCTCGGTTGGCTGAGGCTCCATTGGACCATCACTTTTTTTTTTTTTTTGGGAATTTTATCTCATTTTCTTCGGAATGCATTCTATGTACGTAATTGATAAGTTTTTGTAAAAGCTTGTCATCAATAGTATATACGGAAGCTAAAAACCGATGTGATACAGTGTCAAATGTTGTTATGAGTCTACTTAATCTAAAGTTATGTTTTGTGCAACGTTAGTTGGTGACCTTATGAAACGTTATACTAATGTTTTTAAGTCTGGACAAGTTTTTACGGAGTATTAACAATGCTCACAAACTTGCGACAAGTGGAGAACCGAAAGGATCTCTATGTCAGTTTACAACCTCTAATCCCCTTCCATGTCATTGATTCGTTTTACTCCCGTATTTTTTTTTCTTTGTTTACTCTATGAAAAAAATGTTTATATCGCTACCTAGCATATGATTCATATCACAACAATAATAACGTCTCTCATTTTACCACATTTTATTCACCTACCCGAGTCATTAATTTACCAACAAAACATAGTATCTTACGGATCAAATTATCCCTCCAAAGTTTAAGGTTGTGCATACAAAAAGAATAAAGCTTTTACTAGTCATACTAAGTGCGCACTTAAAATCAATTGCATTATCATTACTTCCACCAAAATTCACTTGGATCCGTTAAATCTTAAGCAACAATTAAACCTAATCATCATCTTAAATACTCTTACATGTTATGATTAACCTAATCTCACACCACTGCGACTAATGGAGGAGACACTAATAACAGTATCCTACTTAATTATTTTCCCATATATGTTAGTATGTTACTCCCGAATACTCCACTAACAAATAGGATTCCGAATTCCTATTTCACCTTATGACAGTCAGTCGTCACACTGGTTGTACTCGAAATACGAACCACCTAATGACACACTATCATGGTATCACCGTCGTCATTAAGTAATTAATGTATTAAAATTATTGTGACTGTTGAAAATCAAACGTACATTGTCACCTGAATGGCTGAATTACTGGACATACCTATCTTAGTTGACCTGACAAAATTGATGAGAACATCCGAATCAGACTTAAAATTGACAATCTGAATTTAACCAAAACCCGAAATGACTCGACCATATCCGAAATGACTTAGCTTTTATCAAAACTAACCCGGACCGAACTTGTCTTGATCCGAGCATACCCAACCTAATTACTCCCGTTTCCCTGTTCTATTTCCACCCATGGTTCTTTACTGTCTTACTGACCACACTTATATATAATCCCGGGGTGGTTGATCTTATAGTTCATGTTATCCCCCGAATCTCAGTCATGAAGTCATTTCAACTTAGCCATTCGTCTCTTTTATTCAACATTTTGCTCTTGTTCTTACTACTACACACAACTTCATCCTTAGAACCTCAAGTAGAAGCTCTATTAAAATGGTCCGACACCATTTACCCTTCATCAGATCTCTCATCATGGTCTTTGTCCAATGCCCATAATCTATGTAAATGGGATGGAGTTACATGTGATGAGCCAAAAAATGGGGTCTTTGCAATAAACCTTGCCAATTTCGGCATTACGGGAACTCTTAAACATCTAAACTTAACTTCATTCACCTCACTTAAGATCCTAAATCTTAGCCAAAACAACTTAAGTGGTACAATACCACCTAGCATAGGTGACATTTCTAGCTTAGCTTCCCTAGACTTGAGTGACAACATTCTCTCAGGTCAGATACCTTACCAGTTAAGCCATCTTCTCGAGTTAAGGTACTTGGACCTTGGCGCGAATCATCTAACTGGTTTAAGTTTGCTCCCTTGCCAATGCTCACACACCTTAGCCTATATCTCAATGACCTTGACTTCGAGTTTCCGAGTTTTATACCATCTTGTCTAAACCTTACTTACCTAGACTTAGCTCAAAATTCACTCACTGGCTTGTTACCAAGTTCGGTATATAGTAGTCTCTCTAAGCTTGAGTATCTCAATATTACAGCAAATTTGTTTTATGGTTCTTTGCCATCAAACATTTCCATGCTTACTATGCTTAAGGATCTCCGAGTAGGGAATAATGGGTTTAGTGGACTGATCCCTGAAACAGTTGGCCTACTTGACGGCCTTCGAATACTAGAGGTTTACAACAATTCATTTGAAGGGAGTGTTCCTTCATCTGTGGGGAAACTCAAGATGCTTCAAAGACTCGATTTTCGATGGAATAAACTGAATTCAACCATTCCTCCTGAGCTAGGGCTATGCACTAACTTATCATATATGGCTCTGGCTTCAAATTCATTCACTGGTAAATTGCCTCTGTCATTTACAAATCTTAGGATGATGTCTGAATTAGATGTCTCAGAAAATTTGCTTTTCGGAAGTATCTCTTCTGACTTCTTCACCAATTTGACTGAGATGGTCATGTTACAGCTTCAAAACAATCAGTTCAGTGGCATTATCCCACCTGAGATTGGCTTGTTGACAAAGCTTGATACCCTTTTCTTGTACAACAACAATTTTTCCGGCTCAATTCCGTCAGAGATAGGAAACTTGACAGGTCTGAATCAGTTAGACTTCTCTAGCAATCAACTGTCAGGGACAGTTCCATCATCTGTAGGTAATCTTACAAATCTTACCATCTTACAGGTTTTTAACAACAGTTTGACAGGAACTTTGCCACCTGAAATTGGTAAGCTGTCATCGTTGATCATTCTAGATCTTAACAACAACAACCTGGTAGGCAAGTTGCCTGAAACCTTGGCCCATCTTCTTAACCTCGAAACCCTTTCTTTATTTTCCAATAACTTCTCAGGGAAGTTTCCTGAGGAATTTGGGAATAAAAGCCTTGCCTTAACCAACTTTCGCATAGCCTACAACAGCTTCTTAGGGGAATTGCCAAGAAAGTTGTGCAATGGGTTAGCTCTTCAAGAATTTACAGTTCATTTCAACAAGTTAACAGGATCAATTCCAAATTGTATCAGGAAGTGCAAGGGCCTGAATAGAGTGTGGCTTGAAGGGAACCAGTTTAGTGGGAATATATCTTCGGCATTTGGAGTTCATCCGAATCTTGATTTCCTTAATCTTGCTCATAATCAGTTTTCAGGGACTCTCTTACCACAATGGGGGGATTGTGCCAATCTCACCAGGCTGGACCTGGAAGGAAATAAGCTCTATGGTAAAATACCGCCTGCATTAGAAAAGTTGTCAAGGTTGGTGGTTTTGAACCTCGACTCAAATGAGCTCAGTGGTGGAATTCCTGCAGAAATTGGTCAGCTGAAGCTGTTAGAACAGCTTAGCTTGAGCAGAAACCGTTTGACAGGAAAAGTTCCTTCAACTATAGGTCTCTTAACAAATCTCAAGGATATCGATTTGTCAGGGAACAATTTGACAGGGAACATTCCAGACGCGTTCACCAGTTGCAAGGCATTAGCAAGCATAAATTTGAGCCATAATAGTTTTTCAGGCCAAATTCCCTTCCAGCTTGGTAATATAGCTGACTTACGCTATTACTTGGACCTCAGTGGAAATGCTCTTTCAGGAAGCATACCTCAAAGTCTTAGTTCCCTAATATCACTACAAAATCTGAATCTTTCTCACAATAATATATCAGGAGCAATACCAGGGACATTATCTAGCATGATCAGCTTAGAGAGCATTGATATCTCCTACAATCAGTTAAGTGGACCAGTTCCGAATATAGATGTCTTTCAGAGAGCACCTTCAGCAGCATTCATTGAGAACTCAGGGTTGTGTGGAAATGTACATAGCTTACCTGAATGTAAGAACAAGAAGTCGCGGAACTATAGTAGGAAGGTTGTGAATGAGGCCATCATTCTTTGTTGTCTTTTGTTTCTTGCAAGTTCTCTTGGAGGAGTACTCCTTTGTTGGTACAAGAGGGGCAAAGCTAAACAAAAAGAAAGTAAGAAAGACGATCTCATGGAAATTGCCTCCTACTATGACGACTTTGAGAAACTTATTTGGGGATCAGGAAAGGAGAGATTCAGGTTCCAAGACATAGTCAGAGCCACTGAGGACTTTGATGAGCACCACTGTATTGGCAGAGGAGGTTTTGGGAGTGTTTACAAGGCAATCTTGCCAAAAGGTCATATTCTTGCAGTAAAAGCTTTGAATAAATCCGATTCCACAGACATGTCTTCCACTGATCGCAAGAGCTTCGAGAATGAGATCACTGCACTGACACAGATCAGGCACCGAAATATCATTAAGCTACATGGTTCTTGCACCAGGGGCAGAAACATGTACCTGATATATGAGTATGTAGAAAAGGGTAGCCTTGGGAAGATTTTGTATAGTGAAGAGGGCTCCCTCGTAGACTGGGGCTTGAGGCTGAAAATTGTACGAGGACTGGCTAATGCACTGTCTTACCTGCACCATGACTGCTCACCACCAATCGTGCATCGTGACATATCAATCAATAATGTTCTGCTTGACTCAGAATTTGAACCAAAGCTCTCTGATTTTGGCACTGCTAAGCTGTTGGTCTCTGGCTCATCCAATTGGACCACTATTGCTGGATCATATGGCTACATGGCTCCAGGTGAAACTTCATTCCTTGCACGTTATATGTTGATATTTATATTGTTAATGTGCTGAATATATGCTAAGTTATTAATGTGCAGAGCTTGCCTTCACAATGAAGATAACCGAGAAATCAGATGTGTATAGCTTTGGGGTTGTAGCATTGGAAGTTATAATGGGGAAACACCCCAGGGAGCTTTTATCCTCGCTGCATCCCGGACATACATCTTCTGCTATTCCAAATTTGTGTTTGAATGATGTACTAGATCAAAGACTGCAACCACCACCCGGAAAATTGGAAGCCAGTGTAGCAGGAGTTGTTGCAACAGTCTTGGAATGCACCTGTCAAGTCCCAGAAACAAGACCAAGCATGCTTAATGTGACACAGAAACTGATGACACAACCTGTTCCTGTTCTGGACTCATGTGGTTCAATAACCAATGAAAAGCTTGTAAATCTTGAACAGAAAACAACATCAACGGTATTTGAAGGTATTGTTGAGGCTCCCTTCAGAGAAGGCGCTACCACTGCTGTTTGAGGCATCCAAAAACTCTAGAGTATTCATGTCGGTTTGCAGACACCCCTCTGCCAAAGAAAATAAAGAATGATAATAATGATGTGTATAAAAGTACAAGTTTCAAGTATACTGGACAAAGTGTAAATGTGTGATGTATGATAGTATCTTTCCAATTCAAGCATTACACATACATTCAAAAGACAACAGCTGAATTTCTTACTCCTATTTACAAAATCACTGATTCTCAACAAAACAAGAAAACGGCAATAAAAGGTGGCAAAAAATAGAATTTGTAAGAGCAGGATTTGTAGTAGACTCTGCATTATTTGTCTAGCACTCTACTCCACATTGTTTAAGGATGGGGCCTGTTTGTTTGGGAAGAAAAGGATCAATCCGAACCCATAGCAGAGAGAATATCGAGGCAAGCAAAACCGACCAGAGCACCACAATGGTGGGGGTCCTATTCTGTCTTCCCATCAGACCCTTTAGGAAAGGATACAGGTGAACAATCACCCAAAAGGAGAAGAAGAGCTTCCCAAACAATGGCCCCCATGAGTTGTACCCATTGTTAATGGCGTCTGATACTCCAGCCACGATTCCAACCATGTTCAGTATGATCAAGGTTGTAGGTGGGATGAGAAGGGTAGTCCACTTGAAGAGGTAGAGCTCTCCAAACTCGGCGTCTTCACCTGATTTTGAAGTGACAGTGAAGTTTGTATCGACTCCTGCGAGCACCTTGAGCAGGCCTTGGAAAACTGCGAATAAGTGAGCTGAGACACCGCCAATCACCCAAAATTGCTCGTTTCTCCACCAATCCTCAATGCCTACGTTACTCCACCTCAGTTCAAGCACCCCCGTTACTATGATTGAGATGAAGAGACCCAAGAACCATACACTTGCCAAGTTTGTCAGCTGAGAATAAGGAATCAGAAATAATGTTAAAAAATCAGAGCTTTAGATTAAAATTGTCTGTTATATCTCTCTTCTAAAGAGTATTCATGTGTGATCAAACAAAGAGAAGCCTCAGCAATGCAGGATTCAATAAATACTTACAGTTGGAATAATGAACTTTCCGGTGAGAAGACAGACAGCCGGAATAGTACAGTAGGCAAGGAGAGGGATTGAGGTAAAAGGGTAGACAATGGTGTTGATATAAGCAAGCCTTTCAAGGCATTTGAGCTTCCCTCCATAAGCATACCACAAAGGGCAGTGTCTGCTGAGAAAAATTTCAACTGATCCCAGAGCCCATCTCAGAACCTGGTGCAATCGATCTGATAGATTTATAGGAGCTGATCCCTTGAAGGCTGGTCTCTTGGGCATGCAGTACACTGATTTCCATCCTCGACAGTGCATCTTGAATCCTGTTAGGATATCTTCTGTCACCGAACCATATATCCAACCGATCTGCAAGGCAAACATTTTCAACAACAACAAAAAAAACTGTCACTTTTCCTAAAAAGTAAGCTTGGTTAGCAGATGAATTCTTCAATTTAAGTGTGATGCAATCAAAGTGAAACATTTTATACAAGCTTACCTCTTTTCCCCATTCTGTCTTTTCTTCATAGCCAATGCTGATAACATGAATGGCTTCCTTAACCAATGCTGTTGAGTTTGCTCCCTCAGGAAGCCCTCCATCTTCCTTGAGCGTGGAAGCAATGAAAACTGGTGACTGACCAAACCTCTTCTCAAAGTTTTTCTGAGACATGAGAGAAGATTTCTCCAACTCCTCATAACCTTCCAATCCTTCTTCGATGTCCTCAAGATCAAATATAGGTGCAGCAGCCTTCCTCGAGTACTTCTTCCCCATCAGTGTCTTCTTCTTCTTGCTGTATAACCCGCTAAGCAAGCTTTTAAGTCCCCTCTTCTTTGACTTTGACTTCTTCCTCCGACCACAGCAGCAACAACACCAAGAAGGCAAGCAGTCACAGGTCATTTTAGGCCTTTTCTCAGATGCCGGAGGATCATATCCATACAAAGCTGGGCGGTTAAATACACATCCGGTACCTACATACACTGGTCCTTGAATCCCATCTAGGCCTCTCATGTTGATCTACAAACAGATATATAATTCCAAAGCGATTAATAAAACACACCAGGCATCAGCTTAACATTTACTATTTGAGATGAAATGAAGTTGTGAAAAGAGTTCAGCTTACATCAAAGAACACAATATTCCGGTTAGCATATCTGTCATGTCTGTCAATTCCATCAAATCTTTGAGGAAACTGGACATAACAGAGCTTTTTGCCAAACTGTGGATCCATCAGAAAACACATAGCCTCCCTTACGGCCTTACTATTGTTGACGTAGTGATCACAGTCAAGATTCAACAGAAATGGTGCATTTGTAAGTACTGCTGAGACGCGAACCTGATAAAAGAAGTTAGAGAGTTAACATTTCATTATTCATTGCAAAACCATGCAAACTAAGAAAGAGGGTAACACATTTGAAATGGATGCCCCTACCAATGCATTCATAGCACCAGCTTTCTTGTGGTGGTCGTATCCAGGCCGCTTCTCACGTGAGACATAAACCAGCTTTGGCAGCTCCTTGCCATCTACATCTAGTGCGCCTTCACTTCCTAGATAAACCTGCACATATAGGGTACAACATTAAGCTTCCAGAGCCACATCAAAGAGAGAAGAAAGATACAAAGCTCGTACTTGACTACAAGCATAATCTGTCACAGAGGTTAATTAAGGATGGCAACCTGGATCATGCCAGGATGATCACGGGTGTTATTCCCGGGCCATGGACTTCCATCTTGCATGACCCACCCTTCTTCTGGTTTCTTCAGTGCTTTTGCCACCAATGCATTTATTTTAACCTTGAATTCTTCATATTCTCTCTGGTTTCAAGAAAATGGAGAGGTTAACTTATGCAGGCATCTCTAAAAAAACTTTGATATTAAAGAAGGGGAACGTGGATTACTTTCATAGCTCTGCGATCCTTGACAAAAGTAGCCTGGACCTTATCCTTCAGATAATCCATCTTCTGACTGAAGTAAAATTCAGGGGCTCTTGGCTCAATGTTATACTTCTTACAGAATGGAACCCATCTTCTTGCAAACTCAGAAGTTTCTGAAAGCGTGTCAAACAGAAGCATAGACGCGCCATCATCTGATACATAGCAGCTCACCTTCTCAACTGGATAATCAACAGCCAAGATGGACAGAACTGTGTTTGCTGTAATAATCGGTGGCTCCTTGAGAGGATCCACAGTACTGACAAAGAAATCAACTGGAGCCAGACGATTAGGCTCTCCTTCTCGCTCAAATCTCAATGACAAGCGTTCCAAATAAGTTTCACGGTTGATAGGGAACCATTTGGGAAACTGATCAAGTATCCAAGAGAAAGCAAACCATATCTCACAGATTACAGAAATAAGCCATAATGGGTAGGCATCCTTTGCTGGGGTCAAGATTCGGAACCTTAAGAAGAAGCCAAGAATAACAAGCCGCAGGACAATTACAATCCGATAGGGGTTGATTTTGCTTGATGATATAGGGACTTTTCTCCACAGTGGTTGCCTAGCTTCTGCAATTCTGTTGTAGTAAATACAGTGTTAATGCCAGTTTTGGGCCTTTTTCAGGGAAATGTTACATCAGATACTATTATGACAGGAAGTGTGCCTAGAGAACATTAAGCTACCGGAAAATAGTGCCATCCTAATGAGAAGTCCATGTGGCTCAGACTCAACTTTCATCAACCACGTATCTCAGACACAGGACACTCGAAATTTGGGGACTTTAAATTTCATTATAGGCTTAACATATGCAGACTACTTACTTTGTTCATAGAAATATACAGCTTGATGCAAGTTATAAAAAATACACTGTAGAAGCACTCATATCATCAGATTTGTTCAACCCACTCATTCACTTATGCTACTTAATCTCATATGAAAGTGACAGTTTTTTTCAGTTCTCTTGCATTTAAGGTAATCTTTCAACTAAAGTAATAAGTAAAGCAAGAGCAGACTTTTAATCAACGGAAAGCTTAGTCCTTACAGGAAATCATCTTCCTCGGGCTGATCATTTTCGTCTTCAAAGGTGTTCACTAAGCCTTTCTTCTCTTGCCTTGTTTTCCACTTCTCCACTCTCTCCTTCCACTGATCACTGTTAGCAAAGGCCTCCTTTTCGCCATCAAGATCTTTTTCATTCATCTCTTTCTCTCTATCAAATTCCTTACCAGCAACTAGTTACACCAATCATTCAATCATCCAGCCAAGTACAAAAATTTGATTATTAGACCCAGTACACAATCATAGGACTCCCTCAAGAGAATCGAAAAAAACAAAGAAGAAAAAA
This sequence comes from Spergularia bocconei, assembly GCA_963457585.1. Lineage (NCBI taxonomy): Eukaryota > Viridiplantae > Streptophyta > Magnoliopsida > Caryophyllales > Caryophyllaceae > Spergularia > Spergularia bocconei. The sequence continues at coordinate 12,587,583 of OY734950.1, read as the reverse complement.
AAACATACCACTTCCAGCAACAGAAGAAAAGGCAGGGCCATTCGCGTGCCACTGATGTTGATCCCCATTTTCCTGCACAGTTAGCTCCTTTTCAATAAAGATCACATCAAATGCCTCTTAAGACAAATGAGTTATCAGGAAGTTCTTTGAAAAAGCATGCACAGAGCGAGCAATTCAACATCATACGGAGTACTTAGATAAAGGTTAAACTTACAGATTGAGTAATAGCAAGTTGGCTTTTCTTAATCTCAAACTCATCATCAAAATCATTGGCATCAACGGTATCTTCCTCGTCACCTTCAACTCTAGGGCTCCCTGAATCATCAAAACCCGGAAAAAAATAGGCTTACATTAAACACTCTCTAGATTAAGCTAATTATGTACTACAACATATGTTTACTTATAGAAGAAAGAAAAGGTTAGAACCTTTGTGACGCTTGTAGCGTGTACTACACTGAGGACAGCACTGTGTGCCTTCACTCCTTTCATACTCATAGCAAGGTCTGCAAACTGGAAACCCGCACTCATAGCACGCTACAAATGGTTCCCCGTCTTCCCTTACTCCGACTCCATCCCCGCACACCCTGCATAACTTTGCTGCAGATTGGCGACTTGGCGGGCGATTCTGTCACCCAATAAAATAAAACTATCAAATGCAGGACATCAAAAATTGTAACAACACTAATTTATGCAATTAGTACTAGCAAAACAAGAGACGGAAAAAGAAAATACCTCATCAGGGCCATGGAGATAACCGGAGACGAGACCGGCCATGGCGAAAATGAGGGGAAGGAGAGAGAATAGTAGGTGAAGGGGGAAGAGAGGAGAATGTAATGTGCTTTAAAGACGATCTCATATCTAAGGAGGTTGAGAAGGATGGAGAAAAAAGGGTGGTAGTAGAAGGGTGTGATATTCTACCAAACTGATAGTTGGCAAGTCATGGGTTTGATTCAAAGAGACGTTAGATGATCATCATCTCTAAGGGATGGTAGAGGAGAGAGAGTCAGAGAGAAGAGAGGATGAGTAAAGTACACAGAAGCTTTGCTGCTCATGACTTCAGTTCAAAGGATGTTCACGGTTGGCGCCATAATCCTATGTTGTTGGTTTTTCTCATAAACGAAAAAAGAAGCTTGAACACATACGCGCATGAGCGCATCCCTGCGGCTTCAACCAGATACTCACGAGTCTCGACCTCCGGAGATACGTTATAATGTCTAATTCCCGTTCACTCGTCGTATCGGCCTGTGCTCTTTCCGAGAAAACAGAAACAAAAGAAAAAGGGCAAAGCAATGTACATTCCAAAATGCACACTTCCATTTCATTGCAAAAGACAAGACAGTAGATCACTTGAACGTTGCTGTAAACGCAATTTCCAGTTGTAGCAACAGTGGATCAGAAGACATTTTCGCAGATCTTAATACAAAAAGAAGTGGGGAATCAAAGGAAAACTTGAGTAAAGGGAATTGATTGGCACGATGATTGGATGATGAACTCAACAGTGACAACTGATAACTGACCCAGCAACTTATTGACAATACATGCTAAGTGCTAGCGATGGTTAAGAAAACTTGAGATGGAATCATCAGTGTCTATGCTCTCAGTCCAGGAAATGACTATTTTCTACATCAAACAATGACCAGAACATTTGAAAACTGACCTTCTTTTTTTCAGGTTGGTATGCCATAAGGGGAAATCCTTCATTTCTGGTTAAGAGAGATTACGATACAAAAAAAAAAAAAAAAAAAAAAAAAAAAAAAAAAACTTATTCAGTTCCGCAGAGGGGGGGTAATTGCTATACAGAGAGAGATGGGTCTACCATGGTACTCAGGAAAGAGCATATAAGCCATAAACAAAAGAATCGCGCTACGTGACACCTGAGGCTCTGAGCACGATTTCTCAGTATGTATAGGTCTCAGTACATTACAGACTGAGAAAGAAACTCCCATCAGGCGTCACGCTCTTTATCAACTAAAGAAAAGCCACTGCCTCATGTTTCTTTTATCTCAACAGAACTTAGATAAGAAGAAGAAAGGGAAGACCTGGATGTTTCAGGTTTACTATCAATCAGAGGCACTACAGCCTACAGGAGTTACTAATATATCCTGTCTCATGTCAGGCACTTCAGCAAATTTACCGCACTAGAGAAGAGCAGCAACAGGAGTACCATGCACGGGAATCATCTTCTCAATCGTTGGGAGGGTTAGGTGTTGTGGAAGAGTCAGGTTCACTGCTTTTCGCACGCTTAGATGGCTGGGCATCAAGGCAGTCTTGATCACGAAGGTTTAGACACTCTGGGGTTTTAGAATGTGCCTTTTTGTCTTCTCTGGGAGTTGAGGGACCTGGGCTTTCTCTTGTATCTTGATCTTGCTGAGAGGAATCTCTTTTCGGTGGTGTATTGGCAGAAGGATCTTCAACTGTCAAAGAATCAACCTGGCCCGTCTGACCTTCAGATTTGCATTGCTTTTCAAACATCTTCTGGAGGTATTTCCCTTGTTCTTCTATCCGCAACTGTAGATTTCTCTGAATCTGCAAAGAAATGAAATGGTCATTAAATAACATGCCTGCAACAAGTGAAACAATTTAAGATCCAAAATGTTAGCATGCAAGGAGATAGGGTAGCAAACAGGTCGATCAGGTCGGTTTCGGGTGGGGTCGTAACGGATCAGCATGATCTTTTGGGTCGGTTTCGGTTTCGAATTGGGTTGCTATCGGGTCAGGCTCTATGGGTAACTTTTGTGTCAAATCGGGTCGGTTTATGATTTACCCAAACCCAATTACATTTATGATTTACCCAGTGGCACAAAGGTAAGGGAGGGATGTATGGAGCCTTAACCTTGTGATAAAAAAACATATAGATGTGACCAAATGACCAGAGTGAAAATTGCGTCGAGAATTGCATCTAGCTTCTACTTCACAACATATGACGCCGAGAGAGTTTGGTAAGCCATTTTGCTTTATTCCATTATATTCAAAAGCTAAAGAACAATGAGTCTAGAGAACTACACAAATTGGAAAAACAGAGAATAACACACGCATTTTTAATATTCTTTGCCGACCAATTCTTGAAGATAGTTGAGCAATAGCTACTACACAATTTAGTTTTCTGAGCACTCACATTTTCAGTTCACCATATTACATCAATTCAGAACCGAAAGCAGATCACTGAAAGAGCATCAATGTGTATGCATATCAGTACTACAGTTCTACGGACTCCGTACGTTTCCTGTACTAGACAACTTTACATCTACACAACCACCAGTCCACCACTACCACCAACAACAACAAAGCTTTAGTCTCAAACTGATTGGGGTTGGCTACACAGCTCATACACAACACAACTTGTTGGGGAAAGAATATGTTGGTAGGAGGCAAAAAGAACAACAAGAATATGTTTGAGGAACATATATGAGAGATTTTGTTTTACTACAGAAAATTTGTGGAGGGAAGATGATGCAATATCAGCGAGTGAAAGCTCATTCTAGCATGCCTTCTATTTGCACTTTGAATTAATAACTCTACCATATAGATCTTAACGACAAAAGTAATACTGAACATGCTGAAGGTCAGTGATCACCTTTATACAAAAACTCAGTGAGACGCAATTTCTATATCCCAACTTTTTGGTAGAAAAAAAAAAATCTTTTAGTATACTGTCAACATATACATCTAAATAAAAAGCATTGGGGCAATATCCTGTCAACATATACTCTCAGAGACTATAAATCTAAATAAGATGCTGCTTCCACATAAATCAGGATAAGTGGACACCAGAAAAAAGCTCGAAATGTCAAAGCACATAGATAAGTAAACATGGTCTAGTAAGTGCACTAAGCTTTTATCTTCTCTATGGCATATATGTGAAAACCACCTGGACTTGAGGCCAAAATATCTCTTTAAACAAAATCATACCTCAAGCTGCTCATGAAGCCGTTTCTGAACTTCCATCTGCAGTCTTAATGCTTCTGTGAGATCCATACCGCTACATAATACAAGAAGTCACACCAAAGTAAGCACATGATCCATCACTTCCCCCACAAAACAAGTAAGAATGTAAATAAAAGGCAGAAGACAAACTACAACTTGTCTGGATAGCAATTTTGAAGGGTGAGATGTTTTTCATTTGTCACGACTTACCCCTACTTATTTGTAATAGTTCATCTAATGTGAACAAGATAGGCCCTAAAACATGTAGTTCTGGATGAATTTCACTCCTAGCCTTTTGTTTCATTAACTTACCTTGTTTTGTGCGTTATTGTACTTGTTGGTCAGCAATTTGGCAATTTTGTGACATGGAGTCACATTGATCCCCAAGAGGAAGTTGATAGAGATTGAAAGCTGAAAGACGGTCCCATGAGACCGCACAAAAACCGCGTTACTTGGGAGGCAACGCAAGCCCCTAATTGTATATATTTCAAATTTTGGGCTTTGATTTGTTATTTTTTATATGTTCGTTACCTTGTGAGTAGATTTGGTAGCAAATGGGTGAAATCTCAGGCAAAAACTTCAAGGGAAGAGACCTGAGTGAAGTTTTGAAGTGTTTTGAACTACAAATCATTGAAAAATTGAGTAGCCTGGAATGAAAAATTGTAGGCAAAACTGAAAGCCGCATGGACCCCCACAAGAACCGGGTGAATCAGTGGCAAGGAACAAGGAGGCCGGATGATTCACCACGAGTGGATCGATACCCAGCCGTGTGAATCGCAATATGGGCAAGCAGTAGCAGAATTGGGGGGTCCACTTGGTCTGTGATGCCAAAATAAATGAATAAAAACTCTTGATGAACAGTCAAACCGGGCTCCTGCACCCACTTATCCACTTCATTCTTCCTTATCTCTTCACATGTTCATCTTCAACATTCAAACCTTCAAGTTCTCTCCCTTCTCGTTAAGTTTTCACCCAAATCCACTCAAATTTCATCAAACAACTCCTATCGTCATCCTCTAAATCCTTAGAGCATCCTCTAAGAAAAGTAGGTGGAATCTTATAGAAAGGGATAGAAAATGTAGAGGGATTTTTGAAAATATAAATGCTGTAGATGAAGATGTGAAAAGATAAGAGAGAATGAGAGGATGGGGGTGATAAGTGGGTGTTGGAGCTCGGTTTTACACTTTTACTATTCGTCCGGATTTTTCTATTTTTGGGATCAGAGACCAAGTGGACCTGGACAGGGTGGATCCACACAGTCGATCCATCCATCCAGCTTTGCTTTTGCCTGCCCATGCTGCAATTCACTCTGCCTGGTGATCGATCCACCCACTTGGCCCACCTTGTTCTCTGCCTCTGAGTCGCCCAACCGACCCGCCTGGTGGGGATCCCTTCGGCCTGCATTTTTCACCTCCTTGATATTTTCTTCAATCAGCCAAACTTTCAACAATTTTTCGGTTCAAAACACTTCAAAACTTCTCTTGGATCTCTTTTCGAGAAATATTCACTTGAGATTTCACCTATTTTGCTAGCAAATCTAAGCAGGGGGGAAGGGAAGGGTGGGAACTGAAGGCAACGGAAATGGAGAGATATTGATCTTGAAATAGAGGCAATGGTAAGGAAGGGGAAGAGAGGTTCCAATATCCATTGTTCAGAAAGCAAATATGTAGGGAAAAGAAAGGAAGAGAAGTCAAAGTTTGCTTATTTTGAATAGACCAAGCCTTCGGAAGGAGGATGTCTCCTTTCGTTGGCTCTTACTTCTAGTCCATTTCTAGCTGCACCCCCGTCACTCCAACGGAAATTGCAAAGACAAAATCAAATGTCCTCGGTTTTCCCTTTACAGTGTGTTCTAATAAACCCCCGTCAGATGGCATTCCTTGGAAAATGTTCTAATAAACCATTGTGTTCTTTACTTCTCTGCTAAATTCATCATTTGGGAAAAGTCAGTACAAAGAAACTGGATTACATCGCTGTGCATCCCGCACAGTTGCTAATGTTAACAATCCTCTGCTGATAGAAACTTAGGCTTCATATTTCCCTACCCTCCCCAACTCGTTCAATTTGTTATCTAAACAAGAGATTCTGTATCCCCCACTTAAACCCCCCCCCCCCCCCCTCTTCCAAACAAGCTGTTAAATTTTCTTAGAGTAAGACATTAAACCATTATGCTATAACTTATGAGCCTTGGCAAGTCTTTATAGAAAATGGCAGAAGATATTGTCTGCCAACTTTTATTTCTGCACAAAGCCCTTATTTCGCACCATATGTGGCAACCTCATAAAGGACACTACTATAAGGTATAGTAGAATCCGCGGTTATGAGGTCAATCAAGAAAAACCTGAAATTCTGAAGAACCAGCTTGTTAAGTAAGCGAGTGTAAGCTATTCAGTATTCACAGCGACCCTAAGTTGTTTAGTTACCAAAAACATATAAAACTTTTAGAATAAAACTGATATATTTTTGGACACAAGGCTGCTCCCAGGACTTGACCCATGGCCAATCGATCACTATGAAACACCTTAAACAGTGCATCAAGGCTCCCCTTCACTTAAAGAAAAGAAACTTCCTCACAGCAGGTTGACTTTCACACTGTTCAAAACCATACTTTTCTTTTACCGGTCTTCAAAACCGACTTTACCATTAAGAACTCAAATGAATAGTTCAAACGTTATAAAAAAAATGTCAACTCATTGGCGTCCCCGCAAGGTGAGGCTCCGGGAAAGGGTCCTACCACAAGGATGTATAGGGCGCAAGCCTTCCCTTGTCATTTTTGGACACAAGGCTGCTCCCAAGACTCTACCCGTGACCTATCGATCACTAAGAAACACCTTAAACGGTGCATCAAGGCTCCCCTTCACTTACAGAAAAGAAACTTCCTCGCAGCACTTTGACTTTCACACTGCTCAAAGCCATACTTTTCTTTTACCGGTCTTCAAAAACGACTTTACCATTAAGAACTCAAATGTATAGTTCAAAAGTTATAAAACAAATATCAACTCATACAAGTATAGTTAAATGCATATCAACCCCATAGTTCTATGATTATTTTAGTTTTATATGAAGTCATTAATAGTTAAAGTACTGCCTCGACAAGTGTGAAAGTCGAAGTGTTCCAAATCCAGGAGGGAGTACTTATTAGAGCAAGCTCTCCTGCTGCATGGTTATTCATAACTTAGTTATGTTGGGTTCTTATTTAACAAGGGCCAAAGTACAAACTACATGCATTGACTGTTGCCATATAACATGATGTCTTGATCCTATAAATTTAGCATAAGGTGAACTGACTCAAGCTGTGTTACAGAAGACTCACTATAACTTGCGTGATGGGAGAAAGAGAGGAACTGAAAGCACGAAGGATAATAATATTATATCGTGGATTGAACTAAGCATTTGCTCCGTCACTCTATGCTTTGTCTTTAATTAGGTTAAGGTGTTGTCTACAGTGATTTTGCATAGGCTAGCCATACTAAGTATCTAAGCTAACCCCCTAACCCCAAACCAGCAGATGTCTGTTAAACATTACGAGTATATCTCATTTATTTCTGAGGTGTGAAAAGCGGGTAGCTTGAAGTATTCTGATCCTGATTCTTGATACCTCAAAGGACGTCCTGGTGCTGACGATGCTTTCTTTTCACATTTATGTTTGACCAAAGAGAAACCAAGAAAATGGCAAAGGCAACAGAGGAGAAAGCAAAGATAACAGCATGTAGAAGCATTAAGGGGGCAAAAGAAACTTACGCTTTCAAGTCTAGAGAAGATAGATCCGCAAGAGGCGTTAACGATCTCTCAGATGATCCTGAAGATGAAAGAAATAATAATGTCATTGATGCTTAGATTTTAACACATCGTGAACACACCATAGTTCAATTAAATTGGGTCATACATTTTCAACAAGTCTCCGAACATATTTTAAAATGGAGGCTTCTTAAAACAGTAGTGGCGTCCCAATAGAAGTTAGCTTGGCAAAAATTCAACTACTGAGACCAATAAGGTTAAACATATGTTCATGGACCAGAACAACAACCAACCCTTATTCCCAAAATGATTTGGGGTCGGCTAACATGAATAGTCATCTAGTAACCGTCTTGTGTATGCAATAAAATTTCGAAAACATTGTGTACTTCATGCACCAGAAGAAAAAAAAAAAGAATTAAATTTAGCAGAAATGCTACACATGATTATGCAAAGATCCACTGACGCATAACAGCAAATGACAGGACTCAAAAGTCAAAACACAAACAGAAAGAAAGAGGTCCTAAGAATTTTCTCCAGACAGAGAAGGAATATTAAGTTAGTCACCATTATAATTCTAACAAAAAGACCAAGATCAGAGCAATAAAAAAATAGATCTGGAAATCAGCCAAGTGAACACAGCGAATATAAGTAAAGACTCGATAGACAAATATACGTCCGTCAAACTAACGCTGATCAATTGTAACGTAGAACAAAATAACTTTACACTAGGTCCAATTCTCTCTTGACCAATCAAAAGACTCATGGTATCTTTTCAGAGGAGCGCAGACATTTAGATATGGCAGGCAACGTAATTCGCCATGCAAAGAACGAAGAGAAAAGCAGAAACAGTAACATAGAAAAAACATCCAATTACAATAATGCCATTCATAAAAGGGTATAAAGACAGAAAACACTAACAGAATAAAAGGCAGTTATGATTAGTTCTCGGCAACGGAAAAGGAACAATCACCAAAAGAAACCTAACATTAAAGCTGAAGAAATCTGATAAAATACATTGAAAATGAATCTTATGAAAAAAATAAAGTTGCTATTTCATACTAAGAAAGCAAACAAATTACACATAACACATAAACAACCACAAACAAGCTTCGAAATTCTGTAAAATCGTAAAATAAATTAACTATCAGACTCCAAATGGTGCATAAACCCAGGACATCACACTCTTACGATAAGTAGCAGGTTTAAAGAGCAGGGGAAGGTAAAAGGGTAATCCTCCAAAACACACCTTCTGAAGACTCTGGTCGGTATCTGGCTGTCCTATATTTCTGCATAAATTTATTCAGACAAAATGAGTACGGAATAACAGCTTGCTAGATATAAGACATAAGAGAAGAGCAATTGATGTACTATCAGGACCCATGGACAATGTCCTACATGCCTGCAAATGGCTTTTCACGTGATAAATAGTCAAGCCTTCAACATTCATTAGCTTCAAGACACCTTTGGGAGTAGCTCCTGGAGGGAAGGATGCTCACAGAGTTAAACGAAGCATTCACCATGGAAAACGCATCAAATTACATTAATTTTTTCATCTAATAGGCAACTCACTTTCACTACCACCAAGTTTGTGGACTGCCTCCACGAAGGCTTCATGAAGTTCTGGGGTCCACCGCATGCGTGCCTTAGCTTGAGCGCCACCTGTCGAAGAAGAAGGGCTAACAGGAGCTGCCACTTCTGTCGATGATACAGAAATCTGCTGCTGGTTTTGCATCGGGTAAGATGGCAAAGTAGAAGATGATGTAGCCAGTTGGTTCGGTATCTAAATCGAAACAACAGTCAGATACCAACAATGGTCGAAGCGTAACAAAGTCATACACATCTTTAGTAAAGCACCCCAAAAACCAACAACACTCAACATGATTATATACAGAATTCAGACCTTTTGTTCCTGAACAGTAGTGTTTGTATCAAGAATCAGCTCATTCCAGTTAGAACTCAAAGATTCATTGTCAGTGAATAACTGATCTGCCCATTCCGTACTCCAATCATCTCGCTTGCCAAGGTCTTCATGTGTCATAAGACTACTGCCACCACTACTCGATCCCTGGAGATGGCCATTCTGCATTGAGGAATGAGACAGAAAGTCTGAAAAGACTGGCAATGTGTCTGAGCACCATGAGAGTTGGTTCCCACTAGTATAGTTGCTTGAAGCTGTTGAATTGATAAAATCCGAGTGATTGGAAGGATCTACAGCCAACGATGATCCATTACTGGCTGACGTTGTAATATATGGAGAGTTAGTGGAATGCTTTTCATGAGGAGCAGTAGAGAAAAGAACACTGGACGAGTATCCTGATGAGCATGAGTACATCTGACCACGAATTTTACTATTGGATTGCAATTGATTAGAATGGAAGACCATTGGATCAGTGACAACTTCCCTTTCCGTAGAGACCTGCTGCAGATCTGGCAACTTAGGGTACTTCTCTTCATAGGTGCTCGGAAGGACTGGCAAGGATGAAGAAAGAGCTCCAGAAGCCCCCAATTGCCTAACACCAGGTCTTTGAATAGATAAAGCAGGGCGTCCTTCCATTTTCGGCCTTCAAAATAACGCTGGAGTAACCTTCCACTGTACAATCAGAGCCGGAGAGAGAACATCACAAATTCAGGACTTGCCAACAGAAAAAACAAGAGAAGCCAAAAAGTACTCTGCAAGATTTAGGACAATAAGTCATACGTGAATCCCAAACAAATCAAGACATTCTATCTTTCAGATTATACAGCATGGTGATAAATAGTGAGCAGTATGTAGCATCCCAAAGACATGATTTTCTCATCTTTTTTTTCGATTAAGAAATAACTGCCTCTGGAGCGCTCAGGCCTTGAGGAGCTAGGGGGTTATTTGGGACCTAGCTCACAGGAAGACCTAGCAGGTCACCCACCAAGGGGGCCTATCACCACAACATTTCCCTCAACTTCAACTAAAGCGGTAGCTCACCGAAAACATTAACATGCTACACTACCGATTTAGAATATGGACAAGAAAAAAAAAATTATGACAGAAGATTAATAAAGTAAACTGGTAACCCCAATGCACACACACAAATAAAGATATAGGAAATTACTCCCCAATCATAATAGATCCATATAATCTATCCTTCCACTTCAAGTTTTAATGGCTTTATTTGATCTTCACTCTGTTCTAAACCAGTTGCCCCCTTTCCAAAATCAGGAGTTGGTTATTTCGGTCTTCCTATATTACCCTCACTTAAAGTTTCACATCCAAAAATCACTATTTACACCATATCATATCAGCATACGCCTAAGTCAGTGAGTGTCATGGATATGTAAACCCGACCGAATGAAAGAAATCTCAAACTACACTAATGCTATAAGTGCAGCACTTCAGCGCTAAAGAAACCTTCTTACTCGCTGCATTAAAAGATTGTTTTTTCATGCTTAAAATGAAACAAATTTCATCACGCATGGTAGTTAACTAGGATATTCTTCAAGCATGGTAAAACTACAAAAAAAAAAAAAAAAAAAAAAAAAAAATCACTACCACTACACTGACTAAAGCAATCTAGCTGATCATCTGTGCCAAAGCCGTGGGCATGTCGAGTGTGGGTTCGGCTAAGATACATGAGACAGGTTGCAAGTTCCCTTTTCAGAAGAGTCAATGCTCTTACTGTCCATTTGCTAAGGGGAATAGCAATCAATACTGTGCCATATTTTCGCGGATAGTCCTGACGAAAAATCCGGAAACATGATTCCCAACAAGCCAGTTGACAGTCAAGGAGCTAATTCGAAAGTTTACAAAAGTGAGCAATCATTGGCAACCAAAGTAAGGCTTTATGATTGATAGCTAAGTGACAAAAACTATCATCATCAAATCAAATTATTAGTGATAATGCAAGCCTGAATCAAACTAGGCAGGCGAATTTATGTACAACACCAAAGCAAGTAGCTGAACTAAATCCTTCAAGCTGATCTAGTAGGACGAGCAACCCTGAAGTGAAGAGAGATGTCTTGAATGGCTTAGAAAGATAGTGGCTAGCTTCCTAAATGATCAACATGTTTGCCTAAGCTTATTTAGGCCTCTCCCTGTGACGAGATCCTTCATGACATAACACTCCAAGCTACTGAAGAGTTTCATTACCAAGATTACTAACCCTTCAAACATCCAATCACAAGAGTGATTCCTACCTAAACTGACTATTTCTTACCTAAGCTAGTGAGTGATTGAAAGTGTTTACCGCACCGTCTTTGTCCTCTGGTGTAATATTCATAAGCTAGCTAAGTTCATATCTTTCTGCTCCCTGCCCAAACTAAGTATCTCAGTCCTCTCCTTGAACACCATACTAGTATTCGGATTCAAGCTTCACTAAAACATAAACCTTTGACGATCAATCATATATAAGTGGGTCATTCATAAGAAAAACCGTCTGATCTTAAGTTGGTCGACATTACACGTCCCAATGAAAATGAAGGTACCGGGAGCAACTCTTCACTTTTCTACATACATGACAGTTAACAGTACCGTTCAATACCACCACCAACCACACCACCATAGTAAGAAACATAAATAAATAAATAAATAAAATAAAATAAAATAAAATAAAATAAAGAGATAACTGTATTACCACCTTCCACCCTTGTTAACAGGATTAGGACCCTCATCACAATTTTCTTCAATTCGAGAACTTCTCATTACCATTCCCCTAAAGATTACTACTTTAAACGATCCATTGACGACAACTAATTCAGCAAAACTATCGAATTACAACCCTCATCATAATTTTCCTCAATTTGAGAACTTCTAATTACTTTTCCCCTAAAGATTACTACTTTAAACGAACCATTAACGTCAACTAATTCAGCAAACTATACGGAATTGTCCTAATACAAATTGAAGGAGAACAATCAGTACAAAACAAATTCGGTAAAATCCCGGAACAAGAAAAGTCATCCCCAGCCTAAAAAATTGACTATGGATGGCCACAACATGCGAAATTCCAGCAATATTTGCAATTCAATTTCTTACCTTAGCAGTAATTTTTCCAGTAAACATGACCCAGAAACTAATTGGATACAAAATTACTGTCAAATGGAGTGGGGGTACTAACTTGTTCTAAGACATGCAACCATGAAAAGCATCAATCTCAAATACCCAACAAAAATCTAAACAAGATCAACCAATTCAACTATTAACCTCTTGCCCAAATCATTCAACAAAAAAAAAAAAAAAAGTAAAATCACACCTGAAAAATAACTTCTATAACTAAAACAGATGATTAAAATATAGAGATGTGAGCACGTGATTATATCAGCAAATATTTACCAGAAGATGAGTAGAAGGAAGAGTTCGTACCTCAAATTTGAAGGAAACCCATCAATCAATTGAATTAATTTAAATTAATAAATGAAAGTTTAGATTGAAAAGTGCGAATAATGGATCACCGGCGACCCTGAGAAGTGGACGGTCGTGAGTGGGTTATTTGCCCTTGGTTTTTTGGGATTGTTATTATTGTTTTTTTTTTCCCTAATCTTTTTCTTTTTTGTTCGAAAGCAACAATATTAAAAAAAAGGTGTGTGTCTTGTCCTCAAAACCCAAAAAAAAAAAATGACTTTTCAAAAAAAAAAGCATAAAAAATGACGTGGTTTGTTTAGTAGAGTAGACGGCAAACGTTCACACAATTCGAAAGCACGGGCAACAACTCGACACAAAGTAGATCAAATTATATTATGGTCTTCGCGCTTCAAGGAGCATCATGATCATTCTCACGATAGACAATCCGTATACCATAGTCCCGGAACCATGACGAGCATGGTGGTACTTCATGTCCCAGACCATGAGAAACCCACTATTGTGAGAGGATCACCATGTTGCTCATGGTTATGGCTTCCAAGACCATGATATAAGCATTATAAAGGTAGGGTTTTAGTTGTGACATTGTATTTGACAGTATTATAGACATTGTGCTACTAGTGAATGAGTCATGCACGTTGTAGCCATATGCTATGTGTCACGGTCCCAAATTTGGAGTGACCATGATGCGCCCCCTCGTCGGTTCTCCGGACGAGGAAGCAAGCAATTCTTAATGCTGACAAGCGATTATCGATGCAGACAGACAACTATCGGTGTGGACAAGTACTCGTGGGGATCGCCCACTCGTACAAGCCTAAACTCGGGATTGTAGATTATGTGACTCTCGGGACCGCTAGTCTCAGACCGAGCACAACCCACACATTCAATATTAACGAAGATCAAAGATCACAGCAACAAGTTAATATCAAGCATCAACAAGGGCAAAGTTGGAAACGGGAAAAGATTGATTTCATTGACTAGCTTCTCCCAAAGAGGGAAATTTACTTTTACACAACTCTTGCCAAAACACATTAAGTGTGCACCAGAGGGATACATTTTGTTTCATGAAAATAAACTAAGTACAAGAACTCTAAAAACATAATATGAAATACATTACAAGGAAGATCTAAGGTACATGGAAGTAAACTAAGTTACAATGCTTGAATGATTTGGATCGTCAAAATAAGTGCCTAACACAAGTATTGTAGTTGAGTAAGTACTAAAGTTATGAAAAACTCCTACAATGGAGTTCCGGGATATTATAGCTTACCTTGTTAGTTCCTTTGTTTTTCGGGGGATCTCTCTCATCACTATTTGTAAATAACTTTTTGTATCTCTCATATGAAATATTGAAGTTAATTTTCCTAATCCTGCAAAGAAAAAGACAAAGAAAAGAGTTGCTATTAGGGTGTGCACACTAGATGTTGATTAATGTGTGACGAAATTAAAGAAATAATATGCTAATCTTATGAATTGTCTAATATATATTATAAAAGCCGAGTACAACCCTTCATTGATGGACACTTGGCACAATCTTATTGGATGTGAATAAATAAATAATATTGGTTATTAGAATATTGAAAACTACTTATAAAGTATTAAAATATTGTAAGGAATTGAAAATAATTAAACAATATAAATATCATAATTATTTGAAAATTTAGATTATTTTAATTTATAAGAAATAGGAAAGTTTTAAAATTATTAAGTTTTGAAATATTGAATGGTTGAAACAGCCGAATAAAAATGATCTCCAATATATGTTAAGTATATGATTCTGTTCAATTTTTAATTATGATATTATAATTGTGACACATTGCATTTTCCAATACATCTTAATATCCTGCGAAAAAAAAGAGTCCAAAATAAATGTGCAAATCATAGAGAATTGGATATAGTATAAGCCTTAAGGTGAATTATTTTTATACTCTTTTCATTTTCTTTCAAAAATTTCATTCTCTTATAAGAATCAGAATCAAGTTCGGGTTGGACGTTATTCTGTTATATAGCATTGGTTCATGAATAGAGGTTCATGAATAGGATTGAGCTGACTCAAGTTTTACAATGCAGAGTTTTTGAACGTAATATCACATTTGATACAAACAATTAAACTAGATATACTTTCAAATGATGACCATATGATAGGCCCTAAAAAACATTTCCTTACATTTATGATGTAACAACTAAAGTGTATTTTTTTCGAACATATAATGAGGGTCAATACGTGCATTTACAATGCAACATCATCAAAATTGAAGGGAGTATAAGTTGTTAAATTAGTTATTATTCTTAATATATATTAGAAAGTTTTCCCTATACTATTTACTATTCCGTGTGGTAATTTATTGTTGAAAGAGTTATATTTCAAAAGTCTCAACTGGATTAAAAGTCGAAGAATCGGGAACATAACACTTATTAACGCAATTAAATATATAGTTTATGACTTTATTAACTTTTTTTAAAGACAATGAATAACTTATACTCCGTATAAAGATAATGATGTAAATTACTAAGCAAATTATGTTTTCTTTTGATAAGATGATTACGTATGTGTAGAATTATAGGTTTCTTTGGAATCTCAACAAAAATAACAATCAATGAGTAATGCAAATAGAGTTGGAAATTATGAGGGTCAGATCTATTTCCCGTATGGTAAGAGCAGGTTGGGTTATACTCGGTTCGTCTCATGTCGGGGCCGCATGAAATTGTACATCGAGTCGATTTTTGTTTCAAATAGCTCTCAATCAAGTCGCGTATTATAAGGTTAATTTTTTGAAAGTTAGGTTGATTTTTATTAAGGTCCTCATAGCGATTGGTTACAAAATCTTTTTATCGCATTATTTTGAGACACTTACTTTATCTATTGATATCTTATTCATGAAAACATACATATGTACAAAGTTTTTTGTTACGAATCTCACAATGTGCATTTCATAATTTATTTATGAGTATTTATGCATATATTTATTTGTAAATCAAACTCTCAACACTATCAATACATCATCTTTCATGGAGGTAGTAGTAATCAACCTTTTATAAGGGAGACCTAATACTTTTTAAGTGAGAGGTGACACCTTTTTTTTCCATAAGTTAGATAATGTTCAACATGTGACATTTACGTGTACAGTAATTATCTAACAATGATTTTTTTATCTTTTTTCTTTTTTTGTGAACGAGTATCATTAATACAAGTAGGGAGCCCGTGCGCGGCACGGGCACGCAAACTAGTTGAAAGAATTCATAAGACAATTATATAAAATGATCTAAGCTCATGTATGAGTAGTGACTGGTGAGTAGTTATTAGACACTAGTATATGTGAACGACATATACACTTCAGATATGACCAAACGACACTAAATCCATAATGATAAGATAGAGTACATGGTAAAGTTATGCGCTTGGATATCTTTTCTTTTAAAAAAAAAAAATATGCTCGTCATTTTATAAAAGAAAACAATGCATATAAACTTTTATGTTACATTACACAACATTATTGTAGACCTAAAAAATTATAAACCTTATTATCGTCCAATTAATTTCAATGTCTATTATTGTCAATTGTGCTAATTTTTTTTTTTTTTACAATAACTTGCATTGTATTCTAAATAGATCTCATCGAGTTTAATTTTGCATCCGTGCAATAGACGGACATTTTAGCTAGTTAGATTATGAGCCTGTTTGGCATTTATCTAAATCTATGTCCAATTTTTATCATGGTTTATTGTAAAATTAGTGAGTGTTTGGTTCAATATATTATAGAAGCACTTCTTTTGTTATGAAATTGCTCATTTTTAGATAAATAGAAACACAAACACCAATGATTATTATTGTAGAGGGTCAATAATTATGGTAGAGGTTTTATTAGATAGTTTTAAGCTTTATTTGAAAAAACTCAATGGCCAAATTTGCACTTTTAGGGACTAAAACACTTGCAAAAGCGTGATGTAAAAAAAAAAACAGGGTGATGATTTTGTCAAGACAAATCAACATCTTCCAAGGCAAATATGTTCATTATATGGACCGGGTTCAATGAATCTGTCTTGGCGGTAGTAATTACTGGCTTGGCATAACAACCGCCAAAAAAATAACACTAACAAAAGGTACGCCAAACACATATTATGTTTCTAAATTTTATTCTTACCTTATGATCACACGATTTCAAATTCCAATTGAACTTGTGAGTGAAATCTTTGCTTTAGAAGGAATAAAATGACGATAATCTATGGAACCCGGTGGTGATGTGGTGGTGGGGCCATGGAAGTGAGGATGGGAGGTAAGTAATGCTTACTCGCTCCAAATCTTAGGAACTGGATTCAGAACCACTAGGCAACAGTTCCCAAATATGGAACGGGAACCGGAATAGCTTGGCAACTAACGTTTCTTAGGAATTAGGAAACGGAACCAGAATTGTCAGTTCCAACAACGGTTCTGGGTACCCTGTTAGCTATATATTTTTCAAAATTCAAATATTTTACTAAGTAAAATAATGAGTTGAAGAATTCATACTATTTTTTCATACACAATTCATGTATCTAATCAATACATATATATAAAGCTGAATATTTTCATGAGCCTACGTTTAAAGCTATTTTTTCCGATTAATCACACAATTCTATTTATTTTTCTAGGCTTGTGAGAGAGTCCCATATTTTGTGGAGATAGTGAGTATTTATCATCTATACTAATCCTATTAGGATCCTACACATAAAGATGTCCTATTTAAAATAAAGTAAGGAGTTCATAATTATGTCCTACGTTTTTTGCTTATTTTCTCGATTAATCAAAAATTCTATTTATTTTTCTAGCTTTGTGAGAGAGTCCAAATTTTCTAGGAGATTGGAGAGGATCTTTTCATATTATGTGTTATTACTAATCCTAAAAGGCAACAAAAGTTCAATTTGCAATACAATTTTACTAATATAGGTTCTTCAAGTAACGTGGGATTAGAAATAGGTGCCTATATATGTAGTAGTACACATATATGCTTTGCAATAACATGAAATCAAATAATTTTTTTTTCCTAATATTAGTACATTGTGTTTATTATTGTTAGAAATTTAACAATAGATCAACCAATTATAATTTGCATACAAACCAAATGTAATTTTTAGTAGTAGTAGTAGTAGTCTGAAGTACAAGTGGTAGTAAGGAGTAGTTGTAGTAGGAGTAGGAGTAAAAGTAGGAGTGTAGTAGTATTAATAGTATTAGTAGAAGAGTAGTAAAAGGTTATTAATGAGAGAGTAGCATGACAATCGGAGTAGTAAATGGAAGTATAATAGTACTACATTAATAGTATATGAATGTAGTGTTGTAGTTATACATGAAATCTAAGTCCTAATAAAATTAAACAAAATTGTATGCACAGATTACATTCATTCATCAAATCAAAATTAAGATCAGATAGGCGTAATAGTAAAATAATTTTACAAGGATAAGAGCAGTACATAGAAGAATCCAACCTTTGTCCTATATAATCCATCGTAATTTTATTTACTCCCTTCATTTATTTTATTTCTATACGTTGGACTAACCTTAGGTCCTAATATTCATAAGAAGATGTTTAATTATCTAAGGTGCAAACGTTTGAATGCAAACCCAAATTAGAAACGAGTTTATCATATTTAATATAATTCAAAGAGAGTTTATTATCCACTTTATCTTACTACAAATGTGGAGCTCATCATTATTTATTCTAATCATAATCACAAAGAGCGATCATCATTTGTTCTGATCCTACGAAAAAATGGATTTCATTATTTATTTATCCTTACTCAACAACTTAGTTCATTATCTACTTTGTTCCTGCTCAAAATAGTACAAATTATTTATTCTACTATTACTCAATTTAGTATAAACCACGAGCTAAATTAATAAGATACACATTTAGTAAGATAATAGAATAACAAAGCAAATGAGTCTCAATCATATATAGTTTAGAAATATGTCACATGTAATTCTTTTATGAGTAGAGAAATTATAGTTTATTAAACTTTTTTTTTTGTCAATTAGAGCTAAAAACGGAGAATAATAAAAACTTAAGCAAAGGGACCGTAAATGAGCCGAATAAGAGTCCGTTATATATACTAATTTCATTGAAAATATGCTAATTCAAAAGTTACATGATATATGGTAGACCATTTTCACAACTCTTATAGAGTTAAACCCCATAGTGTATGTACTCCACTGGTTCTATTTAGACGTCTCACTCCCTTGCGCATTTCTTAAGGCAAAATGATAAAGAATTCTTAGTGACTCATTTTCAATGTTAATATAGTATGTCTATTTATCTATTCTAATCTTACTCAATTTAGGATAAACCACAAGGTACAGTAATTAATAATACACATTCAGTAAAAAAAAACTAAGATAATAAACAAAACAAGAATGATTCAACTGTTTCGATATGAGTATTAGATTGTCTACAGTTTATGAAAAGGTCACATATTATTTTTTTTATGAGTAGATTAATTACAGTTGTCCAAACTTTTTTTTTTTTGTGTCAATTGCGGTCAAATAATGGAGAATAATATAAATTAAACTTAAACAAGTAGACGCTAAATAAGTCTCATAAGAGTCTATATACTTATCCCAATGAAAATAGGCTAATCCTAAAGCTATACGATAGTAGACCGTTTCACAAGATTTAGAAAGTACAGTTTTACCGCATCCATAGTGTATGAACTCCTTAGATCCTATACTCTTATTTAAACATCTCACTCTATATTGCGCATCCATTATATGTACTAATCCCATATAAAATAAGCTAATCCAAAAGTTATACGACACATATATAGTTGATCTTTTTCACAATCTTTATAAAGTTAAACCCAATGCATCCAAATGTAGTGTATGTACTCCTCCGTTCCTATATAAACATCTCACTCTAATTTGCCCATTTCTTAAGAAAAAAATGATAAAAAATTTTAGTGACTAATTTAACAAATATATTGTAAATCCAAAGTGCATGGTTCACTATGATTTTGAAATTTTATGCCACACATGAGACGGTTACTAAACGACGATTCATGTTAGCCGACCCCAAATCATTTTGGGAATAAGGTTTGGTTGTTGTTGTTGTTGTATGGAATAGCCAAAGTAGAATAAATTATCTGTTCAAATCTTACTCAATGTAGTATAAATGAACCAAGAGCTACAACATTAAGGTACACATTTAGTAAGATAATATGATAACAAACAAGAACGATTCAACTCTGATCTTTAGATATGGGTCTCAATTGTCTAGAGTTTATGAAAATGTCACATGAATTTATAAAGTTAACCAAATAATCCAAAAGCTACATGTTAGTAGACCGTTTTCAAAAGTTTTATAAAGTTAAAAAAAATCGAAGTATTAGACACCCCAATAAGGAAAATTGGGTGTTTAAACTCGGACGAATGGAGTAGATTTAATGTACCATTATTTATTTGCTTTATTTTTTTTTTTTTTTTTTTACATAAGTCTGATAATTTTAAAAATAAAAATCAAAGCTTAAAACAAACATTAAACTCCATATTAAGTCAAGAGTCCGTGCAACGCACGGGCATTCAACTAGTACTATATATTAAAACCTGAAACCAAGTCTTTCATAGGAGGACACTTGGCATACATTAATTGGATAGAACATAGAAATTGCAGTATATACAATTACCGATTAGGATATGTAATAAATTATCATACATTAATTAGATAGAACATAAAAACCTCATTACCGAAAATTGTAATAAATTATTATAGAGTAGTATAGTATTAGCTAATTTATGTAAAATAATCATTATGCTAATTTATTAGAACAAAGATAAGGCAACATTTTTTTATAAAACGAGTATAAACAATATAAATATTAGTCCGTGCGTGGCACGGGCATGCAAACTAGTAAGATTGAAACAATGTCTAATATATGATGAAAAAGTATGTTTTTTTTAACTAATTTACATGAACATATACAATGTTGATTTGCTATATCAACACTAAAATCGTTTTAGCGGATACCCGCTTGGTAACGGTTCCGATAATCTAGTACGCGGAACTGGAATCGCTTCAAACAGTTCTTAACAATTTGGAACCGGAACCTGATCCGTTACTAACATTTTCGTTCCGTTTCCAAAAGATGTACCCACAATTTTTGCTCACCCCAACATGATAGGGAAATTGAAAACGGAAAGGAATGAAACGGGCTTGTTTGGTATCGTCTTCTGTTTATTTGAAAACCAAAGTCCCGTTTTTGAAAACCAATAAAAGTGGTTTTCAATTTTCAGTTGTCAGTTTTTATTTTCTGATATAACTATTATGGAAACAAACAATTAAAACTTTATTTTGTAACTTATTAAGCTAAATCTTTTACGCAAAAAACAACCAAAAACTGAAAACGGCAGTGATATCGAACCGGTCCTAAAGGTATAACTGAAAAAGATCATAAAATATTGGGCGTCGATAGTTTAACATGGGCGACGAATCTCTTTGTCCCCGAAAAATTAGGGTAAGCAAACCATAGTAGTGGCGTCGATAGTTTAACATGGGCGACGAATCTCTTTGTGCCCGAAAAATTAGGGTAAGCAAACCATAGTAGTGAATATGAAACAACACACTTGAATTGTCGAGCCTATGAACGCAAAACAAGATGGAAGTACTAACATAAACTCAGTATGTCCACTTCTTTCCTACACCCTCATCCACCATTTCCCACCACCAAAACCACCCTTAAAACCCTCAACTCCAAACCCCGCCACCGCCACTTCCTCCCTATAAACTCCCTTAAAACCCCAACAAACACCTCTGAAAACCCTCTCACCACCCTCACAAAGATCCTATGGCCCAAAACCCTCCCACCCCAACTCCTCATCTCCACCGTCCGTTTCGCCTGGACCTCCACCTGGCAACTCATGATGTCCCAGCTAGCCCCTTCTGACCCCACAACCGGCGCTTACTCCCGACCCACCTCCCAATTTCGCGCCAAACCCAACCAACTTTCCCGCCAAAACTCAACACCACCCAAAACAACCCTCCATCTCTACGCCGGTCTTCCTTGCCCGTGGGCCCACAGGACCCTGATTGTCAGGGCTCTCAAGGGCTTAGAGGATGCCATCCCAGTCTCGATCGCCTCGCCCGGGGTCGACGGGCTGTGGGTTTTTGTGGAGGGTGGTGGGAATGGGGCATTGGCACCAGGAAGGGACAATGCCAATGGGTGTAGGACTTTGAAGGAGGTTTATAAGCTTAGGAATGGTGGGTATGATGGGAGGTCAACTGTGCCAATGTTGTGGGATGGTCAGAGTAAAGAGGTTTTGTGTAATGAAAGTTATGATATAATTCAGTTGTTGAATTGTGGATTTAATGAGTTGGCTCGGAATCCGGGTTTGGATCTCGAGCCTCCCTTGTTGAAGGCAAGGATTGAGGAGTGGAATCGCGTAATTTATCCTAATGTCAATAATGGGGTTTATAGGTAATTTGGATGGAGTCCCTCCCATTTTTTGTTTGCTATTAAGTTCTTGTTTTGGTGTGATTATGGGAATGATAGAGTTTGTAGGTGATTGTTGCTTTCCTGAATTAGAAGTGGAATTGAATGTGATTTACTATTTGCAGTAATCCTTATGTTAGCAAGTTATCTGATTTTGATAGCAAAGTTGGTATGTTGCCATGTTGGTGATCATGTGTACTCTGAATTTGTGTAGTTTTGCTAGTTGTGAATTGTGATGCTTGTTATGTTAGCCATCAGATTTACATATATCTTGGAAGTTGGAATTTACGAGTAATCGTATTGGCTTAGAACTCAATTTTTGAATTGTGAGTATATAGTCAGATTAGCAGGACTTTCTCAAAGCGAAACCATCAAACACTATGAGGGGTGCCTCACACTGCGTCAATAAGAAATTCTGGAAGAAATAACAAGAGAATTTTGCTTGTTTTTTGGTTCATATAATGTCCCTTCTAATTACATAGATATACTAAAAGGAGAGGGGGAGGGGAACGATGCTATAGTACAAGAATTAATACTGAAAGAAGGAAAAATAGATCAGCAAAATCCTTCTTTTTCAGCAAAACTCAAGCAGCAGTCTTTGTCTTCTTAGTGCTCCAGTCATAGGCTTTCCTGCTGGAAAAGATTAAACAACTTAAGAAAAAGACCAAGTAGACTAGCTTTCTTGTTAGTGAAGTTATTACGAGATCAGATCCTCCCCTGCGGAATCATGCATCATTTCAACTTATAAAAAACTAACTTTGCCTAATCTCCTTTGTTCTCTGGATTCTCGAGCTTATTTGTCATCATGTCCTAGGAAGAAAATGTTGCTAAGTTGATCAATATAAACACTGCATGTATGTAGCCCCAAATCACCAGTTTTCCTTAAGCTTATCACCCTAAATACATCATAGTGACCACCTGATTAGTAGGTGATCCCTGTTGGTGTTAAGGCTTAGTTAAGCCAAGTCTTTGAGCATGCACATGTTGTTAAGAACGGATTACCTTGATTATCTCCATGGCTATTTCTTACATAAGTTTTCAATTGTGATTATCAAAGTACTATAATGCGATGAACTCACATGGTAGCTCAGAGGTGACGACACACTAGGTTGGTACTTGAATTAGGTGAAGATTCTGCCATCTTAGGGATATATAAGCTGTAACTACCAGGTAATGATAGTATGGGGACTGAGGATCTTCAAGTGGCCTCCGCTCCCAAAGTGTATTGCTACACAACTAATGACTGATGATAATGATTGAATGAGCAATTCTCCCAGTGACTTCGTATCTATAATAACCTAGATGAGTAACTCATAGCTAAAACACATCATCACCCTTCCCATTGCCTTCCACAGTAAATGTGATTTGTGTGGCCCAGTCTAATTTCTACTCCTACATATCGATCCTTAATCTGGACAATGATGTCAGAGTACTTTGTTTGCCGAATTTGGACTTACAATCTTCTAACTTATATCATATATCCCATTCAATGACTGGAGTTATAGATTACATCCTGTAGGATTATAAACTAGATCATCAATCTGGACAATGATGTCAGAGTACTTCTGTTGCCGATTTTGGAACACAATCTTCTCACTTATATCATGTATGCCTTTCAGTGCCTGGAGTTATAGATTTCGTCCGTTTAAAAGTATAAACTAACTAATGGCATTTTTATGGGTTAGGTGTGGATTTGCACAAACTCAAGAGGCCTATGATGCCGCTGTAAATGGTTTGTTTGATACCCTGGAGATGCTGGATGATCATCTAAAGAGTTCCCGATATTTATGTGGAGATTCATTAACGCTTGCCGATATCTGCTGTTTCACTACCTTAATAAGATTCGATCTTGTATATAATGTGATGTTCAAATGTACGAAGAAGAAGCTGGTGGAGTATGCTAATCTTCATGAATATATGCGTGATATCTATCAGGTATTCCTTTGATCAAATTTCATCAAGTAGCTGTCATATAGAGTACATGGACCTTTCTTGATGCCCTGTAGAGTGGGTAAAACACGGCCTTTTGTGACGCACTTTAGAATGCAGAGTGGGTAGAACTGAATATTCAGTATCTTTGATTATGTAACACGAGGTTTTGTTGCTTTTCATCACAATTGAAGCTGTTTATACTTTATACTGTTTTGATAAACTTAGCAGAAACTCTTGGGTAGATTCTAGCAGCTATTCGATGACTAATGTAACAAAGTAGTTTCCCCGTATTAGCTTTTCTAGCTTTCAGATAATTAGAAAAGTCAATATAACCTCTGGACTCTGTTGAGGGGGTAGAAGGCATGGTCTCTTTTCATTAAATTTTTTTTTTTTTTTCTGTTAAGAGTGTTGGATTTAGTCAATGAGAGGAAAAAAAAAACAAGAATCACATAGCATTTTTGGATAAACAAGAATCTTTACTGCTTTATAGCCAACATGCATGAACAGTTGATGACTTGTGCCGCCTAATTTAGAGATGAGTGAGGAAGTTTTTCTTATGTGAGTTTAGCAAGGTTATGCCTCGAAGTAATTTATGTATGAGGATGGCAAATAGGATGCCTGATCAACTGCTGTGATCATCCACATCTATACCCTTTTTGAAAGAAAACCTGAAAGTATCATGTATTGGGTTGTTTTCTCATCAAGCAAAGTTCAGGATTCACTCTTCAGTGTCTGCAGTTTTAATCAACCGTCGTGATAGAGTTTAAAATCTTGACGTATCAATGATATCTAAACCACACTTTGAAAAGGCAGTGACCACCATATTGAAACCGGTAAGTGCAGTCAGACAGTCACATTAAGTGAGTGAATAGCAATGAACAAAATGTGTCTGCGATGTTCTGGAGAATGTTTGTAGTGGCTAAAAGTTTGAACTGTCTACTTATGGATACGAGATGTTCACTACATCTATTCAACAAGAATCAAGGTTCTGATCCGCACACTTTTAGTTAAGGAAGGATTTACGTTTAGCATTGTGACTTTTTTGGGCAAACCATTACATATATTTTCTGTTTAGATGGTTAGAAAAATCAAACGCGGGTCTACTTGACTTTGTTGAGGGATAGAGTCAGGGCGTCCTTTTCATTTGATTTGTATAGGAGTTTGTCTGAGAAGATACTTATCTGTGCTTCTAGAATGCCTTTTTTGAGAAAAGAGATTTTTGCGCTTTTAAGTGACCAATTAACAGTTGTTGACTTTTGCCACATCTGTTAGAGATGACTGAGGCAGTGCTTACCTTTGTGACCTTTGCAGGCAAGGCTATTAGTTTGGCCTAGAGCTGTCAACAATTTCATTGATTAATTAGTGAGGGTGGTGAAATAGACCTAAGATTCTCTTGTCCTCTATGTTTGTACTCTCTCTGAAAGAAACGTTATAGTATATTATATTGGTTTATTTCCATCAACCCAACCAACGTTCAGGTTTCAATGTCTGCCAATCTTTTCATTCATCTTCATTAAGCTGCCCCTTTCTTTATTCTTCCTCTTCGTCGTTGTCTTCTTTTCTTTTTCTCTTTTTCTTTTGTCCGTATTGTACTCCATTTCCACTGATCTACATAAATCTTGACGGCTGTCTAGTTAAACATTCTCTGCATGATAATATGGTATCGTATGTCAGTTTTGGGTTGCGATCAAAAGCACGGTTGTCTTAGCAGCTATGTCGCTGAAAATTATGGCTGTTACAGGCATACAGCCTGAAATAACAATAGCTGTAAAACTCAAAAACCTTGATATAGCAGTTTAAGCCGTACTTCAGCAAGCAGTGAGACCATACTGAATGCTGGGGTTTGGTGTTATAGTAAGCAAGTGAATCTGAGTTTCTGCTATGTTGTGGAAAGTGCTCTCTTATTAGGGACTAATGGCTTGGACTGTCTACTTACGGAAAAGAGATGTTCACTGCATCTCTTCAAGAAGGATCAAGGCTTTGTAACTTGATCCCATACTTTTCGACGAGTTAGGAAGGGTTTACGGCATGCCTTTGTTAATTCTTGAAGACCATTACATCTCTTCCACTTTCAGTGCAGCGCTTGTAGAGTTGTAGGTGATTGACCATTGAAGTTGATGATTTGAGTGGGTAAGAAATAGGATTCCTATCAATTTCGGGGGATGTGACACTCTTTCTAGAAGGATTACTATTTTATCTTGTGGTTTTGTTTTTCATCAAGCAAACATCTGGACATCTATGTCTATTGTCCTCCTCAACCATCTCCTTTGAGCTGCTCTAATTTTCCTTTCCATATATGCTTCTCTTGCATTTGGTGGAGAGGAAGGACTGAATAGAGTGATTGGAAGACCTTTTATAACTTTAATTTGAAAGTATTTGGCTGCCTATTTCTATTATAGTGTAGTACATGATATACTATACTATGTCGGTGGCTGAATTAGCCACCAGTTCAACTCAAAACACTTAATTGCCCACATCACGGCACTAACAGCCAGCATTGGTAAACTTTGACATCCCATACTGAAAGCTCATGGGCCTTTTGCGCGAGTGGATTATAATAATGGTCCTCCAATTGCTGATGTAGTACGTGCCACCAGACTTGGGAGGGGAATCCAATAGCTCTATGCTAACTGTTTGAACACTGTTAGTTATATATATGATCATCAGCATATGTTTCTTACTTTTTCCTTCTTTTTTTTCTTGGTGGCGTAAGGAAGGGGCTAATATATCTGCTGGGTGAATATGGCCATATGGGAGGTTTGGAAATCCTCAAACCCTTAATGAGCCTCATGAGACTGACACGTTGCAACGGTTTGAAGTAGGAAATACCATGGCGCCAAACAGGCTTTGTACCTGTATAGTATCTATGTCTATCTTTAAAGTTCATATGCCTTTTTTAGACACGCTTATTGGGGAGGACTTGTAAACAAATCGGATAGTCGAATGTTTGAAAACAGTGTACGATGGATACATAAAACATTAGCTAATCCATTGTGCTCTTTCGTAGAAGTTTGATGAACCTATTTGTATATACTTCCTCCTTTATGATTGTGATTCATTTTAAACATGGACATAGGAAGTAGCACTTATGTCGGTGCTTTAAGCACCGATTGCAGCTTCGGGTCAAGTATTAGAGTGACAGACTGCAAGTAGACTAACATGTATCCCGAGAAAAATGATTGTCGTTTTTCACTAAAGTTCTTTGAATTGTTGTCTTTACACCCTCCTGATTATGTTTTTGCTATGGAGGACAGTGATAACTGTTAAGATCAACTTAAGGAGTGTCGTTAACCATTCTTTCTTGTTTAGTATTTAGTCTCTTTTTCTTTTGGCATAATGGTGCTTATTTCTTTGGCAGATTCCAAAAGTTTCAGAAACTTGCAATTTGGAAGCAATGATGGATGGCTACTACAAGTTTCTGTTTCCTCTGAATCCTGGTAATATCCGACCTATCATGCCTTCTGGCTGCGAGCATGAAGCTCTCTCCAGACCTCACAAAAGGGAGTCCCTGTCATCAGCTAATTAGAGCATGCAAGATTAGTCTATTTTGAGCGATCAGCGTATATAATGAGCGTGCAAGGACTCGATGAAAGATAGCCAGTGACCTGATATCATTCTGTTGTATACTTGTATATTTGAAATAGAGTGAGGTCTGACGTATATGTAATCGCTTTCAATACGAGTGCAGTTTACTGTTCAAGGGCTGGAATGTATAAAGAGTTAAAGCAGAATGAACTATCAGGGGCCAAACACGAGATAATGAACTACGGTTTGTTTTGCAAACGAGAATGAGCCTCTACTGCGGGCCTGCTGCTTCTATCTTCATCACTATTCGGTCTTCAAGCATGTGTCATACTCAAGAGAGCTCCGAAGTTGAACCTTCTCCCTGGGCTACCTACCATTGCCGAAAGTCAATGGTAGTTTTAGTCATTTTTGAGTCATCGTGTAATTACAACAGTTTTCAGAATGTTTAAGCAATCATTTTATCCTTCCCCAGTTCTGGTCTGCGTGAAGAGTTTTCAGTCTTCTTAAATGATGGGTTTTGTGCCATCATGAATCCGGAGAAGGTCGTACTGTGCCAGTCGGCAAAAGCCAGCCGCGGAACATGATTGGAGCCACCCTTGTTAACTCAGTAGCAGAATAATTGGCTTCGTCTTACGGCACCATGTGCCATAAACACCGGATGAAGGTACAATGATGAATTGATGATCAAGGTTATAAACACCAGATGAAGGTAGATTTGGCATTTCGTGTCACATACGGCACGTGGACTGGCACGAGCACGACGCTACACGAGGGTCGAGCGGGCCGACACGGCACGTGGCACGCCGGGCTTGCCTCGTGCCACGGTTGCGGAATCAGATTTTGGTTGTGCCTTCGCACGCTTCGACACGAGGCACGCTGGCTGGCCCGTTGTGGAACGCTAAAACTCGATAAAAAAACGGAGAAAAGCATAGGAATAGTCAAAAATAGCTGTTAGCAAGTGGGTTGACATGCTGTGGCACGACACAAGACACAACACTCTGTGTCAGGCCGTGCCATGGTGAGGTTTTGAAACTTTGGCACGGCACGAGACGAGCATGCTAACACGATGACTGTGCTTGAGTCGTGCCATGTTTGCCGTCTAGCATATCGTGCCGGCACGACCCGTGTCTAACTCTATATATGAAAGTACAATGATTATCAAGGTTGACTTAGTAGTAAGGAAATACACGGCTGTCCCAGGTTCTTGTCATCATATCCCCACTTGTGCAGCATTCGTTGCTCTTATGTACCACGAAAAATAAATAAAAATGAAGGCACTAATGTTATCTATCGAGAACAGCCCACATGAAAGTAAGAAACTCTCAGCATTCCCATCGGGGGGAACGCTTCACTCGTCTGCCCACAGAAGATGGACCAGCCGACCGGCTTTAACGCAAAGCTGAGACAAAGGCGGCCAGCTTAACTATTTGCACCCTTACTACTGCCCAAACTGTAGATTACAAATGAAAGAACGTGAGACAATAGGAAATGCTACACAGGGACAGATCATTTGAGTTGGCTTACATAAGAAGATTCATGGACATTCATAGATCCCACTTGTGCTTTACACTGACAGTTAGACATTCCAAAATGAACTGTGCAATGCAATTTGTACGTCAACAAAATACTTTCGGGCATGTACACCTACTGTACAGGAATGCGACATTGCAACAGATTTTCCCAGGTCTACCATCTAAGCAACACTAGAGTTAACAACAGAAATACTCTGATTCTGTTGAGCAAAAGGCTAGTCGAGATGTCAAAAAATACAGCAGTTACTCCATACTCCTCCCTTGACTTTGTACAGGTACAGATGATTACTGCAAGATTAAGGCGGATCTAGATCCTGAAAAAAATTGGAACATAGGTATTACGACTTTTTACGAGTACATAATAAATTAAACCATTCAAAACATCTTTATTTAACCATTCATCCAAGCCAAACCATACAGGAAGTAAATATGCAGACGAGATAACTCACAACTTTCCGCTTGTTCCTAAATGATAACAATCATATGCATCTATCTAAATGTTAGGTATCATACCTCAAGCTACGACAAGTTCTATCATCATTCAATGTGCAAATCCCATTATAATCGTGACAAACGCGCTTTACCCCTAGTCCCCAACCGTGAAGATTTCAAAGCCAAAGAGCAGACAATGTGTAATATTCAGCCAAGCACTATGCGAGAGGACTAGAAAATACTTAGAAAAAGCACATCAACAAAATTCCTCCAGTGAATACTAAAATATCTGGATGCCCTATTGAAGTATTGAGGACAACAAATTCTAGTAGATAATGAACTTATACTTACTACTTGACCGCTTCATGTTACGGCAAAACTGGCTGCCACAAAGACAACGGAATGCTTTCATGTGCTGGTCATTGTCATCAAAATCAACTCCATAGTCCTGCGGCATTAGAAAAGGTGCTTCTAAGTTGCATAAATGCCAAGTGATTACAAACCAGCTAACACAAAAGACGTTATGAAGAGACCAGATCTAGAAGGAGAAACCAAGCTAAAAGTAAACAATTTGTGTAATTTTGTTGGTAGTCTTGCTTGGATGATTGAAGCACATAGAAAGGTGGATACAGGGAACATGTGACTGTATTTATGCAGCAGTACTTATGCCAAAATTTTACAGCTGAAGTTATTGAACAAAGATGTAAATAAACAGAAACTAAAAGCATGGAGATTACATGGACCGTCTGTAACAGCTAATATTGAAGTCTAATTTATCTCAAGAGTCATGACCATATTTCTTTATCACAATGGGAGATGTAAATCAATCGGATTCCAGTCAGCGAAATTACAAGTCAAACTCGCGGCAGCAACTTGAAGAAATAGAATGAACAGTAGTCAAAACAAGTACATACCCATGTCAATTCTTCAAAAGCGTTCACTTTCCTAGTCGTAAATAATGCAACCTGCACAAAAAGATTCAGACAATCTCAGAATCTTTGGGCAAGAAATCAAATGTAAAAAAAGCATATAATAAATAATTTTTTATAATTTTCTAGGCGAAACAATACTAACAAAACTACAAAAGAGAGAATAAAACAAGATACATGACACCATACATGATAGTAATGATGGCTAGGAGTCTCTACTTCAACTGGAATTTCAATTAAGTTTGCATCTGTACATCTGTAAGAAACAAGAAATTGGCAAGACAACAGAAAGGTTAACAGCAAAAAGACAACAATAGAGCGAAACTCTAATATTCAGCAATGAGCAAGATCATTAAAATTCAAACCATCCCAAGACCAAACTCGAAGGTCATGACAGCTGTAAAAGGATTTTTCTTTCACAGGTGCTCTGGAGGGGGAAGAGTAAAAAGAGCATGCACACCTAACTTAACTCATTCAGCATACAGTGATTAGCTAGAAAAAAGAAACAAAGAAAAGCTAGGAGTTTAACATGGCAGATTGGCAGTTAACAAGGAGCAAAAGTCAGTAGAAAAAGACCAAAGAATTAACACCAGGCATGTACTTATAACACCTAACCTGAAAGGTCATTCCGCCAGCCTCTACCCTATTCGAAGCAAAATTATCTTTCGGGACAGTCCCATAATGACAATTACGAGAGGACTCGCTATGGTGTATCTCTTGGTTGTTGAAGAAACACGTAATATTATGTTAAGGATTCATATTCTACAAGTCCACATCAAGTATAGATGGTGGAAGTATCTTCAACATAAGCCTAGCTTTAACAAGTATTACAAGACACTTTACCTTCTCCTTACCTTAAACCTCTTTTGGTGCTTCTCCCCTCATTTAGATTTTGGTAGTAAACTTCATTTTTGATTGTTTATTTTTCTCATTAATACTTTATTGTTGTAATTTTAAAGTTTTTTTTCAAGATCATACATATCTTCAACTTATGCCCCCCTCAGCTTTTCCTTCTGGCTGTGTCCCTGATTAATCTACATCAACTTTCCACCCATCTAGGAAGTGATACATATTTTTTTATCTGCCTTCATCTGAATTCTAAATGAAATACGAACTAATTGAATCAGTTAACCCTCACCGATGCATAGTTATAATCCGCCATGCTGTTGTTGGCACTACTGGATGAGGCCTGTTTGGTATCGTTTTCTGTTGTTTTGAAAACCGCAGTCCCGTTTTTGAAAACTAGAAAAAGTGGTTTTCAGTTTTCTGTATTGCTATTATAGAAACAAACAATTTAAAGCTAATTTTTTATGCAAAAAAAAAAAAAAAGAAAAAAAGAAGAAAAAAAAAGGAGAGAAAACGGCAGTGATACCGAACATGCCGTGACAGAACATGAAATTGTGAAGTGGGAAGTTACCAATCTCAATCTATGAGGTAGAAAACTATCAATTACAATAAGATTACATCGAAAGTACCAACTTCAAATGAATCCTTACATTGATCGTAAGGACTCAAGTGAAAGACTTAGACATAAGTAGACAGAAAACAATTGGATGAAATTCATCCATAGTTGTAATTTGAAAACAAACATCGCCAAAGTAAAAACTGAAGATGTCAACTCAGTGAGTATAAAAACCTTTAGAGCTTTTGACATTAAATGTGAACAGCTTTCATACTCTTTTGATTTAGTAGCAGAAGACACTATGTCCTGAATGATGAAGAAAAATTTCAGTATTTATGTTACTAACAACATGGTATATCTTTGTGTGTGCTGGGACTTTAGTGAAATATCTAATGGTAAACTGAAATGAAAGGAACACAACAGCCCATAAAAACTTCATAGATCCATTTAAGGTATCACTTGAAATGAGGATGAGCTTCTAATGGGCAAATGCAGGCAAGAACTACAAAACACAGACAAGAGTTACCCAGGGAAATGATGGGCACAGGGAAATAATGAGTATGACTGCATGAAACAGATATTTCCCTACTGATATTCTATGCCACTGAATAAACAGGGTTCCTTTCTCTGCCTCCAATGTTCCATTCCTCTCCCTCCTAATGCTTCCTCTAATTTCTCTTCATACATGGAACAAAGTGAGGGAATGGCAAAATGAAGAGCAACATATCTAGGAGTCATTTTCATTAATAAACTTGTCGAAAGGTGTGAGCAAATCTCTATCAATAGATCCCCTTTACACGAAGAAATCCGTCATACTCACATGTCACATTTGAGCTGAAAGTACAACAGTAAGAGTTCCATATAATAAAATAAACCAACTATAAAGCGGTTTTTCCTTCTTTTTTTCCACATCAAAACACCAGAATACCAAAGACAAAGACATCAGTATCGTGTTTTCCCAACACACTCCGCAAGAGCCACTTTTCTTAGTTCTTTCGAAACCTTAGACAATGCATTTTTATCATGCTATTATTATTGATAAACAATTTAACCACATAGAGTTCGCAAAAGAAAGAAGCACACGCATACTGTAGAGAGATGGATGGGATGAGAACACACACAATTAAACGAGCAAAAAACAATGTGCTATTTATTGATCAACAATTTGACCATGTAGTGTTCATGACAGAAAGAAAAACACACAAAAGATAGAAATGAAGGCGATATGATAATGGCAAATGTAATGGATATGGTTACCAAAATGAAACCATTTCATCAGCAACTGCATGTTGTAGGACTCATATAATTACCTGTGATTAATAAACCTCGCAACATTTCCATAAAATGTGCCATCCAAGCTAAGGAATTTTTCCTCTTTTAGAGCTCGTGAACCCCAATCAGTATCAAGTAGCATTGAGTACGAATGCTTGTCATTGCTTCTACTCAGATTTCTCTTATAGAGCTCCTTACATGTCATGATTTCTCCAACAAATTCACAAACAAAGGCTCCTTTAGGGAGGTCATCCAATGTCCTCAAACCCCAACCTTTCCCTTCAGAAGTCCAGAACACCTACACAAACAAGGGAGTGTAAGATATATGAAAAAAATAAATCAAATGGTGGAACATGAGTTGACAGATGGCATTATACATGAAGAAGACATACAGAACAATTCACATACCAGTAAAATTACCAATGAAACTTTTATAGTCAAGAGTGACGAGAAGGACAAAGAGAGCAATAACAACACGAACAAAGTAAAACGTAGCAGATTCTGTGGATTGCAAGACAAAAGACCCAATGCCCCAAAAATATTAAAGAAAAAATGAACTTGAGAATCACAAAATCCACAAGGAAAATTCATCCATCATTACCTGCAAATTACACCGTATGCCTTGTTGCATAATTCGATTTCCGCAATATCGGCTGCAGTCACACCTGATGGAACATTCTTTGATGAACTTCCTTCTCAAATGGCCCTTGCATGGATCTAGCATATCCTCATTTTTCAATCTTTCAAGTGGGCACTCCTTACAGTACATGAGATGATGCCCCTGGGGGTTCCGAACTATTGAAATACACTCATCAAGAAACTCCTCACGGACTAGGCCGTCCGGTGTGTATGTTGACTCTCCTCCATTGCGTTGTGCACAGTTGCAAGATGAGGATGATGACAAACAGCCACCAAGGCAAGAAAGACAACAATCCCCGTCACCAACTTGAGCAAGAGAAAACTTCACATCAGCATTGTCCGAGATAACATTTTTCGTAATATAATGGAAGGAAGGCAGAAACTCGCAGTTGGATTTTTCCAATGAAACTTTGACTGCCTCTTCGCCCCCTGTAACGTCACTCATATCGCAAGGATGAGTAACCACTATGCTCTTCAGATCCATTGCAACACCACTGGCATCTCTTTCTACTGAATTATCCTCAGCAGCATTTTCTTTGGCTTGCATGTATGTCTCTTGAAAATTAGACGCCGGTGGTGGAGAAGAATTATTAGGTAATGTTATATCAGTTGCAACAGCCAAATCCCCAGAAGATTCTCCATTTGAAGAACAGTTAAGAGCTCCATTCTTATCCACGACAACAGCATTTTGTCCCCTTGAGCCTTCTGGAGTACCACAGTCCTCTTTTTTACCAAGATCCACAACACACTCGCAGAACTCTTTCATCACCTTAGTTACAGAAAATTCAGGGTTCATAATTTTGTATGTCCTAAGACAATTATCATTCACTTTCTTCAAAACGGCTTCTAAATCAGGCACATGCATCTGATTGCCTACAGAGTCAGGATAGCAGTTTAGAGATAGCTTTACCTCTCCTAGAGATGAGGCTGCAATGTCAACTTTTGCAGGAGCTCTATCTGAAACATCAACTGCTTGCAACTGCTTTTCTTGTGCAGTCGATGCCATTGTTTCCATGTCTTTATCAAGTCCATTCACAGTTTCAGATCTTTGATCATCCTGGCTGCCACCTTGATCAGCAGACTTCGAAGGAGCTTCTTTGTTTGTGCGCTCTGCCCAATCAAATACAAATGAATTTCAGAAAAGTAGAATCTATACAGAAGACCAATGGGCGGAGAAGGCCTTGGATATAACAGATACTATAATAAGGGCAGATAAAATAATCGCTATAAGCACTATAAAGCAGCACCTAGTGCAGATAAAAAAAAGGATGGGGCCAAATTTTAGGGAGCTTCTAAAATGTATGAATCTAATTCCCACGTACATATCAATTGGTCTCAGAGACTCATAAGGCATATACTATGCTCCTCCAGCGTCAAATTTGCACTACCACTCACGCAGTTACATCAGTAAGAGGAGGTAAATTGCTAACTAATCAAACATAAACAGAGCGACCCCTTTACAGCAAAGTTGTCTTGAGTACAATGACAACTGACAAGGTGTTTGATTGTCCACTATAAAGAAGCCCAAAATAACAACTATGATCCTCTATCAATCAAGCACAGGTCCAAAAATGATCCTCAACACTCTATAAATAAAAAAAATAAAAAAATAGAATAAAAAAGAAGAAGATTATTTGATGGAAACCAAATAAACTTGTGTCTGAAACACATTAATAGATGTAGACTCCATTTCGAAAGCATGGGATTCACTTCCAATCTGGGACATCCCACATGGCCACAACACAAGGCAAAGTGATTGCTAGTAGATTAGTTTCAGATATCCCTTTATTAAACTTAAGAAAAATTTTGCACACTATAATCGCCATGTACCTTCTCATCATCACCCACACTATCCTCAGTACAAAATGGGAATTCACAAGACTCTTAAACACTTAAAATAATCCAAGTCATATGGGGCCGATACTCTTATAACATAGGCAGTAAACATTATGCAGAAAATGAAAGTAGCCAGATACAAAGTCCACAGACCAAAAATTTCCTCAAACTTACAAAGAATGGACAAGCGCAATGGAAACTTTTACTTTTTTTAAAGAAACAAATACATGCATCTTGTCCAACAGTAGATTGAGTAACCATAAAAAACATGCGCTTCCTTCACATCGATTATCGATATTACCAATAGCAATGACAGTATCTCTCAAAGGGCGAATCGTCACAGAACCAGCCAGTCAGGACTCCAACTGTAAGTTCTACTAAGGAGACTCCAGTTATTGAAGTGCAAGAATCCCTAATTAAGTATCATAGTGCTCTCTGCCCACTGTATTGCCTAACTGCCAAGGTCCTCAACATATAGAACTTATGGCACATTACAACAACAGCTTTAACCCCAGTGCCTTAAAGGCTCCCGCCATAAGGCGGGGTAAGGGGGGTCGGATGCACGCAAGCCTTACCCCTATTGAAACATAGAGAGGCTGCGCACGGATGACCCAAAATGAAAATTGCTTTAAGAATCGCACCGAGTGACTGCTACTTCACAAAATAAGAAGCACAAACAGTTTTATGAGCCATATTGCTTTATTCCATTATATCCCAAAAACCAAAGAATAATTAGTCTATTCAATAAGAATATTCAAAGACATTTCGTATAGCCCCTTACAACTTCAAATTGGTCTCAAAATCTCATCAGATTTTTCAAGTATACAGTTAAATGTTCATGAAGGCAAATGCAGGGATGCCATCATCTCACAGTAGAAGTTTCAAATATAAACTAATTTACATAGTAAAAGATCATCAAATTCCTAAAGTACATGTATAACGCTATTTTACCAAACAACAATGTCATGTTGGAAAACATGTCCTCAAATCAAGTTTTAGTAGGACATGTTTTCCAACATGGCATAATAACATTGTAGGTGGTCCGGATGTCAAAAGGACAAACTTAACACTCTCCTCCCACATGCCTTTGGACTTCACTTATGGTCTTGCCGCTCAAGTTGACACAGACAAGAATAGCTAGCTCAAGGGCTTGTAACTGCCTAATGAGCACACTTTGTTGGTTCACTAAGTAAAATGGGGGCATGCCAGCCACTGTAAAATGACAATCAGTGTCAATGCTTGGGATGGAAGTCCAATGAAAGCTCATAATCTTGACAAAACAAAGGATCGGGCTACATTCATTTGCAAATGGGAAGTGGGTTATAAGGTTTTTACTTTCCATTTGCAAATCCACCAAACATCTCTTGCATGCTATCCTGACCATCTTGCACAATTATGGCTTGTTCAACCACATTTACAACCTTGTAGGAGGGAAGTCACTCCCTCAGAATCAGTCAGTAGAGCTGGAGATCCAATGTTTCGATTTAAAACATGTCATCTAATATAACAGGTATACAGCTCAAATACAACAACATAAACCACATTTTAAGTAGAAACCATGCCTTTGGAAGGGGTCTGCCAAAAATAAACATCCTAATAAAACCAATCACAAAAAGGAGGGAGAAGTTGTATACATAATCTCTGTTTCACTACTTCTCCCACAACATCACCCTAACGCCTCAAAGGCCCCTGCCAATGGTGATGTATGGGGAGTCGGATGTAAAGCACAGAGAGGGGATCAGGTCTCACTACTTCTCCAGATTTAAATAAATAGAAACCGAAATAAAATCATGTATTCAAAGATGAGGTCAAGAACAGAAAGTACCAGGATGGACAACAGCAAGAGGCTCGATTGACACCATGTCATCAGTAAATGGTTCATCTTTGGGCTTTATCAACATAGGAAGTTGAGGCTGTTTTTGCTTTCTAGAAAGAGCAGTGCCTGGTGAGGCCTTTGGCTCTTTAAACTGCGAAGGTTGGGGTGCAGTTCTTTTTTCTCTCCCAGGTTGAGCAGGTGATTGTACTCTCCCACTGCTAGGCCCGGTGTTCTGGGGTGAAAGAACTTGCTTCCCTTTGTTTCTCACAAGAGGCTGCGGAGAAACAGGCTCACCTGGCTCTAGTTTAGGAATCTTCAGAGGGGGTGTTGAACCGGTTTGGACATTGGACGGTGCATCTTGGCCTTGGTGCTTTAGGCGTAACCTTTTCAGAGGTCTCTCTGGCTCATCCTGCACCGGCTCATCTGGCAGAGCTCCATCCTGCCATGGTACTGCCCCAGAAGCCTCTCCTTGCTAG
The DNA here is from genome assembly GCA_963457585.1 of Spergularia bocconei. Classification (NCBI taxonomy): domain Eukaryota; kingdom Viridiplantae; phylum Streptophyta; class Magnoliopsida; order Caryophyllales; family Caryophyllaceae; genus Spergularia; species Spergularia bocconei. The sequence goes on along the minus strand of OY734950.1, from coordinate 12,549,351 downwards.
TCAGAGATAGTAACAGTTAGAAAACAAAAGAGTATAGGCTGTCCATAGCTATTATTCTGAAACAAGATAAATGCCAGGATCAAGGAAATCATTCACATACTTCCGCCATTTGGGACTTCTTCTTCTCCTTCTCCGCAGTCTAACTCACCAGTGAGATAAACATATATCAGCTCATACAAGTTTACTTGATAATATAATGATACATGCAAATCAAGGCAAGGTAGACAGAGAAGAGAGGGAGTAAAAAACACACCTCAGACTCCTCATATTCAAAGATAGCATCTGCAAGAACACGGTAGTTTTCTTCTTCTATAAGATCCCAGTTCTTGTCAAACACTTTGAGTAGCTTCTTCAAGGCAGGTTTTGTTTTCTCTTCAGCAATCCCAATATTCTTCATTGCTTTGAAAGCAGCCTTAACTCTAGCACCGGGTGCCATGTCTTACCTCTATATTCAACCCAACTACAGAATACAGGGGCCAAAAATTATCCAATCAAATGGTAATGGTAACACAAATCATCCAATCATTGTAAGTTTCTAACATGCATTCTTTCATCAGTATAGAAAAACAGTTTTGAAAATGAGCAAATGTTTACATAACCAATACTAATGTCAGCAAGGTGGACAAGCATGGTTTATCAGAAACGAGAAAAGATTGCGTCTTCAAGAATTACTTCTATGTAAAAGCGTAGTCCTACAGCTTCTCACGAAACTCAGAAGACTCGAACATCATCGAATCTCTATTTTCGAAATGTAACATATTCTTAAAATCATAACCCTAACAAGTAACAACCATTCCACTGCACAAAACACTACTGAAGTGAGAAAGCGTCATAACTTCGACTTTACGACTACACGAAATTGTTTCGATCTTCTGTACAAGTAAGGGTTAACTATGATAGTAAATCTCAGCAGGATAATGCATCTAAAAATCACAAATTCACAAGAATCCCAACAATGTTCCTCAGAAACATCAACCCTAAAAAAACCAAAATTTACCCACAATTCATATCTATAAAAATCCAAGAAGCAGCAAGAAAAACAATAAAATTAACCAAAAAGTTAAAAATTAAGACATTAAATATAAGAAAGAAATTACCTTTTTACTGAGATATACCCTCCTTTCTTTCAGAATTCCGGAACCCCTTGACTTGAGTTCCACAGAGCACAAATTTAGGGCTGAAAATTAATTAAGACAAAAAACATGTATAAATTACCCAGAAAATGGTAAAAATGTAGACTTTTTTCTCAACAAGTTTCAGCCTTTGTCAAACCCAGAATAAAAAACAAACATGCAAACCAAAAAAAAAAACCCAAAAATTACTGTCGACAGTAAAAACAAAAAATCGCCCGGAAAAATTGAGTTTTAGGAAAAGATAATGGGAGAACAAGTTGAAAAAAAGGGGGATTGAGAAGGGAACATACCCACATTTGGTGAATTAGGAGGAGAGAGAGAGAAAGAGAGAGAAAGAGAGAGGGGTAAAATTGTTGTTGGTGAAGAACGAGGGTTTTTGGCCTTTTTGGGGTTTTGAGATGGAAGAAGTAGAGTGAGAAAAATTGAAGAAATGAGAGGGAAACTTAGAGCCTGTTTGGCCAAATTTTTTGAAATCTGTTTCTATTTTTCAGAATTAGTTTCTTTAAAAACTGTTTTTTGAAAAAATGATGAGTGTTTGGTTCAACATTCTACAAAAGCACTTTCATTTGTTACTGTAATTTTTTTATATTTTTGTCAAATTAAAAATATCTCACTATTTTTAAAGAAATAGAAACAGAAACACCAATTTGGTGCTTCTGCTTTTGGGGGTCAATATTTAGAAAAGTGCTTTTATTAAATAGTTTAGAACTTCACAAAAACACTATGTTTGGCCAAGTTTATAATTTTTGGGAGTAAAAACACTTTGAAAAACTAGGCCAAACACATACTTAATGGACGACTGATCTCTCAACTCTCGCCCCCTTCTCTATTTGGGACACTCTTTCGGTACAAACTAGGGTGGAAGTACTTGTTTTGCATGAGTCACTTATTAACTAGTTTTCGCCTCGTGAATTCACGGAATTATTAAAATTCTATTATTTTCATTGCTCAATTAGTGATCTACGTTTTGAGTATAATAATATTACCGTTACATATTCATAAGACTCCGTCGCTACCAGTTAACTCTTTGTAATCCAACTAGTTTTTGGCCCCGTGACTTCACGGGGACGTTATTGGTACTTTATTCATCATTATCATGTAACACTTAACTGTAAACACGTGCATGATCCTTCAACAATAAGGTTTAAAGTTCTTGAGGCCATCAGACGAACGGGGAGATACACCCCTCATTATTTGACTACTGACTAATACGCTAGTAAAGCTCAATTATGAAATTATGAAAGTACATGATTACGACGAAGGTATATATAAGTTGCACCTATGGGGTTATAATAAGAAAGCCTTAAGATGACTTGATAAGAGCATTGAACCTATATAAGATCCGAAATATGGGAGTTGGGCGGTCACGTCGTCATGGTAGATATAGTCGGTTTATGTTGATGATGATTTCAACTCTAATTTTTTTTTTTTTTTTTTTTTTTTTTGAGATAAGATTTCAACTCTATTTTATGATAATAATCTTCTTTTTCTAGAGCTTACTAGGTGGAAAGCCCGTGCGTTGCACGGTTTCTCAGTAATACACTACAGAATTTAATCCAATAATGTTAATATAAGCAATTCAAAAATTTACAAAATCATACAACATGTGAGTTTTGTTCACGATATGATTCTATTTTCTAGATTATGCATGCATATGAACTTATATATCAGCGAGGGGATAAACGTAGTTCACTTTATATATTTTTACAACGCATCTTGAACTAAGAAATTCTCACGTTTAACGTTAGAGAATGCATTTTTCTAATAATTTTGGTATTTTTAATTTCAGAATTTTAATTATTACTCTATCTCAAGAATCTTGGCATTATCCCAAAATTTTTACTAATTGTGGTGTTTTCTATCGGCCAAACTCTAAAAAGAAAAGACCCTCAAAAAAAGAACTCTAAAAAGAACTATAGCAATATTTAATTGTTGTGTTAAGGAATTTTGCATTGAAATCATTGTTTTCTATCGGTCAAACTCTTACATTATTTAATTGTGGTGTTTTTGGCATTATCTGAAATTTTCATTTTCCTTAGACTAATTGTGGTGTTTTCTATCGGCCAAACTCTAAAAAGAACTCTTACAATTTTTAATTGTGGTGTTAAGCAATTTTGCATTGAAATCATTCTTCATATAACATCAGACTCTTTAAATCAATTGGTCATGTTCGCCACATATTGCTTTGACTAATTGTGGTGTTTTCTTTTGGCCAATACAGATCAGAAGATTAAGAACAAATTAAACAACTAAATACATAATATAAAGAGAAGAATGTTAACATGATTTTTTTTTTCCGGAGGCTTAGGTTTTGAAATGATTAGTTTGACTTATAACGTACAATCATAGTAATCACTTGAAAAAAATGACACACTTTGACTCAAATCGTAACCTTTGTTCGATTTTGCTAATGTCTCTTGCTCCAACGAAAATAAGTGTAAATAAGTGTATAGTTGTTGCGACACTTGTGGCCTATCGCCACGATTCTAGTACTCAGATTAGGTCTTATAATATTCAATGAATTTATTCAATTATTAATCTTATTCAACTAAGTTGCAACTACTGAGATAGCTTATTAGCATGCCCCCTTATCTTTTGTAAATAGGATATATCCGATTACTACTCAAAATTTCACAATTTTAGATTTTAGGACCTTCATTTTTAATTTTGAACATTTAGTTTGTAGACTTTGTATTGGGCCCATCGACTTGTTCTTCCAATGGCACCTACAGGTAGCGAAAGCTAAGTAGCAATAATGTGTCAATAATCTAAACTTAACACAGCCAAAGAAAGGAAGTTTTGGCTTTCAATAATTATGCTAATTGTAAACAAATCAATATATGCACGTATGTACTGATGTACCATACATATCATGGTTAGTTATACGGAGTATGTATATATTATACACCAATGATCCTTGTCAAATGTCACTTAACATCAAAAAAAAAAAAAAAAGAGTCACGCTTGAATTGTTAATACATCAATATATGCACATGTATGTACAATTCATGGTGAACAACTAAATTCATGTTGGCACCGTACCGAAACAAAACTTACTAAGTTAGAACTCCCTTTGATGCTCGATCAAGTTTACAAAACCATGGGGGGCAAAAGGATATAACATATATACATTGGCTGTATAGTATGTATTACATGGAAATGCTTTGAGACCACCTGGTTTGTAAAGGTTTTTTCGTCACTTTCGACAACTTATGGAGCCACTCAATTTGGCCCGTATCATCACTCGATATAAGTCCACGGCTATTGCTTGCACCTCCAAGCAAGGTAAATGTGACAAATACGTCGAAATCTTGGTAATTGCTTCTCTTGTGGCTTAAAGAAAAGATACTCGAGTGTACACTCGTCGCCTTTCCAACAAATAAACACGACCCATGTCCTCCAATAAACATGACCACCAACAATTTTAACAGTAGTATTTCAGCCAAGTTGTAGAAACATACCAAAACTTTACAAAATTTCTGGCGAGTGTAGTTTTTATTAATTTTTTACTATCCGATTCATCTAACCTCTTGAGATCTGCAAAGTAGAAACAAACGCACGTTAGAATCAATATGTGATAAGCCGTGACTAATGCACAACAAAAACGCAACAAAAAGAAAAGAATAGAAGGATGGAGGAAGGAAAGAAATTTGTACGGGAATACAATTTATAGTGGTTGCTAATGCACAACAAAAACGCAACAAAAAGAAAAGAATAGAAGGATGGAGGAAGGAAAGAAATTTGTACGGGAATACAATTTATAGTGGTTGTTAGAGTTTAGAGATAGATGTAGTTAACATGTATATAGCTAGTATACATTAATTAATTAATAAAATGAAAAGATAATTTTAGCCCTTAAGATCAACTTTCATCCAAATGTAAAAGATAGGATATGTTTTCATTATCTTTTCCAAAACAAAACATTTTCAATTAATTTCAAAATAATTTTAACATTATCTTTCTTAAAATTATGAGAAAATTCCATTGCCAAATGAAATTTTGTGGTGATTTTGGGATTTGTAGAACGATTGTATGATCTTGAAAAATGCCTCTTTTATATATATAGATTGATTATTACACAAATTATTAGGATTTTTGGTCAACCTCCACCTATTAAAAAATTATTTAGGTCAGACCACATCTATTATAACAAATTTTGTCCAACTATACTTATGAAAATCTTTTTATTTTGTACTACACCTTGTTTTGAATTACAGCGTGCATCCACCCATTTCCGCCTCTTAGCCACCCATTACCGTCCCTTACCGACCACACATCGATCGCGCGACTCTCATAGCTACCCCATTGCCGCCCCTAACCACCCATCACCACCAGTATTGGAGCAATAACAATTTGGAGGGAATTTTTTGGAGCAAAATATTGAAATTGGGAAATATACGTTGGAGCAAAAATTCGAATTTTGGGGATGGTGGCTAGGGGCGGGATCGTAAATGGGTTTTAAGTGTAGTCCAACAACATGAAAGACTTTATTAGGTGTTGTTGAACAAAATTGTATATTAAGGGTGTTCTAATCATAACGATGTTTGTAATGGGTGTAGTTCGACCAAAATTCTTATTATTAATAAAAAGTGAAATAGGAACCTTTCTTCATGGCTACCGGAAAAACAGAACATAGGGCCTGCTCTCTCAAAGAACTTGTGTTGAATTTAGTCCAAAAAATGAATACGGAGTACATCTCCTAGGTGTGATTCTGGCCAGGTTTTGTTACAATTTATGACAATGTAATTGTTGTCTGCGTTGCTAATCAAACAGCTCCCTGAACTAATAAGACTCAAAAGATAACGTACATGGAGGGAATCACCACTTTATCACTTCAGGAGAGCAAAATAAACGTCTCCAGTTCCCCGAAAACATACCCACATTAATCACAATTTCACAGACTTCGCATTGGCATCCGCCTCCTCATAGATAGCTATCATGATTCATGGCCACCATTCACCAATGCTTCTGCTCCCTTTGGTTCAATATCTAGCGGCAACGAACTTTGCTGGAGTGCACATATATCCACTTGAACCTTGTCCACTACAAAGACCTACTTGGTTTGACCCTCGATCGTAATCTACATGTCCAGCTTCCGGGGTATAAAAATAGCTGATTTGGTTCTTGCACATTATGCACAACTCATCAGCTGATGATCGGGGACTCGCTTTTTTCAACAGATCTTAACTAAACCTTCATGGTAATGAGATTATTTAATTCAAGAACCAATTTCCTGCAGAGTTTTGACTTTTACCCCATGATCTTCCATGCAATAGAGAAAGCTTGTAAAAAAAAGCTAATTAGTGACTTCGTCATATAGAAACCAAAAAGAAACACATAAAGTGTAAAATGAAAAAAATTGCTCCAAAAAAAATAATTGTTATGCAACTTCAATTTTGGGATAAAGGAATCCTTCTCAAAAGAAGTTGAAAATGTAATGGTGCAGTAGTTGGATGAAATCGAAGTATGACAAATTGGAGAAACAGTTTATATATAACCCTGAGTCCTTGATGTTCATTCATAACATGTCTCATAGTCCTTTGTAGCTCAAAGTGGGCGTATCTCAGAATTCATAGAATAGACATAAAGAATGAAAAGATTGACAATCATCAAATAGCATTAAGTACCGTGGACATATCAAAGATTAAAGATGTGGACATTCAACCAAAATAAGGGATCTATGAGATAATAATCACTACAAGATGGCTAAAATTAAGGTATTGCATTCAACCAAGTACCACTTTCTAGGCAAAATACTTCTACTCAGATGGTGTTGTAAAGGTACTTAGAAGTTAGAACCTTTATTTACAAACCTGTTACAACCATTGAGACAGGATACAGGATACTCGATAAAGACAAAAGCGGAATGGCACTATAAAGTTTAGTACAAAAAGAGTACTTTTTTCTTATATGAAATCAATATTAGCATTTCTCTATTTCATTGCATCATAGAGCTGTTGCTCAATAAGTGGGCTAACAATGAAAATCTGACGAAAAATCTTAACGAACTAACCTTCTTTAAAAGGAACCAGGCGCTGATCAGAAAGTTGGTCATCAACGAATCTGCAATGTGAACAACAATGTGAGTAGTAAAGTCCAATCTGAAGAAATGACCAAACTATAGGTTGAATAGCCTAGTAAAAAACTAAGGAACATCAAGGAAGGTATTACATGAGAAACTCGGGTGTGTGTTCTCGATTATGCACAACACAAACCAGAAATCGAAGGTAGTAATCAAGGCAGGCCAATTGAAGAAAACTTTACACGATATAAGGTGTGCATTTCCGTAATTTGCACAATGTTCCTGCCAAATCACTAATAAATCAAAAGCAAGAAAAGTACTTGCCTAACCCACTATTATGATCACCAAACATTTAAATGACCATTATTCACAACCATAAGATCATGTGTAACTCGTAAGAAATAATAAAAAAAAAGAAGACATGAATACCAACTTGATCTTGATCTTGATCTTGGTTTCAATTTGTGAATCATACTACTACTCAAAAAAACAAATTGAACTACTACCATCTTAATTATGAATTTGCTACAAACAAACTCATATAAGTAGAGAAAAAGAACATTAGGGCTTGCCTTTAGTCCAAGAGCTGGCCATTCAACATACTCTCACGCTGAAAATCGGATGGGTACGGAGTAGAGCACATAGAAGAAGGAAGAGACACGCTGCACGCATACTTTATTAAATTGACACTTAGTTTCCAACAACATTCAAGTCCAATTGTAAAACAAATTTTGATTATGATCTAGAAAACATACCAATAACCTAATACATCAACCCACCTGAAAAGAAGAAAAATAATGATGAATTTTAACAACATTATTAAAAGGCAAATTTCAGAATAGTTATGCTCAAAATATCATAACATCCATTTTACAATAGCTTAAAAATCACCTGATACATACCACGACCTATATTAGACTGATACGGTGCAATCTATCAAATCCTTCAAATTTTCTGTATTTGTAAGCACCAAACCTGCAAACAAAGTAAAACATTGATTGTTGCGCGGCAGTAGCACTTCCTTGTTGCAAACAGAAACATCTATGATGTCGACATGTCGCTTTATTGTCCTCATCATAACTCCACAAACAGAAGCAAAAATACAGATTTCAGTACTCCCCTAATACAACTTAACTAATGAGCTTTTAAAAAATTTAAGGAATGCAAAATTGAATAATGAAATGTACGATCATCAACCAAAAGCTGGCCCCTCCAGTGTTCATCCAAGCAAACCCCATGGGAGTTTAAAATACTTGTTTGCATCGCTAAAAGTCTCGAAATCAAAAGTTTAGAATACTTACCGGCATGAATGAGCATATATCAAGCCAAAAAAAAAATGACTTGGCCATATCAGATCAGAAATCCAACGAATCTTTTGATTTCAAAAAAATTATCATATGCCAAGCAACATGTATCAAGCACATATATACGAAAACAACTATTACTCTTATGATCTTGTGTAAAATGAATATCGGCATTTCTCTATCTCATTGAGTTGTATTTCTTCAATTAGTGGTTAACCATGAAAACCATAGGAGAAATACTTACGAACTAACCTTCTTTATTGGAACCAGACATATATACAACTATGCTGATAAGAAAATTTGTTCAATCAACCAATCTGCAATGTGAAAAAGAATCATCCAAACCTGAAGAAATAATAAATTGCCATCTTCTAAGAAGTAATATTGAAATCATTAAAAAACTAAAAAACATTGAGAATTAACAAATGAAATTGAAAAGTTCTACAACAATAGAAAAACCTGAAGCTTAATAAAATTAAGCTAATGCATATAAAATTCAGATTGGGTAAACGGAACTTACCTTTGATGAACAATATTTCTGGGCAACTACTCTTATATGTCAATAGATGATTCTAAATCAAAGCAACATACCACTCCGTCCCAAATTAAACTTCCCATGGAATAGTATTATGTGAGAGAATTTCAAATTCCATGGAAAGTTTAAATTGGGACGGAGTGGTACATGTCAATAGATGAGTCACAAATTCACAAAAGTATAAAATAAAGTTAAATAAACGATGCAATTGTAGCAATTGGATTGGGAGTATGATATTACTCTTGACTATGGAATCTTAATAATTTGAAGAAAAAAAAATCTGAATTTCACAAATTATATGTCAATAGATAGATAGATGAGTCAAGGAAGGAGGAAGAACATACCTTTCATTGATTCTTAGAACTCTTCCGTTAAATTTGAGGAGTAATTAAAGAGGCATAATTTACATTAATGCATACCTACCGTCGGATTGCGAACATGCGTGGCTCTGTTCATCTCCAGTTCTTTATTGCGAAGGAGAAAGCAGTAAGATGACAAAGGAGGAGGAGGAAGATGAAAGGGGGGAGGGAAACAAAAGGGAAGAGATGAAGAAGATGAGGAAGAGGATTGAGGAGAGAGAAAGATGCCGTTGATGAGAGGATAGATATTCTACTGCTTACTGGGAAGTTGGAAAGGGGAGGAGCCGTTTGATGAAGATGAATGAATTGATATGGGTAAGCGTTTTTGACGCCGAAGAGTTGGAGGAGAGCTAATGGACGTCGACATATGGGATGGCCTACATGGAGGAGAGAGAATGCAACTAAAACATAGGGATGACACATAAGAAATGACGTGGAATTCTTTTGTTATGGATGCCTCCATTCACTGCCACGTCAGCGCGGATGCTAGCCTATTAATAGATAAGTATAGATTTGTCGATGAAGACACTAATTAAATTTTTTTGAACTCACTTCAACAATCTCTCCCTCAACGACATTTTTTTTTCCTTCACTATTTTTCCCCTTGTCTCCACTCTCCTCTTCCCCATTGCACAATCATTACCAAAAAACCCCATCCTCACTTCGGCTATACAGCACCCTGCAACTCTCAAAACTTGTCCCTCCCCCCACCCCCAGAACTGTCAATTTAGCCCCTGCATCGGATGACAATGGACCCACGACCCAACCCAGACCTGGCGGACCCGACCCACTTGGGTCGGATCTGGGTCCACTTTTTGGAGACCCAATGGATCTAGGTCGGGTCCAGACCCGATGATAAATGTGTGGGTCGGATATGGGTCTTTGATTTGAGACCCAGACCCGACCCATGGACCCGCGGACCCGGCCAAAAATATAGAAAAAAAACAAAACCTAATTTATCACGATCCTAGCCTTCCGCTTTCATTTTCATTTCTTAGTCTTCTCATGAGTCACGCACTCATGCCCAATCTTTCTCCGCGATCTCAAAAGCCTTCGCCACTGCCTCAAAATCCTTCGATGCCGCTCTCCCTTAGTATTCTTAAGTTCTAAGTAAAACAAGATGGATGAGGAATGTCCACCATAATGACGAACGCAAAGCACATTGACGCATTAACGATCGTAAACCACATCGAGACGAAAATATCATAAGGTCCGCAACTACAAAATATGAATTTTTTTTTTATATAAAAGACCCATCCCGGTCCAGACCCACTGGATCCTGGCTAGGGGTGAGCATCAACGGGTAGGAACCGGAACCGGAACCGTTGACAACGGTTCCTAGAAACTAGGAACCAGAACCGGAACCGCTAATAGTCACACCGGGTAGCGGGTACCCGTTCAATTTTAAGCAACTATGGATAGCATGGACCAAAAGTCATCCAATAAACTTTTAGCTAATAGATAACCATGCAAATACAATGGTTCACTTAACTTAGACCAACATTGAGGCCCAAGAAATAGAAAAGTCAAGCAAGAGGGAGTATTTATAAGTGAAAGGTGTGTCCACTTTTCTTTTCATGACCAATGTGGGACAATTTTTTTTCACTCTTATAAGTTTTGTCAACCTACTTACTTCGACCATGAATTTCGACTACGTAAGTGTATTATTTGAGAAATAGTCATGAAATAGTTCTTGTAGATCGTGTTGCTAGCTTTCCGTAGACGGTTGTTGCAACCATTTTTGATTTCGTATGTCAAAGTTATGATCAAAACAAGAACACTAGTTACACAAATAATGGATATCATAGTTAATAATCACTTTTCCATTAGGTATGATGAAATTTGAGAAAACTATATACATGAGTCATATAAAAGCTAATAATTCCTTCTAAATATCTAAATAGTTAGTAATTTTATCATATTAGCTTAAGTAATTGAAGTTTTTGTTACGTTAACTTGGTCGGAGTACTTTATCTTATTAGCTAAGTATTAGTTTTTTGCATAATCACATAATATACACTGTATATTTTACTAGTTTCATTAGGTTGCCAAAGTAATTAGCAATGTGTAAATATTTATCTATATATATGTTGTATGTATTTGTTGGTGCTACAAATACATTTCTTGAGAAGCGATTTCTGCTCAACTCAATGAGAATTGATATCGTTACGGACCATGATCAATGTGTTGTGTGTCAAAAAGGGTCCCTATATATAGTGTCAATATATAGAATGAAATATGAGTTGCACATTATGTTTACATTTTTATCGACTATGGTACACTCAATAACATTATCAACTCCGATATACACGAATGTTTATGCTATCTCATCTTTTGTAATTTGTAATGATCGTCATAACTCATATCGTAATTATGATAGCTTATACATATCTATACATACTCATCACTTGGGTAACCTATAAAAATTACTAAGTGGTCATTAGCTTTTTATTATTATTAATTATTATTAATTTATATAATTTTCTCAATTTTGATCATAACTCATTGAGAAGTGATGTTAAGTAACATGTGGATTTTATGTGTAAGTAGTGTTCTTGTATTCATCATAACTTTCACAAAAAAAATCGAAAATGGTCGAAATAAGCGTTCACGGAAAGCTAGCAACATGATCTATAAGAGTTATTTCCGGTGTATTATTCAAATAACAAAAATAACTAGTCGAAATTTAGTGTCAAACTATGTAGGTCGGCAATGTTATAAGAAATATACAACACTTTGTCCCACATTGGTCATGGAAGTAAAGTGGGCAAAATTTTCACTTATAAATACAACCCTTTGTTAGTTGCTCCTTTGCTTGTAGTACATCAACTTCAAGTTGGGTCAATTAGTAAGCTATGCATTTGCATGCTTAACTTTGAATTGAGTTATTAAAACTTGAATTTTGTAAAAAAAAATATTTTTATTTATCAACCTTTTTTTTTTTAAAGTGGTGACTTATACGGGTCCGGGTACCCGTTTAGACCCGTTGTTTAACGGGTACCCGTTTAGACCCGTTGTTTAACGGGTACCCGACGGGTATCGGTTCCTAGATTCTAGGAACCGGAACCGGACCCGTTGACAACGGTTCCTAGATTCTAGGGAACCGGAACCGTACCCGTTGACAACGGTTCCGGTGCCGGACCCGCCGGGTCCAAAGCGGTTCCGGTTCCGAATCCGGGTACCCGTTTTTTTTGCTCACCCCTAATCCTGGCGGCTCTGGGTCTGGATCTGTAAATTTTTGACCCGATGGATTTAGGTCGGATCTGGATCTGCTTGTAAAGACACGGATCCGGGTCTGGATCCTATCGGACCCGACCTAGACCCGACCCATTGCCATCCTTACCTGCATGTCACAACCTTATCTATACTATACCTTTAATTGTCTAGCACGTCTGACATAGCGAAGTACTAAAACTTTCGCATGTGTTAAAAAAAAAGAGTCATGTCATCGCTGATTTATCGGCTCCAATGTGTATTCTAATTTGTTGTTACCAAGCCCTGCCTATCCCTTCCCCCCATTCAATTTGTATCGGACGAAAGATCATAACGTTTTTCTTCACCCTTTCATCTTACTTCTTTTCCCTTGGCATTAAAAGACAGAATGCGAACGAATGTCAGTTCAGATGTGCCCTTCCCCGCTTCTTCATCTTCCTTGCGCTTTATAAAGTCATTCTTATCGGCCAGCTGCCAGGTCCGGCTCTAGGGGTAAGCGAGAGGTGCAATTCAACCGCCTAGGGCCCACGACCAAAAGGGGCCCCCGCCCCTAAAATGCAATAGTTAACAATATAAGTAAAATACAAAGCATAATAGACCAATCGCAATCAATTAGCCCAATGGTGATTGAAGTATATTTATGAGTTGATAGACAAGGGTTCGAAACCTAAACAACCTTGATCAGAGGTTAGAGGTGACCGATCCGGGTCGCGTCACCTTACTCTAGGTGGTAAACATCATCAACAATAACATTATCATTAACATTAGTGTACACAATCATACGTGCATTAACAACATACTATACAATTGACAATACAATATTAAACATACATAAATCACATAAGCGAATCAACAAGAGCAACAACAAGGCACACTCGGCCGAGAGGCCGAGCGGCCGAAGAAACTGAGCCGGCCGAGAGCCGAACCGGGCGGAAAACCAAGGAGGCCGAAGGGCCGGTTTGAGTTGAATGGCGGGAACTGCAAGGTTAATTTCAAGTGATAGTGATACAATAATAGTAGGACAAATGATAGGAATAATATGTGAGCAAAGGTTGTCGGAAAATAAGGTTAGTATCAAGGTAACGATAATCTTTGGAGGTTTAAATTACGTAGTTGGGAATGTAACCAACGTTCTTACCTTTCAACGCTAATCCTTAAACCAAACTCTTCAAACCAAGTCAATGAACAACACCTCCTCGAATCCACAATCTAAATGCCCAATCAAACACAAACTCAATCAATGATCCCCTAATTCGCAAGGTATAACCATAAAATATAATCTCACAAATTAACTAATATATCATGAATCTAAAAGAAGTCAGTGGTATTTAAACATGAATAACTTCTACCTCTGACATCGTATAATCACCAAAATTGAGTATGACATAAAAGGTAATGTCAGGAACATTGCCTCTAAATTTCGCCCACAGACTCTAAGTGGATCTACGAGAATCGATCTCTCACTGAACCATAAACATGAATTAGGGTTTACCCACGAAAACTAATATAACTTTTCATCTACAGATCTAGGTCTTACCAATTTTTGATATGTTGTCTATGGTAGAGTAAATAACACCTCCACAAAATCTCGTCCCCAAATACTTTAGGATTCGACGGAAATCCTCAAACTACCGAGGCGGCTACACAGTTTACGGGTAGATAGACACAGCTCTAATAAAACACCTCTACAGTGAGCATCTCATGGAATCTTGGCAGGATCTATATGTTCATGGATTTGTATCGAAAGCACGGTTCTAAAGCCACCAACCATGCTTTAATAAGAAATCGTATGAGAGAATTATGTGTGTTTGAAGTTGACACAGTGATGCATGGGATATTCTGCGGGCGGAGGCTACGAGAAGGGGTGAGAGGGAGAGAGAGGGCCGACTATATATAATATAAGTTAGGGTTTATCTCCTTTCATTTGTGTGAATAGGTTTGAGGGTGGATTCGGATTCGGGCTTTATTAGTCGGGTGAGAAGAGTGATCCATAAACCCGATCAAGGTTCAATTACCCAATTATACAACTTTCCAAAATAGAATTACCCAATTAGTAACATAATCTATAATTCACCAAAATTCCCAAAATAACTCTTATTAATTTTCCTCTAAATGATAAATAAACGTAACATCCTAATTAATTTAAGTCCTAAAAACACGGGGTGTTACAGTCCTACCTCATAGAGTTCATAAAGAACTCTAGGGGGATGAGGACCCTATGAAATCATATTATTGTTAGTCCAACACTAGAAAGATAGACTAAGTTAATATATTTCTGAAAGTCTACCGTATATGATATATCTGACTAGAATGTGGCAGACAATAGATCATTACAGGGTGAAAAAAATAGAAGTTTTAGTTTAATTCCGCATAAAGTGACTAGCTCACTTGCCGTTTTAAAGAGGCCATAACGACGCTATATGAAAGTCACACGTAGAGATTATTGTTCTTAATCTTCTAAATAGTAATCTTTTGAGTCCCTTAATGAGTGGTTTTGTCATGATGGTAATTATGAGCAAAATAAATAAATTAATGATTGACATCTATATGAGAAAAATACATGATATATCTAGGTATTTGTAGGAGTCCAAAGACCATGATATCTTAACCTAAAATTACTTATACAGATAAATCATGTTGTATTTTAAATAAGTTTTAAAATAACTTAATATCCATATAGAGATTTTGTATAATGGAATCAAATCCGCCTAATCATCTTGTTCCAAATCGAGTTTTAGTTTCCTTTAATGTAAGAAATAATACCAATTATTGTTGAGGTTTTGTAGAAAGTGATTTTTGTTTTAAGGTAGATATTTGGATATGATAAATCACAGAATTGTGGAGTGAGAACACACTGCTTTTAATACAAGAATTTGAAATTTCCCTTGTCTAATATAATGTAATTATCATTTTGTTATAGTTGTTATTGTTGCTATATCATTGTTTTAGTCGATATTTGAACTGCATAACTATAAGGGTTTCATACTTTTCATACAAATACTAACATGATCCCATTTACAAGGTCTCGAATTCATGCATAGTTAAACTCAAAACAGCAATAAGAACAAAAAAAATGCTTAAATTCTACATGGTTTGGACACCATTGAAATTCATAAATTTAATTTAAATAGAATCGCGAGGTCAATATTTAAAAAAAAAAATAATGTTAATGATTAAATAAAGTTCTAATGGCGTTCGAAATATTAAGAATTCAATACACAACGAACATTACTATGACCGATAATACATTTAGAGCTAAGGTGTCCAATTCTCCAACCTTTTATTAATACGTAGCTTAAAAATACTTTCAAAACCATATTTAATATTTAAAAGTTTTAGAAATATAGTAGAGTAAAATCTGGGAATCTTAATCATAAAAGGACTGAAAAGATGAACATGTGGATTTGATTTGTATTGATTTGGCTTTTATTAAATTTTTGTCTGATTAAAGTTGATTGATTGTTACCTTTATTTGTTTTCATGAAGAATCGTTGTGTAATGGCGGGCCAACTTAGCAACATTGACGGCCTTCAAAAAGAGTGATATTAAGGTTTGTTTGTTATTCCGTTACGAACTTTTGTCCCTCGCATTTGTTGCATGCAATGAAATGTTATCCACTGGATCATAAATTTAGTGTTACAAAAATCTCATATGCAATGAGAAATGGCCTTTCGATTATAACATTTAAGGGGTTATGGGATTGGATTATTTTCATACTACCACATGTAGGGGTGGCTTACGGGTCATCGGTCTGTTATGGGTCGGGTTATATCGGGTCAGGTTGTATCGGTTCGGGTCAAACTCGGGTCAATTGTAGTTCAGGTCGGTTTTGGGTAGGGTTGCGGCGGGTTGTTTCGGGTCGGGTTTGTTTCGGGTTAGACTCGGATCGACTCAAGTTCGGATCGGGTCAAATTCAGTTCATTGTCGGGTTTCACCGGGTTCAGGTCGGTTTTTATCGGGTTGGCTTCGCGTTCGGGTTAACTTCAGGCAGGTCTCAAACGGGTCTAGGCGCGTCATAACTCATGATCGGGTTGGGTGGGGTCATTTGAGATTGCGGGTCAAATCGAGTTTCGGTCAGTTCGTGCTTATTTATTTTAGGTTGGGGACATTTTAGTTTATCCATATCCGATCCGATTTACTTGAAACTTAATAAATTTTAGATTTTAAGTAAAAAGAGATCTTATTCAAAAAGAATAAATATTTTTAGGAGGCTAATTAAAAAAAATGAGAAAGAAAGAATGAGATGAGCTGATAAGATATTTGTGAATTTATTAGATAAAGAAAGAAAATCTAGTAAATATAAGAAAACACATGATACACTGATACATGTTCCTTGCTTTCTTTCTCTTTAATTAACTTTTTTTTTCTTTTTTTAAGTTAACTTTTTCAATCAACAATTGAGCCAAAATGAAAAGTGGAAATTTTGTTTTTGGCGCCTTTTAAATCATTATTTAATATTCGAGTATTTGAGTAACAAACTTACAATTATATGAATGGGTTGACACTTTTCGAATTCGGTCATTCATTACTTCCTCGGTTGTTCCATCTCGATTTATGAAAGGCGAACCCTTATTGAGGAGGTTTACTCATTAACCCGTTGATCAAAGTTACATGAAAATTGAATGTAATGTTTGTTAATATTCTTATATAACTCGCTTTGTAAAATTAAATTGGAACTTTGATTAACCGATTAATGTATACACACTTCTTACTACAAGGACATTTTGGGTATATGATGTTCAAGCAAGGAACTCCGGAAGGATGGAGTATTCGAGTTAAGATTCAATGAACCGAAGGTTTCTGATATTCATTCATTTATTGATGTTTACCTGTCAATAAATTAGTCTAAGATGATCTTATATGGGACTACATTGAATACAAAATTTTAATTAGATTCTCAATTTTGAACCGCTGGCCATTAATGTCGCTTATCGAGAGACTAATACCTATTGATATTCAATGATATCTATGACGTTATCTCTATCGTCTCCCTCTATCACTTTACTTCCTCAATACTTTATCTCCCCCCTTGATCACTTTTTACAGTTTTAAACTTCTAATAGGATCAGGTGGGTTAGCAAAATAAACTAGATATTAAATACAAAGAGAATCCAGTATATAATGAATCGAATGAGCTACGAGTCTACAATTACATTTGTAACATATTTCCATTTATTTATCAATTGATTAAATGCTAATAGATTAATGAATATTGTTAATCATGTTATGTTAGTGAGATGAACTAATATTACATTAACATGTAATATTAAACGATTAAGAATGAAATTGATCGTTAAATAGAATTAACTAAGTATGAGTTGCACTAATATCATCTAAACGTTACATTCATCATGGCGCCAAACTAACATTCATCATGGCGCTAAAAAATTCATTATTGGCGCCAAAAATATCCAACTTTTATTTTGGGTCACAAAAACTAAAAGAAAGAGAAAAAGAAAAAAAAAATATACCAAAAAAAAATACCAAAAATACCAAAATGTAGTAAGGCTTTAGTAGTGCCTTACTCTGATCTTTTGCTGCTTACTTGCTTAGTTCTATTTTCTTCCCTCCCGTCAAATTAGAAAAAAAAAAAATTTATTTCTCTCTCCTCACCATCATGATCACTGTACGTCTGTACGTCTGTGTCGACGATCGTCTTTTCTCCTGGAGCTCCGAAATAAGGTGTGTGCTTCTTCTTCTTCTTCTTCTTCTTCTTCTTCTTCTTCTTCTTCTTCTTCTTCTTCTTCTTCTTCTTCTTGCATTTCTGAAACCCTAAAAATTGAAATTGGGTATTTCTTATTTTTGGGAAATTGAAATGGGTGGTTTAGTTATATATTTGTTGTAGTTTCGTTGTTTGAACTTGTAAAGTTGGAATGTTATGTTGGCTCATTCAACCCCGCTTTCGTTTATTTCCTTTCCAATTTAAATATCTAAATCAAAATCAAAGGGGTATTGTATAAAAGAGGAGTTACTTGATGATTACGATTGACTTTACCTAGTTTTGTATAATTGGTAAGTCATTATAGCAAGGATTCGAAATCAAATGATTCTTTCAATCAAATGGTTCGTGCATTTTTTTTATTGGATATGTGATTTTTTTGGTGCATGTTGTGTTTGGTTATGTGGATTGTGGTTGTTGATGGAGGATTGGCTGGCGTTGGCTAGTGTTTCAGGGAGGTTAAGATTTCTGGGTCGGGTTTTAGGTGTATTTGGAATGGGTCAGTGAGTATGATTTTTGGGGTCGGTGGCGAGCCTTTGATAACTGCTGCTTTGTTACCATCTCCGGTCTACCAACAAAAACCATCATACTATTACTCTTGATTTGTTGAATTTTCCTTGCAATAAGCTTGGTTTAATTGTTATCATGTAAGAATGTTAGCCATAGTATTATTATTAATTCCGAATTGTATTATTTTTGTTGTATTGAACCTAGGAGCACATCATACATGGATAACAATCACATGGTATCATGTGATTTTGCAGCAGAACGAGGTATGGATTTGTGTCCATTATGTTTTTTGATTGACATAAATAGATCGTTATTTGGAAGTTTTGCGATAATAAGTATTAACAGAAATATCATGCATACAATGATAGATGTTATAGATGAGAATGGTGAACATATCATTACTGTTCTCACTCCTTCGAATGTTGCAACTGCCCAATTAGTACCCGGTCAAACCATCACTCAACACCAAGTCACTCAAATTGGAGATCCTGGTGAGTCTACAACTCATCCCACTACTAAGGAAAAACTATTTCCGGCTCAATTTGGTGGTAAGCACAAGAGACCTTCTGGGATTTGGGATGAATATAACATTTATAAAGACAAAGGTGATATATTGTTTGCCATACGTGCTCACTGTGAAAATGTTGCATATAAAGCTGCTTGGAGGTTTGGTACTTCAAATGCAAAGAGGCATATAAAAAGTCTGTTGTGAATAAAAAAGAAAATCAAGATTGATGAGAAAGCTCCGTTTGATCAAATAGTCTATCTAGAGTTGATGGCTGATGCATAATGATGCATGGCTATCCCTTTTTGATTGCTGAACATAAGGGGCTAAGGAGGGTTCATAAGTATCTTAATGAGAATGTCAAAACTGTTACTAGAAACACAATTAAAAAGGTTTGCATTTCAAAACATGGGGAGTATAAGGACATGCTTAGGCAAAAATTGAGTGATTTGTCCGGTAGAATCTGCTTGACAAGCGACTTGTGGACTGCTTGTACAAAACGATCTTATCTGACATTCACTGCTCACTACGTGGGTAATGATTGGAAATTCTATTTTAAAGTATTAAGTTTTATACATTTTCAACCCCCCCCCCATAGCGGTGGTCTATTGTATGATACATTGACTAAGTTGTTGGATGAGTAGGGTATTCGTAAGAAGGTGTTCACTTTGACTCTGGATAATGCCACCAACATGGATAGCTTGATAAATAGATTGAAAGAGTCGTTGGTTGAACATCTACTTTGTAGTGGACAATTCTTTCACATCCGATGTTCTGCACATATTTTGAATCTTATTGTTCAGGCAGGGATGACCAGAATATAGGAATGTGTTGTGAAAATTCGAGAGAATGTGAATTATATTGATATTAATGAAGCTAGGCTCAATAGGTTCTATGCATGTGCTCTCGCACATTCTTTGCCAACTAAGTCAAAGCTGTGGTTGGATGTCTCCACACGGTGGAACTCGACTTATTTGATGCTTAAGAGAGCTTTATTCTTTAGGAAAGCTTTGGATCAGTTTGGGGAAAATGAACCTATTTATATCCACTGTATTTCTAATGCTCAGTGGACAAAAGTGGAAAAAGTTTTTGAGTTATTGGCGCCATTTAATGACATTAATAACCTCTTATCTGATTCGACTTAACCTACTGCAAATGTATACTTCTGCAATGTGTGGAGGATTGAGAAGCCGCTACGCTCATCACAAATGTGTCTTGATCCAGAAATTAGTGATATGGCCAAGAAAATGTTTAAAAAGTTTGAGAAGTATTAGGGTCATTACTCAAAGATTCTTTCTTTCGCTTTAATTATTCTTGATCCCTGTTTCAAGCTTGATTTCGTCTTGTATCATCTTAATAAATTGAATGATTTTGAGGATGGTTCGAGAATGGGTAATGAAGTGCATGTTAAATTTTTGTAGCTATTCAACTATTATGAGAAAAACAATGGTTGCCCAATCACAAAATCAGTGGAGACCCAAGGAACTTCCTCAACTTCAAATGATGAATTGTGGGTAATGTTAACTTTCTCATCGTTTATATTGTCTTTATTTTTTGCTTTTGTATCTTACTTTCATAGTTTAGGTTGAATGCTCCATGACTTGAATTTTTCTACTCATCAGGAATCATGTTTGTATTTTCTGATTTACTTTTCTAATACGATCTCCTTGTTTTGTGAAATCCAAAAGGGTTATTTTGAATGTAGAATTGGTGGTAGACTTGATGGTTCAAGGGCTTGTGTGACTGGGTATGACGCTTATTTCACGGCTGCTCTTCATGATCGTTGCACTGTTGACTTTGATATCCTAAGCTATTGGGGTAAGATGACACGTGTCTATCCGACTCTTTCTTCCATGGCAAGAGATATATTGGCGATCCCTATTACCACTGTTGCTTCCGAATCCTCTTTTAGTATGGGTGGTCGAATTTGTAACAATTGGAGGAGTTCTCTTTTGTCGAAAAATGTGGAAGCTTTGGTGACGACTCGTAATTGGTTATTTGGATATGAAGGTAACCACTATATTTTAGTTGTATACTTCTAATACTTGTATTGTTATTTTTAAGCATATTAACTGACACACTTAAAATTCGTATAATACCTCTTAAAATCATGTAGATTTAGAAGCAGCTGGAGTTGAGGTTGTGGAAGGCGATTCAAGCGACAATGAGACTTAGTATATGATGTGTTGCCATGTTGGTAAGTAATTTTAGTTCTCTAGCATTTAAAACTATGATTGGAGTGAACTATTAAGTTATGAGATCATAGAGATCAGAGTGCATTATCAGATTTTAGACTGATGACTCTTGTATTCATATTCCACCATCCATTGACATGGAAGATTTTTATCGATTTGATAGATTTATTAGTCCAGTGAGTGTATAATGGGATTGAGATTGTACTGTGCAGGCCTGGTCTATGTTGCTAGTGTCCATCGTTGGTGTGGCTGGATTGGATTAGTCGTATCTTTGCGGTGATGATCTCGCCCTTTGGCTGCTGCCTTGTTGATTAGCGTGGACTTATGGGTGTTGCCTTTTGGCTGGCAGTTTGCTGTATTGATTCTCTTTTGTGATTTAACTTATTTCTAAGTGTTTGAACTAGATGTGTTGGGTTTTCACATTAAACACATTTGACAATTTAATTAAGGGATATTTTCTGTGGTGACCCCGTAGTTTCCGACTTTTTCTGTGGTGACCCCGTGTTTTCCGACCTTTCCATGGTGACCCTGAGATTTGTAATTTCGCGAAATCCGTAACTGTTGGGCTGACGCCGTTTTTGACCGTTTGTCTCCATCTCCTTCTGTTCCCCTACCACTCTAATTACAATTCTAAAAATAAGAAAAGAAACTCCATACATTTCTCTTTTCTCTCTCCTCCCTTTCACTCACCCTCCACCTTGCCAACCACCCATTCCCCGCCGATGCCCTCACCCCCGCTATCTAACGGCGTGCCTTCACCACCATTCCGGTCAGCTTTGACCCGTCATCCCTTTCTACCGCCCCCGCAACTTCCCATTCCTCTTTCTCCTTCATTTTTCCTATCTCTTCTCCCCCTCTCACTCTTCATGTGCATTTTCTCTCTCCACTCTTCCATGAAACCACCATGACAACCTATTTTACCATCAACTAGGGATGCTTCTCTTTAATTGTGTGAAGGGGTAAAGGAGAGATTCAATTTGAAGGGTGAAAGAGGGAGAAGAGAAAGATAGAAAGTGAAGGGAGATGAGGGAGATGAGAGGTTACCACAGTGGGGGAAAGAGTTGGCCGGTCAACACTGGCCGGAATGGTGGTGTTATCGGCGCGGGTGGAGGAGCGGTGGGGAAGAGCTGGTGAGCAAGATGGAGGGTAGGTGGGGAAGGGGTGGTGAGCAAGGTGGAGGGTAGGTGAGAGGGAGGAGAGAGAAAATGGGGTTCTTATTAAATTTTCTTTTTACTTTTTTGTTTATAAAGATAGCATTTGATTAGTTGGGGGTGTTTAGTATTACAATTAGAGTGGAAAGGGAACGGAAGGAAACGGAGGCAAACGTTTAAAAACGGCGTTAGCCCACCAGTTACGGATATCCCGAAAATGCAAATCTCAGGGTCACCATGGAAATGTCGGAAACTACGGGGTCACCACAGAAAAAGTCGGAAACTACGGGGTCACCACAGAAAATATCCCTTTAATTAATGTATTATGAGCTCCAAAAGGGAGATGTTTCACCATTATCCACAATGTTCAGTTTTTGAGGACTACCATTTTACTTGTATAAGTAATATTTCCTGGCATTTAGCATCAACATCATTTTTTTTGGCATTTCAACATCATCAGTCCCAGACTCCCAGGCACAGGCACTTGCCACTTCAAGATCATATATACTTATTCTTATTTACAAGCACTTGAGAGCTCTCCCAATATGCAGGTTCACATTGTCACGCCACTCACGTAGTCTCACTTTGTCACTTTGAGATACTATGGTCTATCTTTTACGTAGTATTAATTTGACCTCGATCTTATCAAACTTGTCTTATGTAATTCATATTAAAGATTGTTATAATATGCACAAAGCAAGTGCTACTATTTTAGACAAAACATAAATTGTTCAAATAATATTAATAACTATAAATAAGAAAACGTATTTTGATTGTGGGTGATTAATAATGAACATTACAAATTTACAATATCGGGTTAGGTAATTTTCGGGTCAGATATTAATCAAGTCGGTTAATCGTCAGGTCGGGTGTGTAACATACCAGATTTTTGGACTTTTATTATTATTATTATTATTATTATTATTTTATTATTATTATTATTATTATTATTATTATTATTATTATTATTATTATGAAGGTTCAAAAAATAGTTTACAAGAAATTGGTGGGGAGCCGAGATACTATCTGAGCCCCCACACCTTTCGCTATGGAAAAACCAATCATTATTATTATTATTATTATTATTATTATTATTATTATTATTATTATTATTATTTTTCTAAGTTAAGAACCTCCTAGAACATCAGCTAGTTGAAAAGCCCTAATTAATTGTTTACCCTTTATTCACTTTTTCTCTGGTCTTTAGCATTCTCTCCGTAAAGACCATCGTCTTAATTAGTCTTCTAATTTTATCATTCCAATACAAATCATCCAACCCTTCATACTTGGATTGTCGTTTTCTTTTGCCCAAAACCAATGTTAATCCCTTTTATCTCTTGATTCTGCTTTACCATGATCATCGTCAATCATCAAATTCACACCATGTGTGCACGTACTCGTCATCACCATCATATTGTAGTATTCATCAATCTAACCGATTCGACTTCGTAAGTTCGATCAGATAAATTCTTTAATTCAAGTTTGGGATTTTAATTATCTTGTCAATTGAATTCTAATTTTATTGTATTGCATTTTTTATCAGTTTAGTTAAGGGTTGATTTTCAAAGCAAGTTTTAATCGATTTTGTGAATTTGAGGTAAGACTATATCTACTACTTCTCGATTCGTATCCTATAAGAGTGATTTTTTTATATGAATTATGTGATGTAAAATTATGTGAATTGTTGTGCTTTAAAGTGTAATTATTATAGCATGCTAGAGTTAGTTTTGATCTATGATTTAACGGGGTAGGAGACTCGTTGGTTTGCTAGTAGAAGAGGAATAATTGTTGGGTTGTATCTTGAGTATTGTGTAGCGGCGACTAAGTGGGTTGATAAGGAATATCATCAAGTTTGAGATTGTGATATGTACTGCCGTAATCATGAGCTTGTGAATAAGATCATAAATTGGGAATTGTACGTAAAGCATTTAGATTGTCGCGTATAAGATGAATTAAAAGTTGTTTTGGCGTATGGCCTCGAGAATTATAAGATACGAGAAGATCCAATTAAGAAGGATTGCGAGTTAAAGATCTTGAGTTTGTATTATACTTGATTTGTCGTCCTTTGTATTCGGTATGGGGCGGAGTAGCTTAGAGTTATACTCTAAGTGTTGAGCAGGGTTCACTGAACCTTTGACAGTATTATATTGAGATATTAGTTAGAGTTATGTTACTAAGAAAGAGCCCAGAGTGGCAAAGAGAAAGAAAAAGATTCAGAGTTTGATACTGAGAATTGAGATAGAAGTATTGTCTTGCGGTTTAACCGCCAGTTCACTTGCCCCATTACCGAGACGTAGGATCGACGATAAAAGTGTGGTATTGAGAAGAGATTGATTTGAGTTTGAGGAGGAGTTCGATCGGATCATGAGAATAAGGGTAATTTATTATAAGGTTGTGATTTATATCTAGGAGATTAGAGTGGAGTAAGTTATGAGAATTAGCAGGTTAGTCCAGGGGGGTGTTTTACACTTTCTATGTGTTTTTATATGTGACCCCGTATTATCCAGATATATAAAATCATAACATATTATTATTCAGCTTATAATATTTCGGTAGAGTAGTGTTTCTCAGCGAAATGCTGACGTGTTTCCTTCGGGCTACCTTGTCATGGGGGTAGGTCATTTGTTTTGAGATTTGCTTGCAGGTTTGAGTCAGGAGTACAGCTAAAGAGTCAAGAGTAGTTTTTATTCGCTTCCGCATTTGTAATTATATTTTATAAGAGATTTTTGTACAGCTGTATCTCCGGCTTTGTATATTAGCTTGTAATATCTCCGAATTTTGGCAAGTTTCTGTATGATAAAATGAGTTTTAAATTAGCCAAAATTTGGGGGTGTTACAGGGTGCAATCGGGTTGTTTATTAAAACGGTTTGGTTACGGATCGGGTGTTATCGGGTCATCTATCAAATCAGTTAAGTTATGGGTCGGGTTGTTTCGGATCGGGTCTATTGCGGGTCGGGTTGAGTCAGGTCTCGTCTTTAACGGTGTCAATTTCGATTCGGTTATGGGTCAGTTACTATTGGGTCTTAGCGGCTAGCGATTAACCTTCGGGTCGGGTCGAGTAGGTTTTTGGTTCACATATTTTCGGGCTTCATCGGGTCGGGTTTCGGTTAATTTCATCGGGTCAGTTCGGGTTTGCCAGCACTACCCACATGAGCAATATATATAGCAGTACCTGCGCTAGAAATATAAGTATGATGAGATGTTGTACTTATTGAGGGTGTTTCTGTATACGCACTGTTAAGTGTAATAAATTTATGCGGAGTACTGTAATGGTCAACCCATAAAAGCGAGAATTAGTAATAGTACTTACCGAGGAGCAAAAAATTAATGACCTTTATCAATTGATTTGTGTCGAATGACACAAAAAGAAAAAAAAAGAAAATTACCTCCTAATCTGGTCTAACTAAGTAGCCAGTCATTCCCCTCTTCTCTCTCTCTCTTTTTCAATAGACACACTCCCCATCATCAAAAGTTGTGGTTGTTTCCACCATAATTGTTAAACAATGTTCCAACTTGTCTTTTGAAATGTTGATTAACATTGTTTGGAAGACTAGAAGAGTTAACAATATTGTTATTCATGAGCCTTCCATTTAGTTCCGTTGAAATTTGATTTTTCAACTGTTCCAACAAGTCACGCAATTCAAATAACTGAGGCTAGCTGAATTGGTCTCTAAGTCTTACATCAAAGGTGTTGGTTTGAGCAGCAACTTGCTCTTTATTTTCCTTGGCTAAGACCTCTCCGCCTCGACCGCTTTTTCGATTTCTTTTAGTCGGGCATTGAGGCGCTGAATCTTATTCCTGTGTAATTCCTCCAGGGCTTGGTTGACGGTTTGAGGGCCTTGCGACTGGTTGACATGTCCACTGCTTAGAAAACGATCAATGACAGCATAAACTTTTTGGCATCCAAAAGAATAAATCTTATACCCTATGAAAACATGTTATTGTTAGTCCAACACTAGAAAGATATATTTCTGAAAGTCTACCGTATATGATATATCTGACTGGAATGGAGCGGATAATAGATCAATGACAGCATAAACCTTTTGGCTTCCAAAAGAAAAAATCTTGTGCCAATGAAAACATATAGCAATTAATCCAACTCTACAAACAACGACTAAGTTTATATATTTCTGAAAGTCTAACGTATATGATATACCTAATTGGAATGAAGCGGACAATATTACCTGGTGAAAAAATTAAAAGTGCTAGTTTAATTTCGTATAAAGCGACTAGCTCACTTGCCGTCTTAAAGAGGTCATAGCGACGCTTAGAGAAAGACACACGTAGACGATTATTGTTCTTGATCTTCTTAATAGTAATCTTTTGAGTCCCTTAATGAGTGATTTTGTCATGATGATTATTATGAGCAAACAAAATAAATTAATGATTGACATCTATATGAGAAAAATTCATGATATATCTAGGTATTTGTAAGAGTCCCAAGACCATGGTATCTTAACCAGAAAGTACTTATATAGATAAATCATTTTTTATTTTAAATAAGTTTTAAATAACTTTGTATCCATAGACAGATTTTATAAAGTGGAATCAAATCCGCCTAAACATCTTGTTCCAAATCGAGTTTTAGTTTCCTGTAATGTAAGAAATTATACCAAATATTGTTAAGTTTTCGTAGAAAGTGATTTTTGTTTTAAGGTAGATATTTGGATATGATAAATAATAGAATTGTGGAGTGAGAACACAGTGCTTTTAATACAAGAACTTGAAATTTGCCTTGACGAATATAACATAATTATTATTTTGTTATAGTTGTTATTGTTGCTATAGCATTGTCTTAGTCGATATTTGAACTACATAAACTATAAGGGTTTCATACTTTTCATCAAAATACTAATATGATCCCATTTACAAGGCCTCGAATTCATGCCTAGTTAAACTCGGAAACAACAATAAGCAAAAAAAAAAAAAAAAAAAAAATTCTAAATGGTTTGGACACCATTCAAATTTATAAATTTAATTTAAATAGAATCGTGAGGTCAATATTTTAAAATTAAAATAATGTTATTGATTAAATTTCTAATGGCGTTTAATTGGGCAAGCTGTGAATCATCAATCTGAAGGTATAATTTCTTCTGAAACTCATAAGAATGATAGGCCAATTTTCCACAGGATTGTGCCATTGAATTAGAAGCTTGCATGGAATTCACCTTAGTGGGAAATGTTCTAGGTGATAGGCCTAAACTAGCAGATATGCAAAACTTTGTGGATAAAAACTGGAACCATGTAGAGAAGCCAGTTGTTAAGTACTACAAGAAGGGTTGGTTTATCTTCAGATTCACCATGCATGATGGTATTGATGAAATTATGAGAGGTGGCCCTTGAAATGTGAAAGGAACGCCCTGATTCTTAAGCAATGGACACCCTCTTTTGGTCAGGAAATGGACAAACTTACTGTTGTGCCAGTGTGGGTCTTATTCCCTGATCTTGACCCATTCTTGTGGTCAAGTTCTGTGCTCAGCAAGATGGCCAGCAAATTAGGCAAGCCCCTGTGTGCTGACCACACTACTACCTATCAGGAGAGACTTGGGTTTGCTAGGGTTCTTGTGGAAATTGATGTTGCTGAAAAGCTGCTTGACCATATAACTATCAACTCTCCTTTTCATGGAGAAATTGAGCAAAAGGTTGAGTATGAATGGGTCCCCTATTACTGTAAATGTTGCAAGAAATTGGGTCATCTTGAATACAATTGCAAGCATGCTAGGAAAATAGATCCACAAAAGGTTAAGAAGACTTACCAGCCACTACAGCAGCCTGTAAAAGCTGGTATCACTGACAACATTGGAACAAACTTGCAGATAGTAGTGGACCAAGAAGTATGCCAGCCAGTGCAGAAGCCTGCAAATGCTAAGGAAACTTCCAATCCACAAGCTACTGTAACAAAAGTTTCCAATAGCAGTGAATATGGAGAAAAACCTGATTGAACCTGACTCTGCTAGGCACAACCTGGAAACCCCTCCTCCACCTATTGAAAATGCAGAGGATATGGGTTTTAAGATTGTCCTGAGTAAATCTCAGAAAAGGAGAATTGCAACCAAGATTAAAGGAGCACAAAATGACAGCCCTCCAGATATGCCAAATGTTAACTTGGGAGGCATCCCCAAGCTTCAGGATCTGCTAGAAAGACTCAGAAAGAGGTTAATGTCCCTCCTGACATTCCCTCTAAATGATTTTATGCACCTGAAATGTGAGAGGGTTGAATGACCCTCTCAAACAGCATGGGGTTAAGAACCTTGTGCTGCAGCATAGTATAGATATGATAGGAGTTCTCGAAACTAAATTAAAAGAGCATAATGCTCCTGCAATCTTGGCTAACAAATTCAGAGGTTTTTCTGTTGTGTGCAATTATGATCATCATTATAATGGGCGCATCTGGCAGCTTTGGAAACCTGAATGGTTACTGTGCATGTTGTGTTAAGCCATGCGCAATTTATCCACAGTAAAGTGGTTCACAACCAGTCTCAAACTGTAGTTTGGGTTACTACAGTCTATGCCAGTAATGACATGCAGCATATAACTGATCTTTGGGAAAAATTGAAGGATATTCAAACAACAATGAATGGCAGCTGGATCATTCTTGGGGACTTTAACACTATTAGAGTACCTGATGAAAGAATTAGTAGCCATGATGTTGCTAACAGTGAAATGGTTGACTTCAATGATTTCATCTCACATTATCAACTAGTGGAGATTAATAGTCATGGTGGTGATTATACTTGGACAAATAATCAAGATGGTGCTGATAGAGTTTTGTCAAGACTTGATAGGGCTCTCATCAACAATGACTGGCTTTGCAATTTTACAGATTCTAATGCTGCAATCCTGCCTTTTGGAATTTCTGATCATACTCCAATCCTGGTTAAAGTCATTAATCCTATCAGGATTCAAAAGCAATTTAAATTTCTTAACTGTTGGGTTGGACATCCTCAATACAATGAAATGGTGGGTGATGTTTGGAGGAAATCAGTTTATGGAACTCCTATGTTTAGGCTGATCTCCAAGCTTAAGAATGTCAAGTCTAAACTAAAGGGGCGGAACAAAGATTACTTCTCCAATATTGGGGAAAGGGTGAGGAAATGTAAAGAGGAGCTGGATAACTGTCAAGCTCAGATCCTCCAAGACCCTACAAATCATGAGCTGATGAGTAAAGAGACCGATCTAAAGGAAGCTTACTGCAAAATCAAGATGACAGAGCTTCAAATCCTTAGCCAAAGGGCTAAATTTACCCATATAAGGGAAGCTGACTATAGTACTCGTTACTTTCATAGCAGAATTGCTGAAAGAACTCATAGAAATACTATTGGTATGATCCAGGACAAGGATGGCATCACCCACTCATCCCAGGAGGGTGTCACTGAAGCTTTTCTCAGCTACTATAAAAGCCTCCTTTGCACAAAACAGCAGGTAAACCAGTTAAACCCTGAGGATTACAGAGGCTGTTATATTTCTGAAGACCAACAGAAGATATTAACAGCTTAGATTACAAGAGAGGAGATTAAAAGAGCTTTGTTTAGCATTGGATCCAATAAAAGTACAGGTCCTGATGGCTTTTCAGCAGGTTTCTATAAAAGCTCTTGGCATATAGTGGAGGAAGATTTCTGCAAAGCTGTCTTAAATTTTTTCAAGTCCAAAAAGATGCTGAAGCAGATGAATTCAACTATCATTACTCTTATTCCTAAGAAGCAGAATGCAGCATCAGTCCTTGATTATAGGCCTATTTCCTGCTGCAGCACCAATTACAAAACCATTAGCAAAATCATTGCTAACAGGCTCCAAAGTGTTATGCCTGATCTTATTGGAAGTGAACAAGCAGCCTTCACCAAAGGCCAGAACACTTTTGATAATATTGCTCTCTCTCAGGCCCTGGTTAAAGGCTATGGTCAAAGGAATTCATCTCCAAGATGTCTGATGAAGGTTGACATCTGGAAAGCTTTTGATTCTTTAAACTGGGATTTTATAGGTCAAATGCTCCACATCCTCAATTTTCCCCCGGTGTTTATTGATTGGATTACTACCTGTGTCACCAGCACTTGGTTTTCTCTAAAGATTAATGGCTCCAGCAGAGGTTTCTTTAAAGGGGAGTGTGGGTTAAGACATGGTGATCCCATCTCTCCCTATTCTTTGTTCTGAGCATGGAAATGCTCTCAAGATTACTCAGGAATCTTCCTAGGTTCAAGGGCTTCTCAATGCAATGCTCAAGACTTAGCCTTACTCACCTGGTTTTTGCTGATGATCCGATAATTTTCACCAGGGGTGATGTCCCTTAAGTTCAAGCAGTAATCACCACCCTGGACAAGTTTGCTCGAGCTTCTGGTCTGTATGCTAACCCATCCAAGACTGAAATCTACTTTGCAGGAGTACATGAGATGGTGAAATGTCAAATTCTCACCATTTCTCAATTCAAAGAAGGAGAGTTTCCTTTTAGATATCTAGGAATTCCCTTAAATTCCTCAAAACTAAGAATTAACATGTTCAATCAGCTGATCATGAAAGTCAAAGCTCATCTTACTCATTGGACCACTGCTCTGCTCTCCTATGCTGGCAAGTTGCAGCTAATAAATTAAGAGTTGTTTGGGTTGGAAAACTACTGGTGTGGTGCCCTCCTTATTCCTAAAGGGATCATAAAGCAGCTTAACAGGCCGTGTAAAGATTTCTTGTGGAATGTCAAGGAGGGCCAGAGAAGAATGCTTTTTAAAAGCTGGAGCAGTTTCTGTGCTCCAAGGTTTGAAGGAGGCTTAAACATAAAAGAAATCTTGGTCTGGAATAAAGCATTAATCTCTAAGTGGATTTGGATCATCCAAGGGAATGAAAACAATATTTGGAAAGCCTGGATCAGAGAATATATCTGTAAGAGGGACTGCATATGGGATGTGGAGAGCAAACAACAGTACTCAGAAGCTTTAAGAAGTATTCTTCAGGTTAAAGATGACATTATTAAGAGTACTGGTTCAAAGGAAGCTGCTAAATCTACTCTTAGGAGCTGGGAGTTAGGAGGTAAATTCAGTGTAGCTAAGGCCTATGACTTCTTCAGACAGAAGTTCAGGAGGAGAAATGACAACAAGACTATTTGGAGCTAAAAGTGGTCATGCCTAAGCATGCCTTTATTGAAACTCTGGCAGCTCAAAACAAACTTCCTACAGTAGATAAAATCAACATAAAAGGTATGTGCCTGGTGAATAGATGTTGTCTGTGCACTAAAGCTGCTGAAAACCATGCTCATCTTTTTTTTGCTTGTGAATTCTCTGGAAGCATTTGGAAAGAAATCTCTAGGTGGATGAACACTCGTAAACCTGCTTGGAGTTTAAAGAGGGAGCTGCAGTGGCACTCTAGAAGACATAACTCTCGGCATTGGATTGCAAACACTACAAGAAATAGGCTGATTTGCGACCAATTTTAGCAACCAAGATAAAATTGGTTGCTACGCAGCAACCAATTATTTATTGGTTGCAAATTAGCGACCAATGTGTAATTAGTTGCTATATTGGTCGCTAACCTGCAACCAAATTAATATCGGTAGCAAAATTCGGTTGCTAATAAGCAACCAACTGCTATTGGTTTCAAAATTGCAACCAAATAAATGTCAGTCGTAATATTCGGCCGCTAATTAGCAACCAATTGTAAGTTGGTTGCAACTATAGCAACCAACTTGCAACCAATCTATAATTTTTTATTATTTTTTTTGGTTACACGGCTGGGTATATAACTAGTACTTAGGGTTTTTCTTTTCTCCTAACCCTCTTTCTTTTCTCACGCCTCTCTTTCAACTTTCACACTATTTTCTCACTCCTCTCATCACTGCGTCTCTCTCATCTCTCAAATCTCTTTTTTTCTCTCCCATTTTCTCACCTCATTCTTCATCTCCTATGTTCATCTCTAACAACTACAAGGCTCAAATCTCAAGTTCGTCAAGGATTGAATTATCTCACTTTGTTCTTCACGAAAAGGTAAGATCTAGCTCTTGAATTTTCTATTTTTTCCAATTGTTTTCCTAATTTTATATTGGTATTTGTTATTATACATCTATTCTTTACACTCAAGATTAGATTATTATGAAATTTCTAGATTCACCATAGACATAAACTTCTGCCTGAATTTGCTTGATTTTTTTTGCTTTCGTTAGTACAATATTTTCTTGTGCATGATGCAAGAACATTCCAGATCTGACCTCTTTTTGTTTGTGTTTTTCTTTGATGCAGGTACATCAGATGCGATCGAGTTTGGACATATGAAGACAAGTAGATCAATTGTATATAGGTTTAATGAATTTGTTTCCTCTTTTTTTTTTTCTTTTTTTTTTGAAGTTGTGTACAAGTTATACAATACTTACGAAGTCGCTGTATATACTTGGTTTCCATTTGCAATATTACAAAGGTTTTTTTTCCAGTATTCGTTTGTTGTTAATATCGTATTTATTTCGAGTAGTATAATACATAATAGTACCAAAAATACATGCTTATGAAAGTATGTATTTCGTTTTTTTTTTAATTTCCTTGGGGTCATTTTGCAACCGATTTGCGACTGAATCTCGGTTGTCGCAACTTAGCAACCATCTATTGGTCGCAAATTAGCAACCAATGGACTTGGTAGCAAACTAGCATCCCAAACTGTCGGTTGAAAATTAGCAACCAAAGTAGCGACTAACCGAAATCGGTCGCAAATTAGCGACCAAAAAGCAACCCCTATGATTTGCGACCAGGTGTTTAGCGTCCACCCAAAATTGGTCGCAAATTGGTCGCAAACCCTGTTTTGCGACCGATTTGCAACCAATTTGGCGGTCGGTAATCACCCTTTTTCTTGTAGTGAAAGTTGAGAATTTGCAGTCTTATGGCCACAGTCTACATGATATGGCTTGAAAGAAACTCCAGACTCACCATGATGCTGAGTACATAATTAGAAAGTTTAAATTTGTAATTAGTGTTCGAATTCTGGCTTGGACGAACTCTTGTCAGCATGAGGAAGTCCATGAAAGCCTGAATCACTAGATTTGCCTTATTGTTTAGTGGATATATTTTTTAAGTGCTTTGTTCTCTTTTTCCCCCTTTGTGGATGAATAAAGAGGCTACTAATTACTTGCAAAAAAAAAAGTTCTAATGGCGTTCGAAATACTAAGAATTGAATACGCAACATTATTATGACCGATCATACTTTCAGAGTTAAGGTCTCCATTTCTCCAACCTTTATCAATACGTAGCTTAGAAAAACATTCAAAACCACATTTAATATTGGAAAATTTGTAGAAATATAGTAGAGTAAACTCTGGGAATCTTAATCATAAAAGTACTAAAGAGATGAACATGTGGATTTGATTTGTCTTGATTTGGCTTGTATTAAATTTTTGTCTAACTAAAGTTGATTGATTGTTCTTACTTTTATTTGTTTTCATGATGATACGCTGTGTACTTGCGGGTCAAACTTTGCAACATTGACGGCCTTGAAGAAGAGTAATATCAAGGTTTGTTTGTTGTTCCTTTACGAACTTTTGTCCCTCGCATTTGTTGCCTGCAATGAAATGTTATTCACTTGAATTTAGGATCATAAATTTAGTGTTAAATAAATCTCATATGCAATGAGAAATGGTCTTTCGATTATAACATATAAGGAGTTATGGGATTGGATTTTTTTCATACTACCCACAAGAGCAATATATATAGCAGTACATGCGCTAGAAACATATGTATGATTAGATGTTGTAGTTATTGAGGGTGTTTTTGTATTCGCACTGTTAAGTATGATAAAAGTATGCGGAGTAATAATCATCCCATTAAAGCGAGGAATTAGTTACTGTACTTACCGAGGAGCATTAAATTAGTGACATTTATCAATAGATTTGTGTCGAATGACACATAAAGAAAAAAAAAAGAATATTTCCTCCTCATCTGGTCTAACTAAGTAGCCAGTCATTCTCCTCTTCTCTCTCTCTTTTTCAATAGACACACTCCCCATCATCAAAAGTTGTGGTTGTTTCCACCATAATTGTTAAACAATGTACCAACTTGTCTTTTAAAATGTGGATTAACATTGTTTTGAATGGTAGAAGAGTTAACAATATTGTTATTCATGAGCCTTCCATTTAGTTCCGATGAAATTCGATTTTTCAACTTGTCCAACAAGCCACGGAATTCAGACAACTAAGGGTAGCTGAGTTGGTCTCTAAGTGTTACAGCAAAGGTGTTGGTTTGAGTAGCAACTTACTCCTTTTTTTTCTTGGCTAAGACCTCTCCTCCTCAACCGCTATTTCGATTTCTTTTAGTCAGGCTTTGAGGCGCTTAATTTTATTCATGTATGATTCCACTAGGGTTTGGTTCACGGTTTGAGTGCCTTGCGACTACTTGACTTGTCCACTGCTTATAAAACGATCAATGACAGCGTAAACCTTTTGGCTTCCATAAGAATAAATCGTGTACCCTATGTAAACATATTATTGTTAGTCCAACCCTAGAAAGATAGACTAAATTAATATATTTCTGAAAGTCTACCGTATCTGATATACCTGACTGGAATGTAGCGGACAATAGATCATTATTACCGGGTGAAAAAAATTAGAAGTGCTAGTTTAATTCCGCATAAAGCGACTAGCTCACTTACCGTCTTAAAGTGGCCATAGCGACGCTTAGAGAAAGTCACACGTAGACGGTTATTGTTCTTGCTCTTCTTAATAGTAATCTTTTGCGTTCCTTAATGAGTGGTTTTGTCATGAAGATAATTATGAGCAAACGAAATAAATTATTGAATGACATCTATATGAGAATAATACATATATGGTATTTGTAGGAGTCCCAAGACCATGGTATCTGAACCTAAAATTACTTATACAGATAAATCATGTTTTATTTTAAATAAGTTTTAAAATAGTTTTGTATTTGAAGAGATATTTTGTATAGTGGAATCAAATCCGCCTAATCATCTTGTTTCAAATCGAGTTTTAGTTTCCTTTAATGTAAGAAATTATACCAATTATTGTTGAGGTTTTGTAGAAGTGATTTTTGTTTTAAGGTAGATATTTGGATATGATTAATCATAGAATTGTGGAGTGAGAACACATTGCTTTTAATACAAGAATTTGAAATGTGCTTAGACAAATATAACGTAGTTATTATTTTCTTATAGTTGTTATTGTTCCTATAGCATAGTCTTAGTCGATATTTGAACTACATAAGCTATAAGGGTTTCATAGTTTTCATCCAAATACTAACATGATCCCATTTACAAGGTCTCGAATTTATGCCTAGTTAAGCTCGGAAACAGCATTAAGAAAAAAAAAAAGTGCTTAAATTCTAAATGATTTGGAAACCATTAAAATTTATAAATTTAATTTAGATAGAACCGTGAGGTGACTATTTTAAAAATAAAATAATGTTAATGATTAAAGTTCTAATGGCGTTCGAAATACAAAGAATTGCATACGTAAGTTTACTATGACTGATCATACTTTCGAAGCTAAGGTGTCCAATTCTCCACACTAATATCTCAAAATTTGTAGAAATAAAGTAGAGTAAACTCTGGGAATCTTAATCAATTAAGGACTAAAGAGATGAACATATGGATTTGATTTCTGTTGATTTGGCTTTTATTAAATTTTTGTCTGATTAAAATTGATGGATTGTTCTCAGTTTTATTTGTTTTCATGAAAAATCGCTGTGTAATTGCGGGTCAACTTTGGAACATTGACGGCCTTCAAGAAGAGTAATTTCAAGGTTTGTTTGTTGTTCCTTTTCGAACTTCTGTCCCTCGCATTTGTCGCCTGCAATGAAATATTATTCACTGGAATTTAGGATCATAAATTTAGTGTTAAAGAAATCTATTTCGCAATGAGAAATGGTCTTTCGATTATAACATTTAAGGGGTTATGGGATTGGATTTTTTTGGTACTACCCACATGAGCAGTATATAAAGCAGTACATGCGCTAGAAATATAAGTATGATGAGATGTTATAGTTATTGAGGGTATTTATGTATACGCACTGTTAAGTGTGATAAAATTAGGCGGATTAATAAGATGCACTATTCTAAGCTCTCTAAAAGAATAAAGGTCAGCAAATTGGAGCTTCTGGAAAATCAAAACAAGATGCAAAGTAATCATGATCGGGCCTTATGGATGAAAATGGTAGATTGAAGGAGAAGTATATTAAGTCAAAAAGGCTGAAATGAGCATGTTGAGTCAGAGGGCAATAATTCCTCATCTTAAGGAGTCTGACTGCAGCTCCAAATACGTTTTCTCAAAGATAGCTGAAAGAAAACATCAAAGCTACATTGGTCAAATCATTGATAGGCATGGGCAAACTCACACAACAAATGAAGATATTAGTAATGCTTTCATAGATTACTATAAAAGTCTTCTTGGTGAAGATAAGCCTGTGCAGGCACTTGATAAGGATTTTATAGCTGAAGGGGATACTTTAAATGATGATCAAAGAAAGAGTCTGATTAAACCTGTGACTGAGGAGGAAATTAGGGATGCCCTCTTCAGCATTAACCCTAATAAGAGCCCTGGCCAAGATGGATTTGCCTCAGGGTTTTTTAGAACCTCTTGGGAAACAATAAAAGAGGAATTTATAGCTGCTGTCATGGAGTTTTTTAAGTCTGGGAGGCTAGCTAAGCAAGCAAATGTTACTTTGATCACCTTAATCCCAAAGAAAGAGGATGCAAGTCAGGTGACTGATTTCAGACCTATATCCTACTGTTCTACGATTTATAAGACAATCAGCAAAGTAATGGCTAACAGGGTCCAACAAATTCTCCCAAGTCTGATAGGGTTTGAGCAAGCTGCTTTTGTGAAGGATAGATGTATCTTTGACTATATAATGGTTTCACAGGCCTTGGTAAAAGGATACAGTCAGAGGAATGTCTCTCCAAGATGCTTATTTAAAGTTGACATGAGAAAAGCCTTTGATTCCCTAAATTGGGAATTCATAAGGAGCATGCTGATAGCCTATAACTTCCCTGACAAATTTATCAGTTAATTGATGAGCTGTGTAACAACTACTACTTATTCACTTAAGATAAATGGGAATTATGAGGGGTTTTTTGATGGGAGGTGTGGTATAAGGCAAGGGGATCCTATGTCACCCTATATTTTTGTGATGAGTATGGAAATACTATATAGGTTCCTGAGGAAATGCACAATCAGCCACAGTTTTCATACCATCCAAAGTGTGTAAAACTTAAGCTGACCCACCTCACTTTTGCAGATGATTTGATGATTTTTATTAGAGGGGATGTGCCTTCTGCTAAAGTTGTGGTGGGATGCCAAGAAAAGTTTGCTGTTGTGTCTGGTTTAGAAGCAAATCCTGCTAAAACTGATGTGTATTTTGGTGGTGTTAAACCTAATGTCAAAAGACAAATTCTGGAGACTAATGGTTTCTTTGAGGGCAAATTCCTTTTCAGATACCTGGGACTGCCCTTACAATCAAGGAAACTCAGAGCTGACATGTTTGATAGCATAATAAACAAGATAAACCACTCCATCAGTCATTGGAGCTCTCAATTCCTCTCATATGCTGGGAAAATTCAACTCCTGAACTCAGTAATTTTTGGACTAGAGAACTTTTGGTGTGCTAGCATGATTATTCCTAAAGGCGTCCTGAAGAAAGACAAAACACTATGTAAGGATTTCTTGTGGGGGATAGGAGAAGGGCAAAGAAGAATGACATTTAAAAGCTGGAAATCCTCCTGTGCTCCAAGAGAAGAAGCAGGTTTTAACTTAAAGGAGGTGTTATCATGGAACAAGGCAATGTTGTTGAAATGGATTTATAAAATCATCACAAAAGACCAGGGGAGCTGGTGTAGATGGTGTGAGGCATACTGCTTGAAAAACCAAAGTCTGTGGGATGTCAGGAAGAAAAAGAGTGATCCAGATTGCTGGAGAAGCATTCTGACTGTCAAGGATCACTTATTAGCAGAGGTTGGAGATAAGGACCATGCTGATAATTTGATTCTCTCATGGTCGAAGGGAGACAAATTCAGGGTGAATCAGCATATGATCACATCAGAGAGAAGCAAAGGAAAGTTAAATGGAGTAAAGGTGTTTGGGATAATGTTTCAATGTCGAAACACAACTTTATTTCCTCCCTAGCTGCAGAGCATAAGCTGTCAACTATTGACAACATCAACAAGAGCGGAATGGTGATCATTAATAGATGTGTGTTGTGTAAGAAGATGAAAGTCACAGACATCTGTTATTCCACTGTGACTACTCAGCAAATGTTTGGTAAAGCTTGCTTCTTTGGCTTGGAATTGGAAAAAGAAAATGGACTATAAGACAGGAGCTCCAATGGTTTGCTAGCAGAAGAAAATCAAAGCATTGGCTGGCAAAATGGGGGAGGTGTTGTATGAGTGCTACAGTTTACCAGATTTGGTGTGAGAGAAATAGTCGACCGTTTGCCGAGGAGGAGCATACAGAAAGCTGGATAGTAGATAAGATTAAATTTGCTGTTAGTGTTCGTATGTATCACTGGAGAAAGAGTGAGAACAATTTAGAAATAGACAATAGTTTGTTAAATTAGGCTTTTAGTAGAGGAAATGACTCCTAGTGGTTCTTATTTTGTAAGCGGTTTTCGTTTATTCCCCTATATGGAATGAATAAAATTAAATAACTTCTTACAAAAAAAATAGGCAGATTAATGATCAACCCATAAAAGCGAGGAATTAGTAACTTACCGAGCGTTAAATTGATGACATTCATCAATTGAACTGTGTCTGATGACACCAAAAGAAAAAAAAAAAAAAAAAAAACTACCTATTAATCTAGTCTAACTAAGTAGCTAGGCATTCCCCTCTCCTCTCTCTTTTTCCATTGTCTCTATCTTATATTCTTTCACCTGCGACAGACACCCCCCCCCACCCCATCAAAAGTTGTGGTTGTTTCCACCATAATTGTTAAACAATATACCACCTTGTCTTTTGAAAGGTGGATTAACAATGTTTTCAAGACTAGAAGCAGTAACAATATTGTTTTTCATGAGTCTTCCATTTAGTTCTGATAAAATTTCATTCCTCAACTCTTCCAACAAGCCACGCAATTCCAACAACTAAGGGTAGCTGAGTTGGTCTCTAGGTGTTAGAACAAAGGTGTTGGTTTGAGCAGTAACTTGCTCGTTCTGTTCCTTGGCTAAGACATCTCCGTCTCGACCGCTTTTTCGATTTCTTTTAGTCGTGTATTGAGACCCTTAATCTTATCCTTGTGCGATTCCTCCAGGGGTTGGTTGACGGATTGAGTGCCTTGCGACTGCTTGACATGTCTCCTGCTTAGAAAACGATCAATGATTTTGGGTTTCAAAAGAATAAATCTTGTGCCCTATGGAAAGAAGGAGAAATTTAGGAAAACAAAATTAATATCAAGTCATGAGTTGAGAGAAAGCTTTCTCTCCAAGCTATCCGTACAACACCGAGCTTGCAATCAAGGCAAAAGAGAATAGAGGAAGAGGACGCCCAAGAAAACAAAGACCACCAACGGATTCATCTGAGAACGAGGAAGAAAATGATACTAGGATCGGAGAAAATGGTGCAACGGGGACTGAGAAAAATTCGACCCAGCTAGAAAATTCGGGTACGTTGCTCAACAAGCTTCTTGAGGAAGCTTTCGAAAAATCGGGTAAGAAATCTACTTCTACGCTGAATTCTGCATTTACTTCTTCAAAAAAAATGGAGATTCTTGTAAGGACAACGGATAATTCAACCCAATTTAAGGATGATGGGACTGATTTAAATCGTGAGAAACCTGAAACTGTGAAAGAAGGAACAGGGA
Organism: Spergularia bocconei; assembly: GCA_963457585.1. NCBI lineage: Eukaryota > Viridiplantae > Streptophyta > Magnoliopsida > Caryophyllales > Caryophyllaceae > Spergularia > Spergularia bocconei. Next base: position 12,508,943 of record OY734950.1, on the reverse strand, counting down.
ATCCAATCCCAAATCAGCCCACAAATTGGAGTAAAATTGTTAAATCTAAGCCTAAGACAGGTATGAATCTTCATTATTATGAAGAGAACATGGATGCTGAGGAAATTGTTATTGCGAAGGAGGATATAAAGGATGAACTTGAACTTTGGGAAAACACTCTTGTCGGAAATGTAATCGGAGGAAAACCTACTATTAAGATGATGAAGGATTTTGCGTTGAAGAATTGGCAGAACTTTGAGATCCCAGACATTAAGTATTTTAAGAAGGGATGGTTTAGCTTGAGATTTAGCTCTAAGGAAGAAATGATTAATGTCTTAAAGGGAGGGCCATGGAGAATTGGTAGCAATGCACTCATACTGAAAGCTTGGGAACCTAGCATTGCCCAGGAATTGGACAAGATTAGTACAGCGCCAGTATGGGTAATGTATCCTGACTTAGAGCCTTGGTGTTGGACTGAGAATGCTTAAGCAAGATTTCAAGCAAGATAGGGAAGCCATTATATGTTGATTACAGGACTACACACGAAGAAAAGTTGTCATTTGCCAGGGTTATGGTGGAGGTGGATGTCTCTAAGGATCTGCCTAAGGAGATTCTGATTACCACCCCTACAATGGCCAGGAAATTCAAACAGTCTTGTATGAGTGGGTGCCATTTAAGAAAGTCTACAGACCTGTGGTAAAGGCAGTTGATGGAAATGACACTGTAGAAAGCTCTGGGAATGTTGCACAGGAAGCAGTAGCACCTGAACCTAGTGCAATTGATACCCAGCAGCAGCAGGTTATCTTGGAAGATCTAAGCACAAAGAAATTGACTCACCTGGGATTCAAACACCCATGAAAGAGGGCAATGCAGATAATAGTACTGGGACTAAGAAACTACAGCCAAGTGTAACAAGGTAGCAGAAACAAGAGCTGATTAAGTTCATCTCTCCTGAGATTGCAAAGGAAGTTGGTTTCAAAGTAGTTAGCAGAAAGCAGCCAACAAAGAAGAACAGAATTGTGCAGCATACTATTCCAACTCTTACCTTAAACAGCTTTTCAAGCCTGGTCCTGAGGCAAATCATGTTGAAGAGGAGGGAATTGAAAGAAGGATTGATTTCCTAGGAGAGGAGGATCCACCTGATCCCCATGATCAATGATTGTCTCGACATGGAATATTAGAGGGCTTAATGAAGCCCTCAAACAACATGAGATTAGGGATCTCATGTTGAAGTATAAGATAAATTTACTAGGTATTTTGGAAACTAGAATCAAGGAGGCTAAGGCTAAGCGGCAAGTAATTAGGAGAAGGTTTTCTGCTTACAAGGTTTTTACTACCTACAACCATCACAGCAATGGTAGGATTTGGGTTGTTTGGCAAGCACAACAGATTTCAGTGGATATAATTAAAGCAGGTTCTCAATATGTTCACTGTAAAGTCAATCACTTCATCACCAATAGAGAATTTTTTGTTACAATCACTTATGCCAGCAATGATGCTAATAAGAGGAGAGAATTATGGGCAGAGCTTCAAGGTTTGAATCGAGGAAACAAACCCTGGTTAGTCATGGGAGATTTTAATGTCATTAGGGACATAAATGAGAAGAAAGGCATTCACCCTCCAATAAACTCTTATATGAACGAGTTTAACAGCCGCCTCAATCAGTGTGGATTGGATGGCATGAATGGGCAAGGATGTTACTATACCTGGACTAATAACCAGGATGGAGAAGCAAGAAATTGGTGCAAATTAGACAGGGCATTGGTCAATGCCACCTGGGTCACTAATGTTCCTAATTCTTATGCTGATTTTCTCCCTTCAGGGGTTTGTGATCACTCTCCCATTTTAGTGAAAGTGTTAGAAACTCCCAAAGTGAAGAAAATGTTCAGGTATTTGAACTGCTGGGAATTACATGAGCATTATAAACAAATAGTGGGGAAAGCCTGGGAGAAGGAAGTTTTTGGATAAAAAAATGCAGAAGCTCTTTGGCAAACTTAAATCTGTTAAGCATGCCTTGCCAGAGTTCAATAAAAATCACTTCTCCAAATTGTCTGCAAGGGTGGATAATTGTAGAAAAGAACTCCTTAGCAACCAAGATCAGTTACAAAAGACTCATGATCCTGAGCTGTATAAGGAGGTGGAGAGACTGAAAGATAAATTTCTTAAGATGAAGAAGGCTGAGATGAGCATGCTAAGTCAGAGGCTATGTTGCAACATATTAAGGAAGGAGACTGCAGCTCGAAATATTTCTATGCTAAGATAGCTGCAAGGAAAAATCACAACATAATTGGCAAGATTGCAGACATGAATGGTATTACTCACAATGATCAGCCAGGCATAGCTAAAGCTTTCATTGATTACTATGTTAACTTGCTAGGCACAACTCATCCAGTTGAGCCTATTGATGAATCTTTGCTAGATCAAGGGCCTAAAGTTAATGAAGAGGATATGCATTAGGTGATTAAACTTGTTACACAAGAGGAAATCAGGAAAGCTTTGTTTGATATAGATTTCAATAAAAGTCCAGGTCAGGACGGATACTCTGTGGGATTTTTCAAGGAAAACTGGAATTTGATCAAGGAAGAGTTCACTCAAGCTATTATGGAATTCTTCAGCACAAGAAAAATGACAAAGCAGGCCAACATCACCATGATAACATTAATTCCGAAGATAGAAAACCCGGCTACTGTCATGGAATTTAGGCCAATCTCCTGCTGCTCGACCATTTACTAGACAATTAGCAAGATTTTGGTCAACAGAATGCAGGATATTTTACCAGTTCTGATAGGAGAGGAACAAGCAGCATTTGTCAAAGGGAGAAGCTTTTTTGATAATGGCATGCTTTCTCAATCTCTGGTCAAAGGCTATAAGCAGAAAAATGTCTCTCCTTGATGTTTAATCAAGGTAGACATTCAAAAAGCTTTTGATTCACTGAGCTGGAGTTTTGTGAAAAGCATGCTCAAAGGGATGAGGTATCCAGAGCTGTATGTGGAGTGGATCCTAGCATGCATCAGTAGCCCTTGGTACTCCATCAAAATCAATGGAAATTCGAAGGCTTTTTTGCAAGAAAATGTGGTCTAAGGCAATTAGGAGACCCTCTGTCTCCTTACCTTTTTGTTCTCAGTATGGAAATACTGTCGAGAATGCTGAGAAAAATGCCAGACCAAAGAAACTTTTCTTATCATCTAAAATGTGCCAGATTGAAGCTGACTCACCTTACTTTTGCAGACGATCTTATGATCTGTACAAGAGGAGACTTACCATCAGTTAGGGCTGTGCTAGAATGTCTTACAAAGTTTGCTGCAATTTCAGGGCTTGCACCAAATCCTTCTAAAACGGATATATACTTTGGAGGTGTTTTAAATTCAGTCAAGGCACTCATTTTGGAGGAGTCAGGATTCACAGAGGGGCATTTCCCCTTCAGATATCTTTGCATCCCCTTACATGCTAAGAAACTGAACGCTGACACCTACCAGGCGATGCTGAAGAAGCTTGAGAGTTCAATTCAACACTGGTCCTCTCAATTCCTCATTTATGCAGGTAAGATACAGCTAATCAATTCAGTGGTTTTTGGATTGGAGAATTACTAGAGTGCAAGCCTTCTTATTCCCATTGGTATAATGAAGAAAATAAGAAGAATCTGCAAGAATTTCTTGTGGGGAATTAGTGAAGGGAGCAGGAAAATGACTTACAAAAGTTGGGAAAGCATCTGTGCTCCAAGGGGGAGGAAGCTGGGATGGGAATTAAAGAGGTTTTGGCATGGAATAAAGCAATGTTGTCCAAATGGATTTGGAAATTAATGAATAATCATGGGAACATATGGATCAAATGGACTTAGGCCTATGTTCTGAAAAATAGGAACTGTTGGGAAGTGAATGTCAAGTTGCAGATGCAGAATGTTGGAGGAGTATAATGAGTGTAAGACACAGCATCATCCAGGGCTGCAGGAGTCAGAAAGAAGCAGAAAACTTGGCGAATTCCTGGAGCAGGGGAGATAAGTTCGTGGTATCTAAAGCATATGACCATTTCAGGAAAAAGTATGAGAAGAGAAATTGGACCAAAGCTGCATGGGACTGTGTAGTGACTCCCAAGCATAGCTTTGTCATGGCCTTGGCAGCTCAAAGATGTCTGGCAACAGTGGACAATATCAAAAAAAGAGGCATGCCAGTGGTGAATTGATGCATATTATGTAAAAAAGTGAAAGATAATCACTCTCATTTGTTTTTCAAATGTGATTTCTCTAATCCAATTTGGCAGAAAATCCTCAATTGGCTTGGAATCAGCAGAAACTGGGATTTAGTGAGAGAGTTGAATTGCATAAGCAGAAGAAAGAAGAAGAAGCATTGGACTGCAAAATGGTATAAGAGCAGCATTGCTGCAACAATCTATCTATTCTGGATTGAGAGGAATGCAAGATTATTTCAGAATGAAGAGCATAGTCAGGATTGGATAATTAGGAAAATTAAGTATTACACTTGTGTTCGATTATACAATTGGTTTGGGAATAATGTTCCAAGTAATGTATAGGATAGTCTAGCTAGCTAGGAAGTCTTTTAGCTTGTGATATGCTTTAGTGGGTAGTTTTTTGTAAGATACTCTATTTTTCCCTCTATGGAAGAATAAAATCACCATTTCTTACAAAAAAACAAAAAAAAAAAAAAAAAAAATCTTGTGCCCTATGAAAATATATTATTGTTAGTCTAACTCTAGAAAGATAGACTAAGTTAATACATTTCTGAAAGTCTACCGTATATAATATACCTGACTGGAATGTAGCTGACAATAGATCATTACCTGGTGAAAAAATTAGAAGTGCTACTTTAATTCCGCATAAAGCGACTAGCTCACTTGTTACCCTTAGAGAAAGTCACACGTAGACGATTATTATTCTTGATCTTCTTAATAGTAATCTTTTGCGTCCCTTAAGGAGTGGTTTTGTCATGATGATAATTATGACCAAACGAAATAAATTAAGACATTTATAGAAAAAAAATTAAAAAAAAATAAAAAACATGATAGATCCAGGTATTTGTAGGAGTCCAAAGACCATGGTATCTTAACCGAAAATTACTTATGAGGATAAAACATGTTTTATTTTGAATAAATTTTAAAATAACTTTATATATAGAGAGATTTTATATAGTAGAATCAAATCCGCCTAATCATCTTGTTCCAAATCGAGTTTTAGTTTCCTTTAATGTAAGAATTATACCAATTATTGTTGAGGTTTTGTAGAAACTGATTTTTGTTTTAAGGTAGATATTTGGATATGATAAATCATAGAATTGTGGAGTGAGAACACATTGCTTTTAATACAAGAATTTGAAATTTACCTTGACGAATATAACGTAATTATTATTTTGTTTTAGTTGTTATTGTTGTTATAGCATTGTCTTAGTCTATATTTGAACTGCATAAAGTATAAGGGTTTCCAAATACTAACATGATCTTATTTACAAGGCCTCAAATTCATGCCTAGTTATACTCGGAAACATCAATAAAAAAGTGCTTAAATTCTACATGGTTTGGACACCATAAAAATTTATAAATAATTTAAATAGAATTGTGAGGTCAATATTTTAAAATTAAAATAATGTTAATGATTAAAGTTCTAATGGCGTTCGAAATACTAAGAATTGAATACACAACATTACTTTAACCGATCATACTTTCAGAGCTAAGGTGTCCAATTCTCCAACCTTTATCAATATGTACCTTAGAAAACTTTCAAAACCACATTTAATATTTAAAAATTTGTAGAAATATAGTAGAGTAAACTTTGGGAATCTTCATCATAAAAGGACTGAAGAGATGAACATGTGGATTTGAAATGTGTGTTGATTTGGTTTTCTTAAATTTTTGTCTGATTAAAGTTGATTGATTGTTCTCACTTTTTTTTTTCATGATGATACGTGTGTACTTGCGGGTCAACTTTGCAACATTGACAGCTTTCAAGAAGAGTAATATCAAGGTTTGTTTGTTGTTCCTTTACGAACTTTTGTCCGTCGCATTTGTTTTCTGCAATGAAATGTTATTCACTTGAATTTAGGATAAAAAAATTAGTGTTAAAAAAATCTCATTCGCAATGAGCAATGATCTTTCGATTATAACATTTCGGGGGCTATAGGACTGGATTTTTTTTCATACTAGCCACATGAGCAGTATATATAACAGTAGCTGCGCTAGAAAAATAAGTATGATGAGATGTTGAAGTTATTGAGTGTGTTTATGTGTTCGCACTGTTAAGTGTGATAAAAGTATGCAGAGTAATGATCAACCCATAAAAGCGAAGAATTAGTAACTTACCGATGAGCTTAAAATTGATGTCATTCATCAATTGAACAGTGTCTAATGACACAAAAAGAAAAAAAGAAAAAAACTTCTTCCTAATCTGGTCTAACTAAGTAGCCAATTATTCCCCTCTTCTCTCTCTTTTTCCATAGTCTCTCTCTTCCATTCTTTCACCTGCGACACACTCTCCATCATTAAAAGTTGTGGTTGTTTCCACAATAATTGTTAAACAATATACCATTTTGAAAGGTGGATTAACATTGTTTTGAATACTAAAAGAAGTAAACAATATTTTTATTCATGAACTTTCCATTTAGTTTTGATGAAATTCGATTCTTCAACTATTTTAACAAGCCATGCAATTCCAACAACTGAGGGTAGCTGAGTTGGTCTCTAGGTGTTACAACAAATGTGTTGTTTAGAGTAGCAACTTGCTCCATCTGTTCCTTGGCTAAGACCTCTCCGTCTCGGACCGCTTTTTCTATTTCTTGTAGTCGAGCATTGAGGCCCTTAATCGTATTCTTTTGTGATTCCTCCATGGCTTGGTTGACGGTTTGAGTACCTTGCGACTACTTGTCATGGCCACCACTTAGAAAACGATTTTAGACAATTTTCTTATTACTAACTTTGTGTGTTCTATCATACTCCCTCTGTCCTACTATATCTTTCATATTATGAGTTCGTAGTAGGTGTGTGAAATTTAGTAATAAAAATACAATTGTCTATTCAATTGTAAGATAAAAAAAATGACCAACGCTCAAATTCTTCTATACTATTAAAGGAGGCTTTTCTAAAACTCCCACAACGACCGAAGCTTTTCAGAGAGTTTGGGTAATTTTTTATTATTAAAAGTAATCCTACTTCAGTATTAACAACTTTTTATTAGTATACTACTTACAAATTATTATACTATTAGTTATTAATATATCCGCATCTTTTAGTTATAGTATGACTCTTAGTTGTAGTAGGGCTTTTAACTAACACTGATAGTCTGGAACTCAACATCCAAGTCAATGTCCTATATGTACTAACTTCTTACATTCATGCACACACTACTAGCCACATACTACTATGGTTTCAATAGTACTAAAAATAAAAGCATCGATAAGAACTTGGAATCATAAAAAGAATCAAATAAATATTTTATTTAGGACTCCGAACTATTAATTATAAATCGTTAGCTATCCACCCTCACAAACATGAAAAAAATCAATGAAAATTATATGAAATGTAAACTATGGTAAGTCTTATACACAACTGAACCTACATTTAATAAGAAAAACATTATAGTTGAGTAGCTATATTACACATCTCATAATCAAAGAATAAGAAAGGCATTAGGATCTAATTTTCGTATAGATGGGTTCACCCATAATACAAAATTATATACGAGTATGTAAAACCAAGACAAGAAAAGAATGTATAGCCGAAAATGAATTCCGATCCAATATTCATGCATGATTTCATTATAAGATTTTAGCTAAGACAACACGAAATATGATTCTTATAAAAATGTAACACAAATGTATGATCTATAAAATGACGACCATGCATATGTGTAGTATTTTATATTACATATTTATAATTAAGTATGATTAGTAGCATCAAGCAAAATTTTAGGCATACATAAAGTATAGTATTTTTGTGTTACACAAGATCATGAAAACAAGTAAAACCAAACTTATGTATTTTAAAGTGATTATGTGGAATTATGTCAAGGTGACGTGACTCTGTTCTTAGCAAAATATCGACGTCATAAGATATCGGCGTTTAATGATAATGAAAGCTAACTCCTCAATCTATAAGTTTATTGACATAAGAATAGGTCGAATACTTAAGTTGTCAATTAGTCTATAAGAAGTTACCTTTATATTTTTTTTCCTAAGCGACACATGACGAGCAACTAAATGATAATTTGAATCAGGTATAGTCTTATTCAATAATAATACGGACCCATAACTTCAAACTAAACATATGATATAGAAGTTTAATAATTAATCGGATATCCATATTTTTTTCATCTAACGTGAACATAAAAGATCATTTAGTACTATTAATTGAAATCATTATTAAGAGACCTGTGCAACGCACGAGCTTTCATTCTAGTTTCATTATAAAAAGAGTTTTTTTTTTTAAAAAAATACAATATAACCCTTTCGAATAATTCCTATATTGATTTGTAACTAACAATAACTTGGGGTATGTACAAAGATAATGTCCAGTTCATAACATCTAACTATGATTGATACATAAAATTACTAAAACTTCTCAACCCCCTCTAAATTGTTGTAAGAGACAATCATCATCTACACACCATTTTCACATCTCCTCTGCTTAATTTTTTCTTTCGGCATACTGTTCATGAGTGGCGTGCTTTTTGTTTTTTCTTTACTAACTTCATATAAACACAAGACGGCTAGTGGATGACGATTCATGTTAGCTGATCATTTTGGAAATAAGGTTTGGTTGTTGTTGTTGTTGTTGTTGTTGTTGTTGTTGTACTAACCTCAAACAAACAACTAAGCTAATCTCAGCCACACATCTTGATAATTCAGAAGGTCAGAAGTAATCTCAGCCACACATCTTGATAATTCACTAACTCTCATAACTTTAGTTGCTCCGTAACTCCAGTAACTATAGCACATAACTCTAATAACTTTATGACTCTAACTTAATAATATTTGACTAAAATACGTAATTTCAATTTAACCCCAATAATTTCAATAACTAAAACACGTTTTTTAATATAACTCCATTAACTATAACACGCAACTATAATAACTCCAATAACTATAAAACACGTGACACCGACTTAACTCCAATAACTTTGATAACTTCAATAACTTTAATAATTCCAATAACTTTAATAAATATTTTTAAAAAAAAAAATAAAACAGAAAACTAAAATTTAAAACACGTAACCCCGAGTTAACTTCAATAACTTTGATAACTTTAATAACTTTAATAACTCCACGCACTAAAATACATAACTTTAATTAAAAAAAAAAAAAAAAAAGAAGGAACCCCATTTTTTTTCTCTCTCCTTCTCCCACCCCCACCACCGCCACCACCACGTACCAGCCGCCCACCGCCACCAATTGCTCCGACCACCACCATACGCGACGCCACCACCACCATTGGGTGGGCGCCGCTCCGGCGACTACACGGCGGCAGTCCTCTTCTCGCGCCACCGTCTCTTGCGTCCTCCACGTCCACTTTTCCACGTTTTCTCTCTCCTCTTCTACTCCCTCTATCCTCAACTGCCACCACCCAAAAACCGTCCCCCACCCCTCGCCCTACGCCGCTGACCACGTGCACCACCATGATCGCCGCAAATAAGGGATGGCATGGGAGATCGAAAAGTGGGAAGGAGATAATGGGGGAGAAAGAAGGGCCGGCGGCGTCGATTATGGGCGGAGGTGTGGTCGCGGTAGGGAGGCGATCGAGGTGGGTTTTTCCCGGCCGTCTGTGGTGGTGGTTAGGGCTGGCCGCGGCGGAGCAGGGGTGGTCGGGAGAGGTGGGGAGGGGGGTTGGGGGAGGAGAGAGAAAAAGAAATGGAAGTGGTGTTTTTAATTTTTTTGTTTTTTGTATTTTTGTTTATTTGGTTTAATCTTGACCATTGATCTTGGATAGATGTGTGGCTCAGATGACTTCTGACCTTCTGACATAAATCTACTTCTGACCGGATACGCCCCTATATATATATACTTTGTTCATCTAACATGTAACTGATAGACTTGGGAAAACAAAAAGTCAAGAGACACAATACTCAATACCAATTATTAAGATGATGAGTAATGATTCAATAATGACGAAATTTATATACTAATCAAGTTTAAAGAAGTTGAAATGTTTTCTAAACGTTTGGAAAGACACAAGAGACTTGATGTAATATGAGAGTGACACATAGGCCGATGATGTGGAATTAACCTAAAATGAATTGTCGTCGACATGACATATGGATTTTAAGAAACATTTTTGTTGGCATGTTAATCTTATTATCTAGGTAGATTCTTTAGTCACTTAACACATATAGAATTTAAATAACTTTTTAATACATAATATGGAAATTGGACATTGTACAATGTTTCAATCGTTATGGGAGCTCGAAAAAAGCGTGTTTTAATTATATACTAGCAAGTCTCTTAATATCTAATTATGAAGATAAAATTGAACCCATAAATATTTACCCCTTTATATAGGAATTATTACTTTCATTTTAATTAACCTGTGTGGAGAATTATTTTTATAATCTAAATTTCATTTTAAAAAGTTCAGAACTTCTACGGCCAAATGACCAAATTGGTATAAAAAAATACAACCCTTTACCACATTGGTATAAAAAAAACCCAAGTGGACAAATTGGTATAAAAAAATGCAACGAGAGTCATATAGGCCTAATTTTTCACCGAGTTGGAAAATCGACAAAAAAAATTATTTGCTTTATTCAAAAACTTGAAAAATAGTGTTTTCCTATATTTTTGAAAAATATTTATACTCTCAAAACTTATTTTCAAAAATTAGTAAAGGGGTTATTTACATATTTTTGAAAAAAAATAAATACATTTTTTGTCGATTTTTCCAACTCCGACATAAAATTAGGCTTATTTGACTCTCGTTGCATTTTTTAATACCAATTTGTCCTCTTGGGTTTTTTTTATACCAATGTGGTGAAGGGGTGTGTTTTTTTATACCAATTTGGTCATTTGGCCGAACTTCTACTCTCAAATTAGCACCCATTAATGTCATAACAAGGATACTATTTTTTTTCGAAGAAAACACTACCTTTAATATTATTAATTAACGTTCTAAAAAATATATATTATATGGAAACATTTTCTTGTACCCTTGTGTTTCTAATTTCACATGGTTTCCACATTTTCATATTTACGTATAATATGTACCATAAATTCAGACATATAATTGAAAAAACAAATACCTTCATGTTTAATTGTACAACCTTAAATTCTGGGAACCTGACCCACACCGGAACAATACTAACCCTGTCCAGCTCTTGTGCAAATCCTGGCTCTCATTGCTTCAAAATGAGTGTGTTATTGCCCATTCTCCAAGGTCCACCCTTAAGAACATTTTCCATCTCCTCCTTATCAACAAATTTAATTTGAAGCTGAACCAACCCCGTTTGAAATACTTGACATTAGGCTTCCCAAGCTGGTTCCAGTATTTTTAGGAATATCCCCTCATCCCTGCCAGCGTAGGTGTTGCCCCAATTACATTTCCTACTAAGGTGTTTACCCAGAATTCTAGCTCTTCTTTGATATCCTCCTCCTCTATTAGAATCTCCTCTCCATCCTTATTCTCCGCATAATAGTGCAGAGTCATACTCTTCTTTTGCCTAGTTTTGACTATCTTACTCCATGATTGATGTTTATTCGGGTCTGAGTTACCATGCCCAGTTGGTTTTCCCATTCCCACTTCATTTGGTACTTTCGATTAAGTCTCATTATCAATTTGTTTTGTCCCAATTTCATTCACATCAGAATTCATACCAATACATTGAGTAGCATCATGAACAATACATTGAATTTATCCTTGATTGAGAATTCTTACCAGATTTAGTGATTGCTTCATCCAGAAGTTTGTTCAGCAAAAGTGGCGCCCTTTCCTCCAGCTGGGTCAAACTTTTGTCACTTGATTCTTCAATATTTGCCACAATTTTTGTACCATTATCGTCCTCGTTGTCAGACGCATCTTCATGTGTCTTTTTTTTTTCTGAGGGCAACCCCTCGCTCTCACTTCCTTAGCCATGGACAAGTTCTCGGTGTTGTACGAAAAGTTGGAGAGAAAGCTTTTCTAGAAAATGCCCCTGAGCAAAATTGCCAGTAAAGTTGGAAAACCTCTGTTTGCAGATTACTTGACAACTTACAAGGAGAAGCTTGTATATGCAAGGGTTATGGTGGAGGTTGATGTCTCAAAGGATCTGCCTAAGGAAATCCTTATCACACATCATATAGTGGATGTCAGATGCAAACAATTGAATATGAATGGGTGCCGTTTTTTTGCAAAAGTTGCAAGAAATTATTCCATGAGATGAGCAGCTGTAAGTAAAATAAACCACCTACTTTGCCAAAATCTCAAAAGCAGGTTTATAGACCAGTTGAGAAGAAAACTGATATGGAGAAAGTGACAAAATGCTCTAAGAATGTTGTACATGAAGCATAAGCAACTGAACCTGATGCAGCTACATGCTACTTAGCAGCAACAACTCATACTAGATGATTTGAGTCCTGCGCGCCAAGAGTCCCAATGGGATCATACTCCAAAAAGTCAAAAATCACAGCCCAAGATGCATTATAAAAGAATGAATGAAGATGAGGAGGATTGGGATGTTGAACAGGCAGCAAAAGCACTTGAACCTATTACAACAAGGGTACAAAAGTTGGAGCTGATTGATAAAGTTGAACACTCACCTGCTAACATAAGTGATTTGGGATTTAAAATGGTGAGTAAAAAACATCCAAGCAAGGAGAGTAGGTTGATTCAGCAAGTCATTCCTACTCTTACACCCAACAGATTCTCAAACCTTCTAAATGAAGAATTCCAAGATGGAAGGAATGAAAAGGGAGGAAAAATGGATTATCTTGGAGAGGAGGAGCCACCGGATCCCTTATCTCCATGTTAGTTGCAGCTTGAAACATAAGTGGGCTCAATGAGGCCCTTAAACAACATGAGGTGGAGGACCTCATGTTAAAACACAAAGTTGATATTCTTGGTGTCTTGAAAACTAGAGTAAGGGAGAATAAGGCTGGTAATATAATAAAGAGAAGATATAGCACTTATAATGTAGTTACTACCTATAACCACCACAGGAATGAGCGGATTTCGGTAATTTGGAAGTCGCAGCAAATAAAAGTAGTGATTATTAATACGCATACTCAATATGTGCACAGCAGAGTGAATCATATTATGAGTAATAGAGAGTTTTACATAACCTTCATTTATGCTAGCTATGATTCTGAAGGGATGAAGGTTTTATGGAGAGAGTTGGAGTCTCTTAATCCAGGAAATGCATCTTGGTTAATACTGGGAGACTTTAATGTGATCAGGGATGGGAATGAAAAGCAGGGAAGCTTAGCTCTAATAAATGCTGATATGGCTGACATTAATACTTGCGTAAATCAATGTGGATTGGATGATTTACCTGGTAAAGGATGGTTTTACATTTGGACTAACAACCCAGATGGTAACTCAAGAGTTTGGTGCAAACTTGACAGAGCTATGGTCAATGCTGATTGGATCACAAACTATACCAATTGCTTTGCTAATTTTTTGCCTTCAGGATTATTTGATCATTCTCCCACTATGGTGAGAATTTTAGATGAATTTAGAGTCAGGAAAAGCTTTAAGTATCTCAATTGTTGGGCTGAGCATGAGGATTATAAGAAGCTGGTACACTAGGCTTGGAATGAGCCAGTTTATGGGACAAGAATACAGAAATTATTCCACAAGCTAAGGAATGTCAAACATCGTCTAACTGATTTAAATAAAAGACATTTATCTAAGCTTTCGAAATAAATTGGAGAAATGTAAAACTAAGCTAATGGAAAAGCTGGAGAAGTTTCAAAGCACCAACTCTCCTCAGCTCTACAGAGAGGTGATTGAAATGAAAGAGAAGTACAAGGCCCTTAAAAAAGTTGAAATCAGCATGTTGAGCCAAAGAGCCAAAGTCCATCATATGAATGAAGAAGATTGCAGCTCTCAATATTTTTATGCAAGAATTGTAGCCAGAAAACATCAGGGGAGAATCGGAAAGATAGCAGATGGGATAGTTCATACTGATCAAAAGGGAATTGCTAAAGCTTTCATTGATTATTATGTGGCTCTTTTGGGTAGAGATCATCCAGTAGTTCCTATTGATGCAATAGTTCTTGGAAATGGACCACAAAACCAGCCTGAGCAAGCTTTCCATCCGGACAAGCCTATCAGTGAGCAAGAAATTAGGAATGCTATTTTTAGAATCAGCTTTATAAAAGTCTTGGACATGACGGGTTCTCTACGGGGTTTTTAAAAGGAAAATTGGGATATTATTCAAAATGGCTTTGTGCATGCAATTCAGGAATTTTCTATACATACAAGATGCCAAAGCAGGCCAATTATACTCTGATTACACTCATTCCTAAGAAGGAAAATACTACAAGTGTGACAGAATTCAGGCCCATATCATGCTGCTCAACAGTTTAAAAAACTGTGAGTAAAATCCTAGCTAATGGAATGCAATATATTTTACCTACGATCATTGGAGAGGAACAAGCAGCTTTCGTCAGAGGAAGGTGCATTTTTTACAATTTCAAGGTGTCTCGGGCTTCAGTGAAGGGTTATAAGCAGAAAAACATCTCTCCCAGGTGTTTAATAAAGGTTGATATATATTTGAAAAGCCTTTGATTCTTAGAATTGGAGTTTTATTGAAAGCATGCTCAAGGGATTAGGGTTCCCTAAGAGATTTGTGGATTGGATGATGAACTGTATTACAAGTCCATGGTTCTCTTTGAAAATAAATAGGGTTATCAAGGTTTCTTCCCAGGAAAGTGTGGGCTCAGACAAGGAGATCCCTGGTCACCATATATTTTTGTGTTGAGCATGGAGATCCTAAGTGTGACAAACTAAGCCTAACCCACTTTACTTTTGTTGATGATCTTATGATCTATACAAGGGGTGACTTACCATCTGTTAAGGCTGTTATGGGGTGTCTCACAGAGTTTGCTGCTATGTCTGGGCTTGTGGCTAACCTAGCTAAGACATAGATTTATCTTGGAGGTGTTGCGCCATCAGTGAAGGAGCTCTTTTGGGCCCTTTCTCTTTCAGAATTGAATTGCGGCCCGGCTCGCGCCATCATCCTAAACTTTATTGGCTTCACTTAAGGAGCTTTTTCAGAACATGTATCAAATGCTGACAAAGAAACTTGAATCATCAATCCACAACTGGTCTTCTCAATTCCTCTCATATGCTGGTAAAGTTTTATTAATAAACTCAGTTATTTTCGGGCTTGAAAACTTTTGGAGTGCCAGTGTGTTGATTCCAAAAGGAATTTTGAAGAAAGGCAATAGAATATGTAAGAATTTTCTCTAGGGAATAAGTGATGGCAAAGAAAAATGGTGTACAAGAGTTGGGAGAGTGTTTGTGCTCCAAGAAGTGAAGTTGGCATGAGCATCAATGAAGTTATGCCATGGAATAAAGCATTGCTAGCTAAATGATTATGGAAATTGGTGGAGAAACAGGAAGGCATTTGGTATAAATGGGTGATAGCTTATGTCTACTTGAAAAAAAGAACATGCTGGGAAGTTCTGGCTAAAGCAGCTGATCCTAAGTGCTGGAAATGCATTATGTCAGTCAAAGATGAAATTCTCCAAGGCCAAGACACCATATCAGATGCTGAAAATGATGTAAAACTTACTCTAATTTTGATGTCTTTTTAAGTTTATTGTGCAGCGGAGACTAAAGGACGAATTTGATATGATTTAACCCTCAAACTCGCAAGTAAGATAGGTTAAACCTAGGTATTTTCGAGCCTATATCACTCAGAAACAAAGCAAGAAAACACACAACCTCGCAAGGCCATATTTTGAAGGAAACTCCCCTCGACTCTTTGATATTAATGCTCAAACTTGTAATGAAAAAGAATACAACAGTTACCCTTATTTATACTACTCTTAAGACTCCTAAACTTACCTAAAGTCAACTTAAGAACCAGTTTTAGTTCTTCCCTTAAGTCGATTTCAAGCATATATGTGAAACTTTCCTAAACTCACCTATAACAACTTGGAAACCTTCTAAGACTCCTTTATTCCACAAATTTACTGTAAATTAAACACTTTCCTAAACTTAAACTCAGACGCAAATAAGGGAATCAAGCCTAGTTCCCGAGTTACGTGTACCCGCGTAAGTCCTGGACAGCTCAAATTTAAACGATCATATCTCCTTCGTTCCTTAACCGTTTTGGACTTATGACCAGTTGTTGGAAAGCTAAGATCATAAAGTTTCTTATACCACAAGAATCATGACCAAATTCCTTATAATTTATGAGATAATATCCAGCAAAGTTAACTGTACGAATTTGTAACTCTAGACCGACTCGTACTTGCCAAATCAATTGCAAGCTCGATGCTCATGCATCATACTCCCCTTATTTGAAAAGAATTGTCCCAATTCTTGAGAGTAAGTCAGACCACCTGGATCAAAAACCAATCTTACAAACTTGCAAGAGAAATTAATTGATGACAACATGAGTAACACCTTGAGGATCATCAAACACTCCTTTAAGCTAACATCTTCAAAGTGTTGTTTTGTTTTAGCCATGTTGATGCTTGAAGTATTATTGTACCTTCCACTTTTAAATAATTCTTGGACAAGGTCATCACTAGCAAGCTTGGAATTCGACCCTTCCTTTCTACATAAACTATCTTCAATATATGCATCAACTGGTGACACAAATTGCTTGCTCTTTCCCATGGGTAATGCATCATAATTAACTTTTTCTTCAATCATAATAGGTAAGGCTTGCAGCATAAGATTTCGTTTGCCTTGCACCTTTCGGGCTGCCTCCTCATCTTCATCAATAGAACTCAAAGGTTCAACAATATGATCTTGCAAAATCTCTCCACTTTTGGACTCACAACTTAGGAGTGATCTCACAACTGTCTCATGATTTTCTTCTTGGACAAAGCAAGGGGTAATCGACTCAAATTCGCGCAAAGTTAGAGCCCTCTTTTATTTACATTCATTAGCTATATGCCCAAACCTTGACACTTGTAACACCTCTTAAATCTTGTGCTCTTCGAATCCAAGTTAGAAATTCCCTTCTCTTTATCCTTAGGTTCTTCTTTCAAGATTTCCTTAGGGTTTGAAGAGGTAACATCAGAATCACCAATTGTAGACTCCGTAAAGTAGTCACGTGTGAAAGCTCGTCTCTTTACCTTCTCTTGCTTCTTAAACTTCAAGGATAATCTACACACATCATCAAAGGTAAGTAAGTTTGAACTTCTACCTTTTGTGCCAATTGTGGATTCAATCCTCGAATAAACCTTGCCATCTTCAGCTCTTCTTTCTCCTCTAAATCACAAACAATAGCCAACTTCTCAAATTCCTTGATATACTCACTAACACTCCTCTTTCCTTGAGTTAAGGAGGTCATATTCAAGTATTGCTCTTGTTCATAATCTCTGGGCATATAGTCCCCAGTGGAGTCGCCACTGTGAGATGCCGTACCGGCGGGTTGCCGATCCGCTCTCCCGAAAAGAGGTGTGAATTACACGGAGTCGCCAGCGGGATTTTTTATAGGTTCCCCACAAACCTAAGCTGGGGTTCGTTGCAAGGTTACGAGTTAGGAAGGTGTTAGGCACCCAACTCGCCCATCGAGATCGATGGTCTCTACTAATTGATCCGAATTAAATATAAAAGTTGTAATTAACGACGAAAGCATGTACACATAGCATGCGAGCAATAAGTAAAACATGCGACGAGATAATAACATGCGATCAATCACGCAAATAGCCATGTAGAGCAAGCACTTATATGAACAAATTGCAATAATGACACATGGATTATGAGATCAACTTATTATACGTGCATATGATTAAAGGAGATTGCATAGAGGAACAGTAAACACGTACGCAGACTCTATGACTCATATTCATGCACTAATCGGCAAAACCAAGGTCACTTACGTACGTATGCATGCATATATGTTATTTGATACGTAGGATTACCATTAGCTAATCATAACTCTAAAACGTAAACCAAAATTATGGAAGAAACCATAAATCTTGCTAACCTGGTAAACGATATTTGCAATAATAAATCACATGCGTATAGTTTGAAAACGTTTTGAGAAAGATAGTTGGGCCCTCAGGTGGACGTTCTTGTGTTGTCGTATCGCAGATCTCAGTGTCGTTTGCCAATGAGCCCAAGGTATAGTCTTGACCCTCGTATTCCACGTAGCCTAGTTGTCTTGTCTTGACTTGATTGGAAAGTCTACGGTCGTTGGACGTCGTAGGTAAGGTGTACGGTTGTATTTGTGTATGGTGATAAGGGTGTTTTGTGCTCTTGTCCTAATCTTCGTGTTGAAGATGTAGGTAGAGTTTTGTAGATAGGATGCACGACCAAGTGAGACAAAGATTATTCGAGACTCATGTGCTTGTTCATGGTCTCGTCTATTTTCTTGAGCACTAATCGTAGGAATTGTGTGTTCCGTGCCTTTTGTGCATCCCCCAAAAAACAAGGGTTACGGGGAGTGGTATTTATACTTAGAAGATGAATGGCATTTGAGTGGCATTGGGACTCTTTTGCTGATGTCACCGCACCGATCAGAGGGGGTTTGCTGGGGGAGTTTTAGGACGAAGAGTATTTGAATGCTGGTGGTGGGATGGCATTAGGAAAGCTTTACGGAAAATTCTAGAAGTCAATAATAATAATCCTTACGGAGAGCAGAGGATTTTATTTCGAGCGCAAACACCAATGCCAATATGCCATTGGGTGACTGGCATCGGCGAATTTCCCACATATGCTACGTATAACCTTGGCCCAAATTACTAAAGAACTATCTAATATTTTAAGTCCAATTGGTACTATTCGCATATTGGTCCAAACTAAATTCTCAACCCACAACTATCAGTAACAAGGCTATTTTGGCTAAACATGGTAATTCGGGACAAAACTGATAAATCGAACCCATTGGCAAACGATACCTTTCAACGCGTGTCCACTGTCCATCTCATCATCGGGCGCTAAAATGGGTGCAAAAGTAGGGTGTCTACAGAATTTCTTCTTTAGATGCTTCTTTAACTTCTCCCAAGTATCAATCTTGCTCTTATTTTCCCTCTTTCTTTGCTTCTTCAGGTTTTCATACCACAAAGATGCATACTTGGTTAGTTTTAAAGTTGCAATCTTGAATTTCCTATGCTCATCATAGCCCTTGCAATTGTAATCGAAAACTCTCTCAGGTTGCCGAATCCAATCCATGAAATTTTCTCCATCAAGTTCACCTTCGAACTCCGAAACATCTTCCACGATCATTATCTTTCTGCTTCGATTCAGGTGTAAGAGGTTCCTCCTCGATTTCATTTTTAGGGTGTCTTTCTTTAAACACCCCAATTCTAAACATTCGACATAACCTTGTAAAATAATTTCTCACAATTTAGTTATATCTATTTAGTATATGTTACCTTGATATTATATGCAGATATAAATGAAAACTAGTACATAATCTGCTATATATAGACCTCTAGGTATTGTAGGTATATGTTCTCAAAAAATTCTTTATCAATCAATACATAGAATAGGTACATTCTTCATTACGGTTTTCAAACCCGTAAAAAACATGAACAAGTTTTATAAAACTATTTATTATTATGTTTCATTCTTTTTCAAGTTTTTACTCCAATTAGTATATGTTATGATACGAATGATATAATATTGCATAATATCTGAGATCAAATTAATCATGTTATGATATTTTGAAGTAATAATATTTAGCTTAAATACATCATATCATGGTGTTTTATTTCATATAATCTCACGATATTTTGAGAATCGGTGTGGTTTAGTTTCTCAAAAAAAAAACCTTGTTAGCATAGATTAAAGGGATAACTTTAATTTTTTTTTTGGGTCACATAATTGGTAGTTCTCATGCAAAACCATTAACGAGTGGCCAAGTAATAGGGAGGGATTTTCGAAAATGCAAGTTTATGTACTAAAACTTATGAAGATTTTCACACCAAAACAAAAATCGAGAGGGACACCAAAAAAATTGATTTTTGTAGATCCACTGGTGCCATTAACCCTTTTTTCTCTCATTATCAAGAAAAGTTAGAAAAGAAAAGCATTATCAGGATGTACCAGTACTCCAGTAGTATAACTTCACCATGAAGTTTGTTTGTGCGACTTCATTACTTCAAGGCTATGGTGTGCCTAATAAAGAATGATTAGCCAAACAAGTTAATGTATAAGTTAGCTTAAATAATAAGTTATTTTATGCATCTTATTGAACTTTAAGCTACTTATCATAATTTGATTACTAGTTTACCCTCATTCATTTCATAATTAAACAAGATTAGAAAAGTAGTATAAAATGCTCTTTTATGTCACTTTGCAAAAGTCAGCTATTATATCAATTAATGTGGTCACACACTTTTTATCAGTTAAAAATCTCCCGCTACCATTTCGGAATGCCAATTGTTATTTAGCATGCAGCTATATTATTTACACTAATTTTATCAAACATAACCCAAAATGGTAGAAATGAAAATTCGCTAATTATTCTTTTTATAATGGAGCATGGTGTAAGCATTGCACAATAGAGGTATAAGCATTGCACAACGAAGGCTGTTCGTGCTTAAGCACATAGAGTACAAATTACAATTTTTGTAAAAGAAAAGGAAATAAAAGGCCTTAAAGAAAAGAAAAGCTCTGAAAAAAAGCCAAAAGGTAGAGACAAATATATCATATATATTTTCATTAAAAAAACATTTCCCCAAATCCCTAAGTCTAATTATTCGATTTAGCAAAATCTAATTAATAAAAAACCTGCATTAATACAATTGAATGCACATGATATCAACATTTTCAAATTGACGTAAAAAATATAATAAACTAATGAGATCTAATTTTCATGTATAAAATACGGTGAAAGTACCAATTTGCCCCCAAAACTTAACTCAATTGTGCAATTTACCACCTTAACTTTCATTGGTAGCAATTTGTCCCCTTTCCTTTTCAATTATGTGCAATTCAACTATTTCAATTAATTTTTCAATAAAATCAAATTTGTGTTAATTAAAAAAACAAAAATATTTTTATTCGATAAATTCCAAAATAATATCTAAAATATTAGATAAGAACCTCAGATAAAAAATCCAAAAAATTATTTTTGTTTCAAAAATGTTAATATCACCTAAAAAAAACTTTGTTCATGCCATCTTGCTTCTCAATTATTTTTAAGATCGTAGCTCATGATCTTATATATGTATAACAAGTTTATTTGATACAAATGTTTTTTTTTTCCGTTGGAGTTTGTTGTCTTTTCTTAATGCATATCAAATTTTGAAAGATGAAAATAATTTTTAAATTATTTTGTTGGTTTTGCGTATGATTTTTGAGATAAAAAATATTTTTATTAATTATAAATGATTTTATATATCTTTGTAACTGTGGTTGAATATTTTTAATAGACAATTTGACTAATAATCAGTAAAATTGGTTGAATTGCAGATGAGTGAAAAGTTAGGGGGCAAATTGTTACCATTGAAAGTTAAGGTGCTGAATTGCACAATTGGGTAACGTCTTGGGGTCTAATTGCTACATTCGCGGAGAGAAGATTACAGTATACTCTAAAATTGGCATAAAAACGACTACACTAAACATAGAGAAAACAGTTTGACGTATGTTCTCTTATGTTTAACTTGATCTCTTAAAAATTAGGAAACGATTCCTTATTTTACACGAGAACGGTTCATTGGCAAAGAGTAATATTCATGCTTGTTGTTTAAAAAAAAAAATTCATGTTTGAGCTAGTACGTGAAGCTTCTCAATCGCTATTGCTTTCAATTTGGCAGTATTTGAGGTTATCAATTAAATTTGCTATTGCTATTGCTATTGCTATTGCTATTACTCGTAACATCAATTCAAAATTTTCAAATCTCTAGCACTTAAATTTGTATTAACCTTTATAAATGTACCTTAGAAAAAGGTTGTTATACATTTTGAGTTATCCGTGTTTATCCATGTCAAAATTTGATCAATATGTCGAAATGGAGTACAGTAGGTGAAACCGATAAGCGAGTTATTGAGCAAAAATGCAACCACGCTTGCAACACCTTTTTTGTTCTTTCGATGTGAGACATTTGAACACATTTAAGAAATTTCGAACAATAATTCATAAAAAAAAAAAAAAAAAAAAAAAAAAGACTAGTTCGAGCGTTTACACTTCTGGAAGTTGTTTACTTAGGCGCGTAAAGCAGTAATCATTATCAAATGCAAACCAAAAACCTCAAATTAAAGGAACTCCTCATTAGTTTCATTTCATACCACTAAAACAGTAAAACTAGTAAAGAAGTTCACATTAGCCCAAAAAGAACACCCCAGATAAATATATAACACCAAATCTTCTTTTGTTCTTTCTCTTTTCCACCCCCAAAACCCACCTTTTATGACCACCAAACAAAACTCAACTCAATAAATAAACCACCTACCAATTTCAAAGCTTCTTCACGAAGTTTAATCAGATGGGAACTCAATTTTCTTCCAAAACACCTCAAATTCTCTCATTTCTACCACTCTTCTATCTCTTACTCTGTTTCTCCTCTGTTTTATCAGATTTCAATGACTTAGTATACAGAGGATGTGCAGACCAAAAATTCCCAGACCCATCTGCACCGTACGCTCAAAACCTCAATACCCTCTTCGATTCCCTCCTACCACAATCAGCTAAGACGAATTTCAGCAAGACAACTACGGGAGACGGCGGCGAAAGCGCAATTTTCGGGCTATACCAATGCAGAGGAGACCTCACTGCAGTGGACTGCAACAACTGTGTAAGTCAATTCCCTAAGCTGGTGCGGAAATACTGCGGAGAAAATGCGATAGCGTCAAGAATACAGCTTGTTGGGTGCACCATGAGATATGAAGTGGTAGGTTTTCGGCAGGTGTCGAGCACGGACATGCTGTATAAAGTGTGTAAGGGAGGGAGTGTGGTGAGTGGGGGAGGAGGGTTTGAGGGGTGGAGAGAGAGCGGGTTTGAGGAGGTTGAAACGGGTATGGGTGGTGGAAACGGGTTTTATGCAGCGAGTGTCGGGTCGGTTTATGTGATGGGTCAGTGTGAGGGAGATTTGGTTGGGAGTGAGTGTGGGAATTGTGTTAAGACTGCGCTTGAAAGAGTAAAAGCTGAGTGTGGGAATTCTATGTCTGGTCAGGTGTATTTGAATCAGTGTTATGTCAGTTACAGTTATTATCCTAATGGTGTTGGTGATGAAAAAAAAGCTTCCTCAACAGGTCAGCTTTTTATATCCTTTTTTATGTTATAATAAACGCATTTGAACTAGACGTCTTATTAACGTGTTAGGTAATGATACGGTATTGTAATTATGTGTTTCACCGTTTCGGTATATAGTTCAGACGTTGAGTGAATAATTCACATGGTCCACTAGTATTATGTCACTTATATATAATATATGTTTCAGTCGTTTTGGGTTGGATGTTTCGTGAACATATTAGGTTATGGTACGATTTAGAAAGCATTCGTCTAGACATTTTGTGAACGAGTTAGATTAGATATGAGCTGAGACTTGACTGCATTATGACATGATAGGCCAGATACTAGATATGTACTACTGTATGTTGTGCGCTTTTGTGAGGATTTTAGAGGGATTATTATTGGGTGATTAGCTAAATTAAAAAAGTTGATTGGGATTAGGTTTCTAGAAGAAAGGTGATTTTAGTTGAGTGGGAGAGCCGGGAAGCCTGGATGAAGTACTTTAATTGGGGGGAAAAGTGAAGAGCATATGCAAAGTATCCAATAATTTTTTGACCGTGTCCGTTAGAATGGAGATGGAAGGCTCCATATGCAAAGTTAATAACTCTCTCTAATTCTTCTAAACAAGTTCAAACCACGCGTAATAACCCGAATCAGTGAAATCGATATAGAGTAGGAATTATCTGTCCAAAAAAAAAAAAAAAGATATAGAGTAGGAATTATTGTGATTATTATGGAGGGTTATCTAAGAACAAGATAATTAACTTTAAAGTACATATTAGGACAAGGACTCAATTTCAGACTGTATACTAATGCGTAGTTTATGAGTGTCTCATGATTTGACGTTTCGAAATTCGACTGAGAGTCTAAGCATCAAATGACGAAGCTCCGTTTTGAAATTCAAAAATCACTAGAACGTGAAACCCGGTGCTATGTGGACTATGTCGATGATGAGGCTCTATTTCAATTGTAGTAATCACGACAAATGATTTGAAGTAGAACTCTGATGTTATGTATTAAGATTCTTGAAACTAATCATTCCATAGTAGATGGGATATAATTAATGTTACAAAATTTACTTCCGATTTTTGGATATTACAGGAGATAAGCTTAGGTTGCTCTACTAGGGTGTCTAGCATGTCAAATGAGATTGAAATGATCTCAATCCTCAGAATCAAAATGTTTCAAGAGCTGATGTAAGTATATCCTTAGTCAGGAGTAGGACTCAGGAGTCAGGACCATTCGTAAAGTGGGAAAGCAATGTGCAACAAATTGAGGTTAAGCCAAGTTGAATTAAGGTTACATGGCTAAGAAAACATGGTCCCTCACTTTCAATTCCACTGATGCAAATAAAATGAGATTACGGATTAAAATGTCATGGCCCGCTCCTTCCCTCATACGTCTCTTTCTCACAAGTAGGCACATAAAGAAGGAGGCAATGATCCCACAAAATAAAATCACAAAAGCAGACACTGATAATGTATGCATTATTTGCTGAACTTTTTTGTATACACATCAAAATATGTACTACTCCGTATGTGTTACGGTGAGTAGGAAATGGTCAATTATTATGTAAGTTTTTGAATAATGTCGCTTAATACAATGACGTGGGTCGACTATAACATATGAACTGTTTTATGGAACCGTTACAAATATTGTTGTTGAATGTGGTGTCATTATTTTTGCAGCAAGAAGGCAGAGCACGGCGAAAACAGTGGCTATAGTAGTCGGAGGAACTGCAGCAGCAGGTTTCTTAGTTGCTATTCTATTATGTATGAAATCATTTTTTAAGAAAAAACCTAAGAAGTATCAGCATGGTCACTCTCACTATGGAGGATGATAGTGCATTGGTATGTTGCTTCATTTTCTTTCCTTGCTTAATCTACCATGTATATATACAGTTGTAGCTACTTTTTTATTTTATTTTTGACAATGTCGTAGCTAGTTTACTACTCTGTATGTTCCATGAAATACTATCAAGTATAACAGAAGTACTACTACGGTACTACCATGGCTGTGCAATCCTCTTCTAAATTATCGTAGTTAGACGTTAAGACGTATGTTTATAAAACACTTCGACTTACTAATGATACACAGATGTGGGAATTTTGGTCCCATCCAATGTCATCATCAATGCAGGGCTCTAGTACAGTGGAGTAAGTTCCTTGGATTAAGAATATACAACTAGTAAATAAGAAAATGAGCATATTCTGTGAGAAGTGAAAAACTCCAGTGAAAGAGCAAAACTGTGTCCGCAGAAATGTTGAGTGATGAGCACGAGTCACGTCCATTGTTGAGCTGAATCTCTTCGGACCTCATCTCAGAGCAGAATTCAGTTTGCAGGCTTATGTCTTACAGACTGTTATATTTATGCGGACAGTTCTAAAGCCACTTCATCTTTTCAACAGGCACTGAACTTGCGCAAATTAGAGCTACTGCGAGCGAAATCATCACCTATAGGCCCAAAATATGCATCACTTCAATTCTTCAAATTGACACCTCTCCACAGAATATGTCACCTCTAAAATCGCCAAAACAGAAATTTCTGTCACTCTTATCGCCTAGCCAGCTATGAAAACCAAAATTTACCATGCCATTTTATGCAGGAAATTTATCTGATTCTGAAATCTAACTGTAGAAGAGGCAGTGATTTACCACTTGTGTTCTTCAATATAAGGAAGGGACTAGTCGAAATTTTAGACTGAGAATTGGAGGGGTGCGCCAAGCCCGTGCAATAGTGCAACGCATGGGCGACGCTCGAAGACCCCAGCAGCAAGCTACTGTGATGGATCCTCCCCCTTAAAAAATTAATTTAATATCGTGTGGACACGTGGTCCACATATCAGATATTAAACTGATAAGAACAGATACTACACTTGATCTTAGCCAAAAGGCCGAGAAAGGTATGCTTAACAACAATGCTCCTTCGACTTCTTATACCTTACAACTCTATTATATTTTGTTTCCTGGACGATGTGGGACACATTTCACTCCTGAATTGATAAACAGGCGAGGGTTGGCCTTCATCCTCTCAATATTGTCTCAGTCCCAAAAACTCAGCTCTGCCTAACTTTTGGCATGACAGAAAGATTAAATTTTCAACATATTATAGAACCTGACATTATGACATGCTCACATTCTTTTGATCAACAAAACATTAGTCACATTTAATAATGCTACACAACCATTCTCATTTTCCATGACTCCAAAGACATCATCAATAAGTTATTTTTTTTTCTTATTTAGTTTGAACTGTTAGACTTAGTCCGAATTCGAGTAGATAGTATTCCAAGCAATTACGACCTACTTATTCTCGAATTGGTTTTATTAGGCTCGCGTCTAAGCAATTCTTCCAAATGCACCGTGCCTGCTGAACCTTGATTGTGATCACTACTTCAACAACAGCGGGGCCGCAAGGAAGGCTATATATCTGCTTTCTGATGCTTCCACAATTTGGCATAAAGCTCTTCTATGTCCTCAGAGATTGGATGGAATTGACAGGCTAATAGAGAATAAGGATTGGATGGAATTGACAGGCTAATAGAGAATAAGGAACGCGACAATATTATGAAATAGTATCGTTAGATATTATAACGTAATATGGTCAGGAAGTAATACCATACAGTACGAAGTTACAAATTTACAATAATGTGGGAAAAAGAGGTAGCCATGTCATTTATATACACAACATTAGCATTCCTTTTTTTTGTCCCTTTTTTTTTGGGTTTGAGGGCTGTTTACGAAACTCATAACGGTCCTAAATTCACTGGAGTTTTGGATGACTCATACAGTCATATAGCTCTGGCAGCGCCTTCTCTTTAGAAAGCCGTAGCAGTAGCAATAATGTCTTCTACTACTATAGATGTTTTCTTTTGTTCAAAGTTTGAAAGCATTTCAATTTTGCTATGGTTATTGAAACAAAAGGAATTCAGGATAAGAACCTGTTGTGTTAGTCGATCTTTGTGTCAAACTTAGCATGCTTGGTCTTGTCTCTGACACTTGACAGGTGCATTCTAAAACTGTTGCAACTAATACTCATGCTACACTGGCTTCCATTTTCGCGGGTGGTGGCTGCAGTCCTTGATCTAGTACATCATCAAAGTAAGAATTTGAATAATAGTGGATGCTGCTCGTTGCAGTGTTTCCCATCATAATTTCTGATGCTACAACCTCAAAGCTATACACATCGGAATTCCCGATTATCTTCATTGTGAAGGCAAGCTATGTATATTAGTAACTTAGCATACAGCCAGTGAGACAGCACCTTGTCCTTAACAATATAAACATCAGCATATATGGTGCCAGGAATGAAGTTTCACCTGGAGGCTGAAGCCATGTAGCCATATGATCCAGGCATCCAGCAATAGCGGTCCAACTGGACGAACCAGAGCCGCCAACTTAGCAGTGCCAAAATCAGAAAGCTTTGGCTCAAATTTATTCCGAGTCCAGCAGAACATTAATGGATGTCACGCTGCATGATTGGTTGTGTCAGTTCTCGCTCTGCCCCTGGTGCTAGAACCATGTAAGCTGTAGCTTAATGATATTCTAGGATACGATTGATAGTTCAGACTGACAAAATTCAACTGACAGTTGGAGGGGTGCGCCAAGCCCGTGCAATAGTGCAACGCATGGGCGACACTCGAAGACCCCAGCAGCAAGCTACTGTGATGGGTCTTCCCCCTTAAAAAATAAATTTAATATCGTGTGGATTCATGGTCCACATATCAGATATTAAACTGATAAGAACAGATACTACACTTGATCTTAGCCAAAAGGCCGAGAAAGGTATGCTTTATAACATTGCTCATTCGGCTTTTTATACCCTAAGTTATCCATGTGTTATGTTTCCTGACGGTGTGGGACATGTTTCACTCCTTAAACCTGATAGATGCGAGGGTTTTCCTTTCATGCTCGGACTGTTTTCAGTCCCAAATTCAGCTCAGCCTAAGATTATACTAGAATGAAAGCCCGTGCGTTGCACAGGTCTCTTACTAATGATTTCAATTAATAGTACTAAATGATCTTCTATGTTCACGTTAGATGAAAAAAATGGATATCCGATTAATTATTAAACTTTTATATCATATGTTTAGTTTAAAGTTATGGGTCCGTATTATTATTGAATAAGATTATACCTGATTCAAATTATCATTTAGTTGCTCGTCATGTGTCGCTTGGGAAAAAAATATAAAGGTAATTTCTTATAAACTAATTGACAATTTAAGTATTCGACCCATTCTTATGTCAATAGACCTATAGATTGAGGAGTTAGCTTTCATTATCATTAAACGCCAATATCTTATGACGTCAATATTTTGCTAAGAACAGAGTCACGTCACCTTGACATAATTCCACATAATCACTATAAAATACATAAATTTGGTTTTACTTGTTTTCATAATCTTGCGTAAACACAAAAAAACTACTCCGTATAGTTTATGTATACCTTAAATTTTGCTTGATGCTACTAATCATACTTAATTATAAATATGTAATATAAAATACTACACATATGCATGGTCGTCATTTTATAGATCGTACATTTGTGTTACATTTTTATAAGGATCATATTTCGTGTTGTCGTAGCTAAAATCTTATAATGAAATCATGCATGAATATTGGATCGGAATTCATTTTATGCTATACATTTTTTTCTTGTCTTGGTTTTACATACTCGTATATGATTTTGTATTATGGGCGAACCCATCAATACGAAAATTTGATCCTAATGCCTTTTTTATTCTTTGATTATGAGATGTGTAATATAGCTACTCAACTACAGTAGTTGGGCATGTTTTTCTTATTAAATGTAGGTTCAGTTATGTATAAGACTTACCATATATAGCTTACATTTCATATAATTTTCATTGACTTTTTTCATGTTTATGAGGGTGGATAGCTAACAATTTATAATCGGAAAATTCACGTGGTGTCCCTGAGGTTTACCAGTTTGCGCGTGGTGTCCTTATGTTTGAAACTTGTACATTGTGGTGTCCCTGAGATTTGCAAAACGCGGTACGTGGTGTCCCTCAAGCTAACGGTGTTAACTTTTTTCCGTTAAGTGATGACGTGGCGGCCATTTATAAATTTAATTTGGTATTAAAATTCACGTGGTGTCCCCGAGGTTTACCAGTTTGCGCGTGGTGTCCCTATGTTTGAAACTTGTACATTGTGGTGTCCCTGAGATTTGCAAAACGCGGTACGTGGTGTCCCTCAAGCTAACGGTGTTAACTTTTTTCCGTTAAGTGATGATGTGGCGGCCATTTATAAAGTTAACTTGGGTTTAAATCATTTTTGTAATTTCTGGAAAAAAAGAAAAAAATTGAAAATTAATTTTTGTAATTTCTGAAAATATTTAAAAAATTAAAAAAAGTAAAAAAATTAAAAAAAAAAAAGTTCCAAAATCAATTTTAATAATTATTGGAAAAAAAATTTCGCAAAAAAAATCAATTTATATAATTTTAAACGTAATTTTAGTGAAATTTTTCCGAAAATTCTCTAATATCTATAAAATTCGGTGCACATGGTGTCCCTGAACAATACACACTAGTGTACATGGTGTCCCTCAGGTTTGCATTACACTGCACATGGTGACCCCATGTTTCTGTTTTTTATTGCAACGGCTAATTACAAAAGTAGCCGTTGTAGCTGCATATATATGTAAAAATATCCTTCTTTCCAAAACAAACATTATTATTAAATCAAATCATATTCATGGATTCCATTTCATCCCATTAATCTTCATTTTCGTAAGTTTTTTTCGTGGAAAACGGTCTATGCCCTCGATGCAAAACGAACACTCACATTAGGTCCTGCGAAACACGTTCAAATCGTTCAAGGCTATTTCACTTTTGTAACTAGCGGTTGCAACAAAACAAATAAAAACAGAGGGTCACCATGTGCAGTGTAATGCAAACCTGAGAGACACCATGTACACTATTGTGTATAGTTCAGGGACACCATGTACACTAGTGTGTATAGTTCAGGGACACCATGTGCACTGAAGTTTACAAATATTAGAGAATTTTCGAAAATTTTTCACTAAAATTACGTTTAAAATTATATAACTTGATTTTTTTTGCGAATTTTTTTTCCCAATACTTATTAAAATTGATTTTGGAACTTTTTTTTTTTTGAATTTTTGAATTTTTTTAATATTTTCAGAAATTACAAAATTGAATTAATACCAAATTAAATTTATAAATGGCCGCCACGTCATCACTTAACGGAAAAAAATTAACACCGTTAGCTTGAGGGACACCACGTACCGCGTTTTGCAAATCTCAGGGACACCACAATGTACAAGTTTCAAACATAGGGACACCACGCGCAAACTGGTAAACCTCGGGGACACCACGTGAATTTTCCGATTTATAATTAATAGTTCGGAGTCCTAAATAAAATATATATATTTGATTCTTTTTATGATTTCAAGTTCTTATCGATACTTTTAGTTTAGTACTATTGAAACCATAGTAGTATGTGGCTAGTAGTGTGTGCATGAATGTAAGAAGTTAGTACATATAGGACATTGACTTGGATGTTGAGTTCCAGAATAAGACTACCAGTGATAGTTAAAAGCACTACTACAACTAAGAGTCATACTATAACTAAAAGATGTGGACATATTAATAACTAAAAGTATAATAATTTGCAAGTAGTATACTAATAAAAAGTTGTTTATACTGAAGTAGGATTACTTTTAATAATAAAAAATTGCCCAAACTCTCTGAAAAGCTTTGGTCGTTGTGGGAGCTTTAGAAAAACCTCCTTTAATAGTATAGAAGGATTCTGATCATCATATTGTATAACCTGACGTTATTACATGCTGCTGACCAATAACAAAACATTAGTCATACTTCTACAACCGAACATTTGTTTCTGTTTACGGTATTTAATTAGCTGCAACTGTTAGGCCCTGTGCGATTCAACTTATTCAACGGTGTTTTCAAATCCTGTTGTAATGAATCCGGGAAGCACCGACCCGTGATCCTTCCACTGACAAGAGCGGGAGGTACTCGTTGCTCTGTGAAACCAGCCTCACGCGGTCCCCTCCGCTTTAAGAAACAGTTAGCCCAGACCTTCGACTGAACCAAATGTATCTGCTCTCTACTTGGAGAGGGCGGGCCAGAATATAGCAAACCCTGGATCTGACTCAATCGCCAAGTCCACGTTGCACCACTTTGATGCCCCTACTTAGGTCACAAGCTCCCGTTACCAAGCTCAGCAACCAATGTAGCTACGTAGGAGGTTATATACATGGTAAACTATAGGTTGTGCACCGATGTGGGACACTTAATACTTGGTTTTCTCA
This sequence comes from Spergularia bocconei, assembly GCA_963457585.1. Classification (NCBI taxonomy): domain Eukaryota; kingdom Viridiplantae; phylum Streptophyta; class Magnoliopsida; order Caryophyllales; family Caryophyllaceae; genus Spergularia; species Spergularia bocconei. Next base: position 12,477,378 of record OY734950.1, on the reverse strand, counting down.
AACTGATTAGTTAAAAACAAAAACAGCCTATTAACAACTCTAAATCTATCTTGCTTAGCTATGGAAATCAAATTTGTTTACATTACTTATTGGTATGAAATGGCGCAATACATTGTTACAAGTACGGGCTTGAATACAAGTTCATCCGTGGCTACTGAGAGCACAATCAATCACCATTTTTCTACATAACCATATGCAGTTCCAACAGTATCTTGGACAGAAGCATCATCACTCCATAGAAAATAATGTGATCTCTAGCTACATTGATTTATATTCAACATATCAGGAAATGCTGCGTGTTGTGTAACTCGTTCTCTGAGCTCGTGGGAAATGGCAACATGCTAAAGCTGCTGCGACAAAGAACAGATGGATATCTCAAAATGCAATCACAAACTCTCTAGGCTACCTATGAGATTATTGCAAGCAAAAATTATAAGGGAATCGATAGCGAAACCATTCACTGAATGAAATTGAATCACCAGGTTACCAATTTCATAAGTGTCTCGCTTGATGAGCCATTGTAGGCCAGGTCAAATTTAGGACGCAGTGACGCACATTTTACTTCAATCAACACTGAGTTTGTAACCAAAAAAAAAAAAAAAAAAACAACTTCCTGAGTTCCTGAGGTACAAAAATCAAAATCACTCAAGTTTTATACAATTTCATGACGTATAACACTAATCAAGTTATCATTGTTGACACCATTTGAATAGTTTTTAAGAGATTCGCTAATGGTGTGATTTGGCCTAGAATGACACATAGGCTATGTTTGGTATGCCAAATAAGCTAGTTTATTTGGGCAAAGTAGCTTATTTGACTAGATTTTTAAGCTCTTTGACCAAATAAGTGTGTTTGGTGACACCACTAGCTTAAATAATAAGCTAGCTTATTTAAGATGTTACCCTGGGTAGCATATTAAAAAATAAGCTAGCTTATCATAATTTTATTTCTAATTTACCCTCATTTATTTACTAAAATAAAATGACATTAAAAATATTTAATACATTTTTATGTAATTTTATATATATCAGCTCCTGTATCAGCTAATTTTGTCAAACACTCCTATTACTATCAGCTAAAAACTTTCATCTAATAATATTGCAGCTATTAATTCAGCTTTCAGCTACTATTTCAGCGTTCAACTACTATTTCAGCGTTCAACTACTATTTCAGCTAGTTTTACCAAACATAGCCATAAGAGTAAATGACAATAGCAAGTCAACAAGGCTGATAATCCTAATTCCTAATGATGGATGAGAACAAATTAGACTATGTTTGGTAAAACTAAGTGAAATGTTTGGTAAAACTAAGTGAAATAGTAGCTGAACAAAATTAATTTAATATCTTGTGGACACATGGTCAACATATCAAATACTAAACTGATAAATACTACACTTGATCTTAGCCAAAAGGCCGAGAAAGACATGGTTTTTATTTAACTCTGCATGTTTCTGTTTTTATATCATCAAAAGCTCTCTACTTCAAATAATCTACCGATGTGGGACAACTAGTATCTCTTTCATTAAGAGATTATGAAGCCTCCTTCTACTGAATTTTTTTTCGGAATAGGGCTCAAAAAATAAATGTTAAACAAAATGGGTCAATTTTGAACTTATTCAACCTTATGGGGTGCACGTCGACAAAACCGACAGTGGTAATGGCGGTTTTAAGTGTGTCAAACAGTATCAATCAAGCTTGTGAGAGAAGTCATGGACCACCTAAAACCGTCATTGGGACTGGCGGTTTCACGTGAAGTAAAACCGCCAGTCCCAATGGCCACCGCCAATCCGCGGTTTTACTTCACGTGAAACCGCCAGTCCCAATGGCGGTTTTAGGTGGTCCATGACTTCTCTCCCAAGCTTAATTGGTACTGTTTGACACACTTAATACCGGCATTACCACTGGTGGTTTTGTCCAATGGGGTGACGTGTACCCCATAAGGTTGAATAAGGTTGTCCAATGGACAGTACGACAGCTCCAAAAGACTCGCGCTTACCTGCTGACAACCAATCCTTTTCCAGTAACCATTCAGAGTGGGAGTTCGGATCTATGGTCAAAGGAGGGAGTCTATTAGCAGAGCTTCGAGAATCGGGATTCAACCAATTTTGGTTTAACATTTTTTTTTAGCCCTATTCCGAAAAAAAATTCTCTTCTACTTCATCATTCCTAATCAATCGACATTGCTTCTTTTTTGCTATACCGTCATCATTTTACTTATAGCATGGCGTGAAGCTTACAATTCTGACAAGGGGGATTTAATTCTGACAAGGGGAATTTAAATCACATGGGTAAAACATTTGTGCATTAGAGCATTGTTAGTGGGAAACTTCCCACCTAGTAACAAATAAGGCCAAGCTTAAACAATGCAAAATAAAAAGGAGGAGAGAGGGAGGACTTGCTAGGTAGAAGTTTCTACCAAGTTCTTTACCGGTGAAGGAAATTGAGAGGGGAGTGAGTGGGGCCAAAGGGTAGATAGTGGGTTGGAGAGAGAGAAAATGTTAAATGTGAATAAAAAATAGGAAAGAGAAAACTAATACCACGTTTGAACCCGATATCCATTAACAATGCTCTTATAAATAATAGAGATCATTGTTGTGTCATAGTATAGATATGGAGATACTTTACGGGTCAAATCAAGCTTTGTACGATCTCATAAATATTGGAAATATAGGGAGTAACACATTGCTTGTTACATAAAACTTTTGCCCTTTGTCCTATTTCAAAAAAAAAAAAAAAAAAAAAAAAACTTTTGCCCTTTGTCAATTGGGGATTGTATAAATGTCTACTAAACAAAGTAACAAACCCATAAAGTATATGTTAGTCTCAGTTTTGGGATTAGTTTATGGAACACATAAGAGGCATACTCAATTCAGGGATTTCTTTACAACTCTTGGAAATAAGGGGTTAACAATGGTTGTAGAAGGAAAATTAAAAAACAATTTCAAGTTGTCCCGCGATATGAGACCACTGACTTGAAAGCGATTACGGCCCGACATCGACATTGGTGGTCATTGTCACTGGCTCGAATGCTCCCCAAGGTTAACACAACTACTTTTGCACACGATTACTCACGTACAAAAGTTGGAGTTTGCACACTCATACAATTACCCAAGCATCAGAGGATATGTGTTTTTCTTTTATATTATTGGATATCAAAACGAACATAATACGCTTTTTTATATAGTGGGTGGAAAAATATGTCATGGATTCAAAGGATCAAGAATTGATTATGAGATTAAAAACACCCATAATCACACAATAATAATTGGATCAAAATCCTCTGGAATTATTTATCCTGTAGTTTCTGGGAGTTTACTTGAAATGGAAAAAACTTTTATGAATACCTTTTTTTAAACAAGGAAAAACATTACAAAGTAGAGTGATATTTCCATTTCAAATCACTACTCCAGGGAACTCCAGGAAAAATAACTCCACAAAATCCGGATCCATAATATATTTAACCATTAGTCACCCCATAAATCTTTCTCAAGAGGATCTTCCAACATAAGGATGTAGACTCATTAAAAGAGAAATCTCAACCTCCAAATACGGTGATATCATCCGTCCTAGGACCACCCAAATTATGGCTATAAGATCATTAGTTAAGAGCTTAACATTCAACCTCATCAAGTCCATCTCCTCAACCTCATTATGTCTATTCAAAGAGTTAGTAATTGGTTCATGGATAAAGTTGGACATTATTGTGTTATATGGCACTGGCTCATGAATTTGTCTATTGCTCTATTCCAATTTTTCTTTTTTGGCTTCGTGACTACTATTGTGTCACATTTCTCACAAGTTTCATTCTCTTATATAAGAATCGAAATCAAGTTAGGGTCGGACATTATTGTGTTTTGTAGCATTGGTTCATGAATAAGGTTGGGTTAAGTCAGATTTTAAGTTTATAATACTTTGAAACGCCATATAATAGGCTATGAAAAATATTTATTTTCATGTATAATGTCAAAACTAAAGCATATCTTTTTTCACACATTAAATGATAAGGTTCAATACGTGACATTAACATTTAAATTAACTCTAATAATTACAATGAATCAATTTTCTTTGTGTGTGAAATAAATTATTAATACGTAGTCCGAACGTGATATGATCAACAAACTAGTTATCATCTAAAGGTCTGTTCGGTATCGCTGCCGTTTTCAGTTTTTGGTTTTTTTGTGATTTTTTTTAGTTAAATGAGTTACAAAATTAACTTTGAATTGTTTGTTTCCATAATCGTCATATTGAAAATGAAAACTAAGAGCTGAAAACCGCTTCTTCTGGGCCCGTTCGATATCACTGCCGTTTTCAGTTTTTGGTTTTTTTGTGTGTAAAATATTTGGTTAAATAAGTTGCAATAATAAATTTTAATTGTATTTTTCTGTAATAGACATACTGAAAATGAAAACTGACAACTGAAAACTGAAAACTGAAAACCGCTTTTTCAGGGGCCGTTCGGTATCACTGCCGTTTTCAGTTTTTGGTTTTTTGCGTAAAATTTTTAGTTAAATAAGTTGCAAGAAACAAATTTTAATTGTATGGATTTATAATAGTCATACTGAAAATGAAAACTGACAACAGAAAACTGAAAACCACTTTTTCTGGTTTTTAAAAACGGGACTTCGATTAAAAAAAAAAACTGAAAACTGAAAACAAAAACGATACCAAACAGGCCATTTTCAAAAACGGGACTCTGGTTTTAGAAAAAAAACAGAAAACTGAACACAGAAACGATACCAAACAGGCCCTCTGGTCTTCAAAAACGGGAATTTGGTTTTAAAAAACTGAAAACTGAAAACAGAAAAAACGATACCAAACAGGCCCTTAATTACGATACCGATCAACCTCATTTTTAAAGGTCTCATATCTAATCCGCGAAATTTCGAGTGAAAATAAGATACGGAGTAAAAGGACGAACTGAGCGTAACCCTAAACCGGCAAAAGACTGAAGAGCCGCTTAAGCTACTCTCTCTTCTCTTTCTTTTTTAAGTTTTTATTTCCGACGAGACATCATCCTAAAAAGCTAACTCTAAAAAGAACACGCACGATTTCTCCCAAGATATTTCGAGCAATTTCACGCCCAAATCAATCGTGTAATTTCCGCCCAATTCAATCTACCAACAGCTCAGGTAAATGTTAAACCCCCTCTTTTCCTTATAATCATATTATTGTTCATTGATTAAATATCTGATTTCTGTTCATTAATAATGGTAAATTCTAGTGTTAGAATTAATTGGGATAAGTCTTGGTTGAGTTGGGAAATCGGAAGAAATTTTGCGAAAGATTAATTTCATATCTAATTGCTTGATTTTCAGAGCGCGTGTCCTTTTTTTTGGGTAGTTGTATTGCGAAATAATTGAAGAATGAGATAGAAAATTTGCATCTGGATTTGTGTTATCTTTTGTGATGTTCTAGAGCTTGATTTTATGCAGCGTATTATCTAATTTGAAACCAGGTAGAAAATAACGGAGATTCGCCGCTGTCGAAACTCGAAACTGTTCGAGAGGTTTTAGAACATTAGGGCTAGGTATCTGTTTAGCATTGGGAATGTATAAACATGTGAGAAAATCAGGGGCTGAAATCTGTAGTATTTTGTATGAAGTAAACTGGAATTGGATTCGGATATACGTCCCCAAAGTATTTGGTTGCGTGCGTCTAGCATTGTAATTTTTGCCTGAAATCGTCTTCTATTGGAAACAAACTACGAGCTCATTTGTTTTTTGGTAGTGGACACGCCACAGATGTCATGTGTTTTACACTACTCTTTGTGGGAGGAGCATTAGTCTCACATTGGGAAGGGTGACTCACAAAGGGGGGAGTGCAAAATCGATATGAGGAGTGTAAAATTCATTACCCATGTCTCGGGTTTGTTGATTAATCATAAATTATCATTTGTCACGGAGCATATCTTTTGTGGTTGTGTTTGTTAGTTGGAGAGCTATTCGAGTGTGATTCCTCTGTTGAAACTGTTTGGATTTTGCTAATGAATACACGACAAATTCTTGTTGAATATTTCTGTATGGCTCTTGAGCACCTAGTTGTTGGCTGTCGTTGCAAGTATCATAGGTTTTTTCATTGTCTTGAATCTTGGAATGAATTCTTATGAATGTCATTGAAACCTCAAATTTTCTCTCTTGTGCTACAAGTTTAAATGGTATCGCGTGGTTGATGGCTGAACAGACGGTCATACTTCTAGTTCTTAGCCTGATTAGAATAGTTGTATTGGTTGTTTCCTGATTTAGGATATGCTTTGTCCCTGCAGCATATAGGTGAAGCAACTTATCTATCTATCATGGGTGAGAGTGAAACAGTTGTCGCTCAAACATCTACTACGGTCATGGGCTATACATCCAACAGTTATCATACTGGAGATTATATGGATGTTAATGTGAGCTCCTCGGATACTGCTCCACTTGATACTACAACTACAAGTACTGTGCCTGCTTCAGTTTCAGATGAGCCAGGGCATGCTGGAACAAATGTCAATGCTGTAGGTTCACTTGTTGATTCAAATACTACTACACAAGAGCCTTCTCGGCCATCTGATGAGGAAACTAAGCCTCCTCTTGGAGAAGGAGATGGTAACCTATCTACTGCAGAAGGCGAAAACATCTCCGTGGTATCGAATCAGACGGCTGTTTATGATGCTAGTGCAAATGGGACTGTTATTACTGATGAAAATGAGAATGTTACAGCTTCCCATGATGTGCAAGGGGAAACAGCTACGCAACTGTCTGAGGATGGCGCAGGTTCGCTTTTGCTTGTTAATTTGCATTCATCGTCTACTTGCTTGGAAAGTGTTGCTTTTACTTGTTAAGATAGGTTTCTCCAATTTTCTACAAGATTAATTTACTGCAGTTGTGATGCATTGAGGATCATCTACCTTGTTTAGCCTCTTTTATTTTTATTCGTAATTGTCTGATGCATTTAATTCTTTGTTTCAGATGAAACGTTGTCTGCTGAAGAACAACGCCTGTGGAGCATAGTGAAAGCAAATTCTTTAGACTTCAATGCGTGGACTCAGCTGATTGAAGAGACAGAGAGGATGGCACAGGTACTTGATACTTTTATTAAGGAATTAGTACTATTTACAGTCCTAAACTTTTCTGATAAGGATGCCCACATTTTCTTGGTTGATGTTGGAATGGTCAAGGTTGACTCATCAGAGACACTTAAAATGTGGAGAAAACATGCTACTGGAAAGGGTTAACTTTTTCATCGCTCACAGACCTCGATAGTTTTGTTTGACTTAATTTGTGACTGCCTGACTGCTACTTGTTACTTTTTACCGCCTGAGCGCTTTTATCGTTGGATATATTGATTTATGTATAACTGGTCCTTGCCTTTCTTTCTGTACAGGACAATATATTGAAGATCAGAAAGGTTTATGATGCATTTTTAGCGGAATTTCCCTTGTGTTATGGTTACTGGAAGAAGTATGCTGATCATGAAGCACGCTTTGGGGCTATTGACAAAGTTGTGGAGGTCTATGAACGAGCAGTTCAAGGAGTGACATACTCAGTGGACATCTGGTTGCACTACTGCTCATTTGCAATCAACACATACGGAGATTCTGATACTATAAGAAGGTAATTTCTTTCAAGTGTGCAAAACTTTCGTGAGTGCTTGGAAATCCATAGTGGCTGAGGGTACTTTGTTTCCTCTAACCTAATTTTGATGTGGCTGCAACAGTGAACTCTCACATATGTGGTGGAAAAGTTTTGGTGGGAGTTGTACTTCAGAATTTTAGTTCTGATGGGCAATCTTGTAGCAGTGTGATTTGCCTCTAGGATTTGTTCTGTCATGTCCTGGTTTCTTCCACATAAATACAATTCTCATCAACTTTTTAGTCCACATAGTTCGTAATCTATTGCTCTTTCTGGCTTTGACAATCTTTGGTGAACCAATTTTCAAAATGCTGCTGGAAGACTTAAGGACTTAAGATAAGATGGGCTGTATGACTGCTTCATGTCACGGAGGTAGTGTATATTTCTGGGGAAGGTAAACGCAGCATTTTGAGTTCCCTTTTGGAAGTGTCCTGTAGTTTACCGTGCTTTCGTTCTCCTTGTCAAATCTAGGGCTGTTCCTAGGAATATAACTGGATCACGTAGTGCAACTTAGATGTGATGTGAGTATATGATCATTGCATGTCTTTTTGGTCTTGTAGGTTATTCGAGCGGTCATTGGCTTATGTTGGAACAGATTACCTATCTTACCCTCTTTGGGACAAGTACATTGAGTATGAGTACTCCCAGCAGGAATGGGGACGCCTTGCTCTGATATATTCTAGGATATTGGAGAATCCAAATCAGCAGTTGGATCGCTATATTGCCAGGTGAGTTTGCGCCTTCTGTTTCAGTTTCTATTTTAACAACAAAACAAGAATAAAAACGCCGTAGCCTCAAAGTAACTTAGGTTTGCTAGCATGCTACATTGTTAAGAACTTTCAATGTCAATAAAGCAATGAAAAAGATGGGAATACAGAAAACAAGAGCGAGGTAGTAGCATGATTAAAAGTGTGGATGGAAGCGTAAAATGCTTTTAATAGAGTAGCTTAAGGAAGGAAAGTGAGAAAAACTTCTAAAAGAGTAAGCAAACATGAAACAAGAACAAAGAATACAAATAGGTCTTCTGAATTCTGTCTTTTGATACTATATGTTACTGGGCCTGGGGATGCGAACTTATTTTTTGTGTTAAATTTTAACTTCTGAAGAGGTCTTACATTTTTCCCCCTTGGAGGTGGTCGAGATTCAGTCTGTTGCAAAGTGCTTATGTTGTCATGCGACATGCGTCTTCGTGTAGTTTTGTTGTGGGATCCTGGAGCGTAGGTTCATATAGGATAACAAACAATTGCAGAGCATTGTTTTGTTACATATGGATGGGGTGTGGGCGTGTGGCAATGAAATTATCTGTCTCGCTGATGAATTTGAATACGGAAGCAGAGTTGTACTATGATACATCCACTTTGATATATTTTATAGTTGAAAGAACAATCTTAAGTGCGATTAAGGACTGGTGGATAGTAGTATGTAAGCCGTTTATGTGCTCGTGTGATGTATTTATTGACATTGCTGTATTACAGCTTCAAGGAATTAGCTGGAAGTCAACCTTTGGTGCAGCTAAGGGCAGCTAATGAAGAAGCAGTAGCTAGTTCAGCCGCTGGCAATTCAAATGCAGATGGTCAAGTATCTGAAGAGGTTCATCCTGATGCACAGGAAGGTTCTTTAAAACCCATAAGTGAAGGACCAGCTGAAGAACAAGAGTTGGAGAACTATATTGCAGTTCGGGAGGAGATCTATAAGAAAACTAAGGAGTTCGAATCTAAGATCATCGGTTTTGAGACAGCTATTAGAAGGCCATACTTCCACGTCCGACCTCTCAATGATGCAGAGCTAGAAAATTGGCATAACTACCTTGATTTCATCGAGAGAGATGGGGACTTTAATAAGGTACCTGTTTTTGGTTCGTTAGTCATATATCAATTTTATAATTTGCTAGATCTTTGGCTGGTATCAACATATTGACTTACAGTTAAGTAATATCTGCTGCACTATGCTTTTTTGGGTAAACCGTCCGATGAAGCAACTTTTAATACGGGATATTTACTGAGACTAAAGCCTGGGCATTCGATATGGTTTCTATAAGGCTAAGTACTTCAAACCCTCATTGTGAGTCGATGTTCTGGGTTCATGAATCATGATAAGTTGTATAATAAAATTTTATTTGTTTAAAAACTCCAATGTTATGCATGCAGGTATCTTCTTATCCTAACCATGTATCTGTCAGGCAAGGATGGTCCCTCCCTTTGATATGAGGGGCCTCCCTATTTCCACCAATGGAGTACTCCTTAAGCGCATCTCCCTCCTGATTTGTATTTCTTCTTTATTTATTTATTCTTCGTATTCTTGTAATGACTGGTGCTATTCTGTGCAAGTCAGATCGTCAAGCTGTATGAAAGATGTCTAGTGGCATGCGCTAACTATCCCGAGTTTTGGATAAGATATATTTTATGCATGGAAGGAAGCGGAAGCACTGATCTCGTGGACAATGCACTTGCTCGTGCTACCCAAGTGTTTGTAAAGGTATGTGCATCCACAGTCTTTGTCAAGTATCTAGCGCCTGAGAGAGGGAGGGCAAGTGACCTCCTTACTAGGGGGGACAGTAGTTTTGTTGATAGACAATATCCAAGTGAACCTATTTTTTGAACCTACTGTTCCGATTTCCTTAATGTTTAACTCTTACGTAAGAGTAACTCGAACTTGTAGCTGTGTACTTCACCTGATGCTTTGTAGTCGAAACATGGTCAGAATTTGATGGATGCCTTTCAACATAAATGTTATTTCCATATTGATGTATGTCTGTTATGATTATCAGAGTAGAAGTGTGTGGCTCACGTGTTTGATGCAGAGTTGTTACTGCAAACTATTCTCAAATTTTTGTACAAACTCACATGGATGGTTATCTGTTAATCAAATGATCTACGAGATGTTAAAGGACTTGTCAAGCTGTTGTACTTTTATGCAGTTTGATATATGATGTGTTTTCTCAGGCTAACTTATTGATTGTTATGATTGACTGGATGTACACAGTGTCTTGCCATTCTGTTTATCACGTTTTTTATTGGAAGATTAATGTACCCTCACCTGATAGTTGGGGCTTCTTATGAATTGTGATAAAATTATTTGCAGAGGCAACCTGAGATCCATCTTTTTGCTGCGCTAGTCAAAGAGCAGCGTGGTGATGTTACTGGTGCTCGAGCTGCCTATCAACTAGTGCATACCGAGATCTCTCCAGGGCTTTTGGAGGCCATCATTGACCATGCAAATATGGAAAGGCGGCTGGTAAGAGCGTTATCATGTTGTTTAAACTTTACATTAGCTTAAACTTGGTACTTTACTTTCTGATTAGTGCTGGCCTGTTTAATTTTAGGGAAATATGCAAGAATCTTTTTCTTTATACGAGCAAGCAATTGCCATTGAGAAAGGCAAAGAACATTCACAAACATTACCGATGTTGTTTGCTCAGTATTCTCGGTTTGTCTACTTGGTACGTTGCACATTTCCTCCACTTTCTTCCGTCACTTTGTTCCATACTGTGGCATCTGACGAAAGCTTCTTTGTCGCTTAGGCTTATGGAAATGTTGAAAAGGCCCGCGATATTCTTTTTCAAGCACTTGATTATGTCCCATTGTCAAAGCCGCTTCTGGAGGTAAACAACCCTCAGCATTTGTCTGTTATATGGAATATAAATGACAGACTCAAGTTAACATTATGGCAAGGTAATTCCCTTTAGTTTGTAACATTACGAGTGGTTTCAATTTTCCTTTACTGCAGGCTTTGATTCATCTGGAGTCCATTCAATCACTTCCGAAGCGTGTAGACTATATTGAATCTTTGGTCGAAAAGTACCTCAATTCGGTTGCTGACAACCCTGATGCTACAAGCGTATTAGAAAGAGAAGATTTATCAAGTATTTATTTGCAGGTATTTATCCTTTTTTATTTATTTAGAAAGACATTGTAGAATCTAAGTAGGTAACTAACTACTTAATATAACTGACAATATGACAGAACTCCCAGCATTACTAGGACTTCATGTCTGCCATTGATTTATTGCATTTTTTGCCCCCCTCTATGATCATGAAATCGTTCTTGCTTTGATTTTTTTTTCCTTATAATTAGTACAGTAGAAAACTGAAATTTGGTAGAATCTTGGACTTTTTAGTTGCATGGGCCGCGGGGTACAAAATACAAATTCTTGTTGCCTTCGTAAGTTATGCATCTTGCAAAGTACAGATTGATGTGCTTGCAAAGGAATTTACATTTCCACCGTTAATTGTTTACTGTCGAATCATATTTCTGTCCACTTCAAAGCTTAAAGTTGTTCCGATAAACAAAGATGTTGGATTTATTTGATGATATGCAAGTGTGCAAGCCTTCCCCCATAATTCAGAAAGCAATACTCCATGGTGCGATTCTTACATATGGATTGTTAAAATGAATTTGCAGTTTCTCGACCTTTTTGGTGATATACAATCGATAAAGAAAGCTAAGGATCGGCATGCTAGGCTGTTCTTGCGCCACAGGAGCTCGTCAGAGTCAAGAAAGCGTCATGCCGATGACTTCTTAACTTCAGACAAAGCAAAGCTTGCAAAATCTTACACTGGGGTTTCATCAACTGCGGTAGCTGGAGCTGTAACATATCCAACTGCTCAAAATCAATGGCCATCTGGCTATGGTTCTCAGTCTCAGCCTTGGCCACAAGCCACTCAGACCCAAGCACAGCCTTATAACTCAACCTATCCCCAGCAGGTATGCCCTGTTTACAATTTTCCTTCAAGTAATAAACAGATAAATTTTGGTGTATTATTAATAAAAATTGTTCTTGAAATATGTAATAGACTGCGTATGGCGGATACTATGGAAACAGCTATGCCCCTCAGCAGGTGGCTTCAGCTGCACCAGTGCCTCAAACCGCTGCTTATGGTGCTTACCCTTCAACTTATCCGGCACAGGTATCATTATTATATATTGTGTTTCATGCGTGTTTAATCTTTGATGTTTAATTTGGAATCCATGCCTGCTTACTTTTGTTTTTCTTGTGAAATGTTCTCTAGTCTTATGGAGTAATGCTTCATTCATCAATTCTACTCTCAGAGATTTAGAACTTTAGCAGTTTAGCTTACTGCATTAGATATTCTCAAAGCTTTAAAACTTACTACTTTCTCGTACTGTGTTTGAGTCTGGAACTTGATTTTTTACTCTTTAGTCTTTACTCGAAAACAACACGACAAAGGACAAGTGCATGAAGCCCCCTTTTTCTTATTATTTAGGGAAGGTGGTAATTTGTATTCATCTCTTGAACTTCGACCTTAATAACTCTTTTCAGAATCTTGCTATAAAATTGGTGATGAGTTTGAACTCAAAAGAGATTTGTTTTTTTTTTTTTTCAAAAAACGGGTTTTTGTTCCCATATCAAGAATTAGGATTTAGGTTAGTCTCATATGAGTCCTATCTCCATGTCCTTAACTTTCTGCCATAGCCACTGGAGTAGACACCCTTGGTCAACATCTGTTTCTGAGTCCGTTAAATACATGTATTCTCTGTCAGTTGAATGGTGGCTCAGCAGGTGTGGAATGGAGGATATACTGATTTTGCTTAATTGCTAAATTCAGAGGCTGTGAATTCATTGGACAAATTTTTTGTAGTTTAATTCTGTAATTGGCAAAGCTGGCATCAGACACACGTCAGGAATGTGTCTTTTCTGATCTCTGTGCTGTTTTATTCTCAGGCTTACCCCCAACAACCTTATGTCGCACCAGCTGCACCACCTACGGTGCCAGCAGCACAGCAACCTGCTGCTGCACCACAAGCTTATTATGGTAGTTACTATTGAAGCAACCTCTCAATGTCGTGAGCAGCTAATCTTCCACAGTTGCCAGCCTGTCATGCAGTTGTACTGCAGCTGCTAGAATTTCCTTGAAGATGATGGAGGTACTTTTCGGGAATAGGATTAGGATTTCTGGCTTGAAGAGTTAGTAGATTGTAGAACGCTAAAAGTTGGGGGGTAACTGTACAAAACATCGAAGTTTAGTTGTTCCTCAACGATTCTGGCTCGTATGGTTAAGATACCGAGAAGTGCTTGAGAAAACATGGCTGCTACTGTTATTGCCTGTACTGTTTCTTTTGCCTTTCTTGTTCCGAAGCATATTGGTCCTACCTCGTGAAAAGAACACTTCTATAGCACCTTAATATTTGGTCACTTAGACATGCTCTCTTTAAATTCGCTCGCAGTCGAAGATTAAATGTCGAATAAAAGATCCCTATGTTCTTTTTATGGAGACTTCAAAGAAAGACAGGTTAAACCGTATTTCCCAGTTCTTGAGTCACCTTCGGATTGGGTGAAGGGTCACTATTAGACTTGTAAGTTTCTGACCCGACCTGAAAACCCCCCGAGACCCGACCCGAAAATAACCTGAAAAACCCGGACTTTTTCAACCCGAACCCGAAAAGCATCCGAAACCCGAAATGACCCGAAATGTGAGGGTCAAGACCCCACCCGAGTGGGTCAACCCGTTGGGTCAAGCATATTTAGTAAAAAAATATTATATTAATAAAAAAATGATATAAAACAATTAATATTAATAAATTATTAATTAAAATTTTCTTTAAGACATACTAGTATAAAGCATACCTATTATGCATTATTACGGGGCGTATCCGGTCAGAAGTAAATATTCGTCAGAAGGTCAGAAATGATCCAAGCCACACATCCACCTCTAAATCAATGGTCAAGATTCAATCAAAACAAAAAACAAAAAGAAAAACCCACTCCCCTTCCTTTTTCTCTCTCCTCCCCAACCCCCCATCCCACCACCCCCGACCACCCCTGCTCCGCTGCCGGCCGGCCCAGACCACACCTCAGCCGCCCGAGACACAGCCACCATGCGCGCCTCCCTATCGCCACTCTATTCCCGCTTCTCCACGGCGGCACCGCCCCTTCCTTCACCCCTATTATCCCTCCATTCTTTTCGATCTCCTTTTTTTATCCCTTATTAGCGGCGTTGATGGTGGTGGTTGGGGTCGTCGGCGTAGGGCGAGGGCCGGGGGGGTGTTTATGGGTGGCGGCGGTCGATAATATTGGCTGGGGAGGGGAGTGGAAGAGGAGAGAGAAAAAGAGGAAAAGAAGACGTGGAGGACGCTAGAGGCGGTGGCGCGGGGAGAGGACTACCACCGTGGGGTCGCCGGAGAGGCGCCTACCGAATGGTGGTGGTGGCGTCGCGTATGATGGTGGTCGGCGCAAGTGCCGGTGGTGGTGAGGTGTTTTGTGGTGGTGGTTGTGGGTGGGTAAGTTAGGAGAGAAAAGAAATGTGGGTCATTTTCAGTTTTTTCCTTTTTTTTTTTTCTAAATTAAAGTTACATGTTTTAGTGTGTGAAGTTATTGAAGTTATTTGAGTTATTAAAGTTATCGGAGTTAAGTCGTGGTTACGTGTCTTATAGTTATTGGAGTTAAGTTGAAGTTATTAGAGTTATTAAAGTTATCGGAGTTAAGTCAGGGTTACGTGTTTAAGTTATCGGAGTTAAGTCATAGTTACTTATTTTAGTTAAATATTGTAAAGTTAGAGTTGTAAAGTTATTGGAGTTATGTGCTATAGTTACTGGAGTTACGGAGCAACTAAAGTTATGAGAGTTAGTTGATTATCAAGATGTGTGGTTGAGATTACTTCTGACCTTCTGACATAACTTTACTTCTGACCTGATTCAATTCCTCATTATTACTATATAATATAATATATAAATTTTTTGCAAAATAAGAATAAAATAATATTTACATGTTAAAATTTCCCGATAGAAAAGGCGCAAATATGTATTTTCGACCCGCTGGTCAACCCGTAACACGACCCGAACCCGTATTGACCCGACCCGTATTATCCCTAACACGAAATACACCCGAACCCGAATCTACCGAACCCGAACTACCCGAACCCGAAACCTGCCCTCCCGCCCGACACGTTTTACAGGTCTAGTCACTACACTACTTTCGTTTTCTATTTCTGATCTGCATTAACGACGAGGTTAATGTCGACTTGTGTAGTTTGGAAGGGGTTGAAATATGGGTAAAATGGTAAATTTGAGTGGGGTGTTTCGGGTATTATCTGGGCCGCTTAGGTTAAACTAGTCGTAGACCCGTGCAAAATTGCACGGTTGCCCTATTTCATTGTAAATTTATCATATTTAATTTAATATGATTTTAGAAGAGTTATGTCCGATTCGATAAAATTAAAACAACTTAATAAGTATGAGATTTAGTTAAATATTTTACGTCGATTCATGGATTTCAATGTAAACAACTTTCGATGAGGTGTCTTTCAACTTTTCATGAGGGATGCTAATTGTTATAAGGATGCTAATTCCAATATCTGCTATCAGCTTTCGATGAGGTGTCCTTCAACTTTTGTTATAGGGATGCTAATTGTTGTGCCCACCGAGTAGCTAGATGTGGCTTAAGAAGTGATTCGAATGTGTCATGGGATAGTCCCGGTCCAATCTGGCTAAATGATGTAATTGTAGCAGATCTTATGTCTGCAAACTCTATTAATCAATAAGAGACCGATTTTCCCCTCAAAAAACAAAAAATGTAAACAACACCACCTAAACTCTACTCCCTGCGGTCCAAATGGAGTATATGATTGTTAGTTTTAGGTCCAATTTTACGAATTATTATGTACTCCGTATTCGATAGGACCAAAACATCTCAATTGATCGAAGTGGGTGAATTTGCTATATATGCACATAATAGACAATAATATTCACTATTTAAAAAAAAAAGACAATAATATTCACATAGTTTCTTATTCCACTACATATACCTACGGGTGTTTGTTGAAGTGGGACGGACGAAGTATGAAGTTAACAATATGTTTTTTTTATCTTTAAAATTTTAGCAATTAAGCATTTTCTTACAAAATTGGTTTTGTACGTGCACTTATACAGTATAGTCCGTATTATCTTAAAATTAGCTAACATCTAACGGTCATAGCTAACTCACCCGCGTAACATATTTGTTGGTATCACCCGCGGAACTCATTGTTAGTGTCTTAACTTTCGGCTTAGCTACCCGCGCCCATATTCTTTGTTTGATGCACGTTTGTATTAGTCTGATTACACCCACCGCGTTGCATAACAATCATATACAACTATTTCCAACATAAACGTAACATAATATATAATTTCTTGTTCCACATAAGAAATGATCATTCTCAAATTTGATATTAATGGAATATATACTTACTATATATGGTAAAATTTCGGTCAAAATTGAATAAATGGTCAAATTTTATTTCCAAATAACTTTGTGTAAAATATATGAGAATAATTATTGGGCGAAATCTTTGTTATTTATTTGGACGAAATATTAGGAATTAATATCCTTTATGTATAATTTGGCTAATAAAAGAATCAACAAAACATCTATTGTCTCAGTGGTTGAAGTGTTACATTAGAGGTCACAGGTTTAACTAGTTTATTAGCCCGTGCAAAATTGCACGGGTTGTTATATGAACTTAGTTATAACTCTATTTTATTAGGACTGTAAAAAATTTACCCGACCAGATGTGACCCGTTGTTCAAGGTTAATAGCCCATTTTTTCCTTGATCAAGTTCTCGCCATAAATAACTCGAACCCGTTTTGACCAGTATTATTTTGGGTTAAACTTGAGATGACCCGTTGTCCCAATTTTTCTATGATTAAGACGAAAAAAAGCGTGTTTAATTTGGTATCATCTTAGAAAAGTTATGTTTGATTAATGAAAACAATTTAGGAAGTATAGCGAATTTATATCAGTACTTTTTGTTTATGTACGAATTACAATTTTTGACCCGTGACCCGTAATTTTCGGGTCCCGTTTTTGTGAATTTTAATTCATATTAATCCAGACTACTTTTTAACAAACTCTTTTCTAACTCTGACCCCACCCGTTGACCCGTATTTTGAGTTAAAATGAAACACACGCAAGATGTGTTATTTATTAATATATTGCGTTTAGGAGTATATATTATTTCATAAATTATCTCCAAAAATAAAATGATTTGATTTGATTCAGATTATCTTGTCCAAAGTTGTTTCCTAAATTATCTCCAGAAATCTCAAATCATTTATATATAACTTTGTTAATAAAAGTATCAAAAAAATCAGTTGCCTTGGTGGTTGAAGTGTTAACATTGTAACTCGGAGGTTACAGGTTCAAACCTCCACAAGCTCATTTTTAATGTAGTCAAACACATGCAATAATGAGGTGGCGATGACATCACACTGCTAATGATTAAATTAATATATTATTAAATTATGCGCCTAGAACAAATTAATGGGGCAATCAAACGTTTCCGGAGTGCATATGCATTGAGTTATTTGGGTCTAATGATTGGATCGGGTTTACTGTTGCAAGGTTTATACAAGGATCTCACTCGGTAATTGTTTTTTCCCATCATTTGCCAATATGTTCAGATTGATCTATGATTTTTATCATGCAATAGTAGACTTTTCAGTTTTCACCATGGCCTCTACCTGATATTCATGTATGGCAAATTGGCGATAACACTGGATGATGCTAAGACGAAAATGGACTCAAACAGAACTAGAAAAGACTTGAGAAACGTAGAATGTGGATCATATGTTGCAAAATCAATTTAACCATAGGGTCCGTAGATCGCAAGAACCATGAATTTGGGTGTTTACATGAATATTACAAGTGTAGTTCATAGATTCTCTGTATTTAAGATGACGTTTATGGATCTATTCTTCATTTATAACTCGTAGAAAGTACTAACTTAAACTTACGTATGGAGAATATGATGATACATATGTGGATGATCAATTGATCATACACTTAAGTGAATGATTGATAATTACATAAACACGTCAGCTCGTGTACTTACAAGTTACAAGTACATTACATTCTTTCAATTTTGTTTCTCGGCAAGTCTTCTCTTAATATGAGCAAGCTGTAGGCAAGCAACTAAATGGTGGGAAAAAAATTATTTAAAATTTAGAGTAAAAATACTCATTTGAAATGAGATAAGACGAGAAAATGAGCCAAAATTAGAAATGTTCAATTGGAAAAAGTAGTCCAAAGTCTTTCGTTTTCTTGTGATAGAAAATCTCACAAAAAATTACCTTGAAAATCTACAAAATGTACTACTCGCAGCTCAAGTGAATATTTCTATATGAAGCATAGACTAGAATGTCAGTGATGTTAAACAGAATCTTTACTAACTACTTAAGTTACCCAAACTAGTGAGGAGTACTCTCTCAGTAGCAGAAACTAGAAAGCAGGTCAGAGATCTCTCTGTGTTTAACTTGTCTCTTTCACTATCTGTGTTTTTACTCTTCTTTTTTGTTTTAACTGGCTGTGAAAGGAAACTCCAACAAACGTGCACTGAGTCATCTGTCACTGACTGACTTCAGAGTCAGTAAGTTAGCCATGAATGCACGAATCGCAGTCGTACTGTACAGTAATTAATGTAGAGTACATACGGAGCAGATCAGGACAAAAACCAGAGAAAAAAAAAACAAAACGTAATGTAGGGTACTAGACGTGGAGCTGGCAATCGGGCGGGTTGGATCAGTCTCGGGTCGGACCATAACTTTTGGGGCCGAGTCGAATTTGGTTCGAGTCGCTATTGGGTTATTGGTAAATTTAGTGTCTGTCAGTTTCGAGTCGGGTCACAATCAGGAGTTAATTATCATTTCACATGTTGGTGAATATTTTTAGTTTTTTAGGCATAACTAGATGAAAATATTTATTAGTACATTAGAAGTTAAAAACCATCCAAATTCATCATAAATTGTTTCAATTTGAATCATTTTTATCCTTGATTATTGTCGTGTCATCAAACGGGCCGGGTATTACCGGATAAGTGGTCATTACGGGTCGGGTCAGGTCGAGATCGGGTTGGACATTGTTGGGTTATGTGGGGTTTGGGGTCATTATCGGGTCGGGTTGAGATAGGTTCGATTGATCACGATTATGGGTCCCAATTAACGGCTCGGATTTTCGAGTTCACAGGTCGGGACAGTCAAGTCATGTCCCGTCAACTAAAGATATTGCTAATGAGGGTCGAATTGTTGTAAATTTAAGTATTAGACTCAGGGCATGAGCAATGGTGAATGAGTTTTTAACTTTCAATCATCTTTTACAACAATGTACGGAGTATGAATTTTCATTCATTCAAGACATCAACATTTCTTCCTTCTCCCCTATTTTATTTAGTCGTTACTTTTTTGTCACTAGTAGTATCAATATATTGGTGTAATCACTAAGTAATTATGATGATAAATAAAGTTAAGTCAAAAATTCATTGCAAAAATGTAACACCCCGTCTCATCGCCTGAGCCGGAAGTAGTCATCCATGGCAGCTCGTCAGACTGTGGGCTGACCTTACAGACCAACACGGGTCCTTTCGGTGCATTTTGACCTCACTCATGCGCACCCTGGGAAATTTTCTAGGAGGTCACCCATCCCGAAATTGCTCCCAGTTAAGCACGCTTAACTGTGGAGTTCTTATCACATGGGCTTCCTAAAAGGAAAGCCGACTTTGTTGGTATGAGTAGCACTATCAATCCTTTTTAAGCACATCATATGAGCTCTTAATCTCTTATGAATTTCCTCTGAAATATAGGGTATTACAAAGAGAATAATAATAGCCCTCTGATTTTGCTATATAAATATGAACCTTTGATCAGTTTGACCGTATATAACAATAAAAAAAATCAATATAATTGAAATTTCATTTTCTCCCTTCCCCCTCCCTCACCCCAGCAACCACCGCATGCCAAATTCAACCACCACCAAACCGTCGCCTCCGACACCACCATTGGGACCTACAACGTGCAACTAGTGCCTCAGCGGCCCTTTGAGTCCCGACGTGGGTGGTGCTCTCAAGTGCATTGGCGTTTTAGGGATATTTGTGCTTGTTTTTATCGTGACTCGTAAACCACATCATTAGAAGTATATTCAGAGTTTAATAGATTGTTTTACAAGATTTGGTGGTTCAAGGCCATTTGGCGAGCCTTGGACGGGAATAGAGGATCGAGCTATGAGTCAAAGCGTGTTTCGGGAGAAGTTAGATCGACTATGCATCGGGATTCACAAACTAACTCGAGACGAGGAGAAGAGACAAGAGGTCGAGGATCAGACACATCTCGACTCGAAATCAACGTGCCTCTAGTCGAGAATAAGACATCTCGACACGAGAAGCGGTTGTCTTGAGTCGAGAATTCAGGAATTCTCTACTCGAGATACCTTTGTGTCGAGGGCACATTTTGAATATGGTCTCGACTCGAGAAGAGTATCTCTCGAGTTGAGACGTGGTTACCGGTCTCGAGTCGAGACTCGCATTATTCCGGGAACATTTCGAGTTTGTTTTTATCCGGATTTTGTTGGATACGTTCGTTTTTGTCTTTTCGTATTTTTGTACTTATCCTAAATAAAGGGGCATGAACTCCTCCTTAGTTTTTATCACTTGTCATATTAGCATCATCTTGTTCTTCATTCTACAGAGAGAAACTTAAGCAGAGATTAGTGAAAATTAGTATTATTATTATGAATTTTATCCCAAAACTTAGTGTAATAATTATCATGGAAGACTAATCTCTTTCTACACACTTGGTGTAATAAAAAAATCTTTCATCCTATGTATTAGTAGATTTTTTTTTTCTCTAATTTGTCTTTAGTTTCATTGTAACTATTTCCTTGTTCTTCAATGCATGATTTATCCTTGTTTTCTCTAATTGGTTGATTAGCATAGAATGATTTGGGTATTTCATATGCTTGTTTGATAATTGATGGTATTTGATTATTAGCCCAAAAGGAAGCAACCACTACTACAAAAACGCACATAGACGTTGGATTTTTAAGTGCATAGACATCAGTTTCGCGCTAGACGTTAATGTGGCTCACGTCTATTGTATGTGAATAGACATCAGTTTTAAGTCTGATGTGCATTACTTTATATACACATCGGATATTTTTGGAAAGCTAATGTTTATGGACTACAATAGACAACTGATTTCTTGGAAACTCCGACGTCTATTGTCTTTTTAGACATCAGTCTATTAATTAATTTCTCCTCGTTTCACAAACAAAAAAAAAATGATTTGTATAGACATATTTTCTTCACTGCTGAATAGTACTCCCTCCGGTCCAGATTAAACTTCCCGCTCCCTTTTGCGCACTTCGAAAGGAAAATTAATAAATAATTGTTAATGATTCATTTAGCAAAAAATTTTTAAAGATAATTGTCACCAACATCTTCATCTTGCCTCCCTAATTATTCACTCGACAAAAAACTTAATAGTTTGGGAATGGGGAAGACAAAGTCCAGACCCTAAAAAAGAGGATGGGAAGTTTAATCTGGACCGGAGGGAGTATATCCTAAACACATTTCTCCAATTCTCTATGATTTGTACATTCGTTTCAGACCTCCATTTTCTTGTAAGAAATTAATATGTGTTGCACAAATATTATTATCATGATTAATAAATTGAAGAGAATCATATACTTTGTATAGATTGAAAATCTTTTGTATGAGTTCAATCATTTCATATTTCTACTCTTATATAGTAGATTTTGTAACTTTTCTTTTTCTATTTAAATTTAAATTATTTGAATTTCCAATTAATTATAATATTTATATGTTTATTAATTTTCGTTATCACTATTTTAATAATGTATATATATGAATTTCCACATTCTAATATTCAATAGTATTTATTTAATTCAATGCAACATGATTGTGCCAAGTGTTCATCAATGAAGGGATTTACTCGCCTTTTATAATATACTAATTTGCATGCTCGTGCCACGACCGGGCCATCTATTTATATTGTTTTATAAAAATGTAGGGTTATTTTGTTCTAATATTTAGGCCCCGTTTGGTTCACAAAACTATGGATTCAGGAATGGGGTTTGATTTGATGAAACTCATTCCTTTGTTTGTTTGCAATATTTGGCCTTACGAACCCGATTCCCAGCGTGTCTAAGAAACCCCTTGGAATCGGTTTCTGAATCAGGAGCCTTACCCCCTGATTCATTAAACCCGGAATAGAGCTATCGTCTGATCTTCATCAACTCATCTTCTTTCTATCTTTCTATTGCTACCTGCCCACTACCACCATTTCTCATGGCTCACCATATTAATTTCCACGTAGCACTTCACCACTTTGTTAGTACTGTCAATATTATTATTGGCCCGATATGGCGATATCGATTCACATTTACAATAATTACAATATTGAAGATTTTGATTGGAAGAAATTTGTCCCACCTAGAGGGGGATCTCTGGTTCATTATGAAATCGAGAGAGGATGGGAGGGAAGAAAAGTATGGATAAAAAGAGCATGACAAATTTACCCAGAAGCAAAGATGCAAGAATTGTCGTATAAAGACAAATTTACCCAGAAGCAAAAGTTGTTCACTATGATAAACTTACTCAGAAGTAAAAAGTTGTCGATTATAAATGATGATGGCTGTAAAGGACTGAATTTATTAATATCAGTTTTTTTTTTTTTTTTTTTTTTTTTACAATGAATTTACATTAGTTAAGAAAAAGATAATTTGAATATTAGTTTACTATTGAAATGAACCAAACACTACATTTTAGGAATGAGGTTCCAACCCGATACCGTCTCAACCCAATTCCTGATACCAACCCGATACAAATATTTGAACCAAACGAGGCCTTATTGTGAACGGTATTATACATTTTTTTTTTCTTTCCAACTTTTGTCACCCTTGTATTGTAATATATTTTTACTCAGTCATCATATTATCATTATCTTTTCACTTTTACGTCACCCATTATTATTTCATTTTCCTTCCACTATCTCGTCACCTATTATACTATTTCATTTTCATTCCACTATCCCGTCACCCGTTATATCACATTATTTAAAATTTATTACCATAAATTAGCTAACCAACATAGCATTATCTCTCATATCTCATATGACCATAATTATTATTTAGCATACTTATTATTTCCCATAAATTAGCTAATAATATACTCTATTATAATTTATGGGTCCGGTTCTCATGAGAACACCCTTTCCCATGAGAACCATGAGAACCCTTATGTACCGTCGGATTGTACAGAGGCTATGCAAAATCAACGGCACAGAATAGCGAGAGGAAAACACCTCTAAGAACTTCGATCCCGACCTCTGACCCAACCTAAAACGAAAGAAAACCTAGGAAAACACCTCTTAGAACTCTGATCCCCTTCTTCCCCAATTTCTACCCAGAATGACGCGGAGATCTTCGATGATTCCCCGATTTATCACGTTCTTCAAAGTACGACATAGAAAAGGTACTTTGTCCTTTCTTTGTTTGATCAATTATTTGTCTGATTTTGTTTTTTTTTTCCTCTTTTTTTGCGAAAGTTATTTCCGAGTTGATCAATCATTTTTTTGGTTATTTAAGTGTTTTTAAGGTTAATTTTTCATAATTTCGACTTATGGTTGTTTGTATTGAATTGATAGTTTTTGGCGTTCAAATTGTGTCCGTGGATATGATTTAGAAGATAAGTTAACGAGAATTGATTACTAATGAACTTTTGATTGTCGTGGAAAGGGATTGAAGGTCAGGGGAAGGGATAAGATGACTTTCAATATTTTGTTAGGTTTGGAGAATGTGAATGTTCAAAAATTCATATAGCAAAAACGATTTTTTAATTGTTGTGAAATGCACATTTTATCTTCTTAGAATGTACCTTTGGTCGACTTAGATTGCACCATTGAGCGTCTTACAATGCACCTCAATCGTTGTGTTATGCACCTTTGGTCGTCATAGAAATATAGAATGCACTTTTGATTGTCAAGAAAATAAGAAATGCTCTTTTGATTGATGTAGAATGCACCTTTTGATTGTTGTAGAATGCACTTTTGATTGATGTAGAATGTACCTTTGATCATTGTAAAATGCATTTTTGATTGTTGTAGAATGCACTTTCGATTGCTATAAAATGTACCTTTGATCATTGTAGATTCCACCTTTGATCGTCCTAGAATGCGCCTTTAGTTGTCGCAGAATGTACCTTTCTTGTCTTAGAATGCGCCTTTGATTGTCTTAGAATGCACCTTTGGTTGTCGTGAAATGCGTATTATTAGCGTTCCCTTGGTTCGATTTTTTTACAAAGTTATTTACAGCCTACTTTGTGGGATCCTAACCTCCTTATTTGGCTTGCAATTTTCAGAAAATGATGTTATTTGCATCATCGGGTATGGCTGATTTTGATTGATTCTAATGTTCTATCTCATGTTAGCATTGGATTGTTGATTCTAGAATTTGATTATCATTCCATTTTAATGTTGTTTACAAATTTGGGGCAGGAAGAGAAGAGAAGATATAAATTTCTTTCATAGTCCAATCTTCTTAATTTGTGTGTCATGCTTAATGATGTAGTTTGTGTTGCTATTTCCTAGAAGTTATGTACAGTAGAAATCAGGGAGTTCCAGTTCCTTGTTGTGTTCCATTATAAACAGGTGAAACAGATTTTTCTAACCTTCTTCTTTGATCTCCTCCTAGGCTTACAGGACAAGACAATAATTTTTTGCAGTTAATTGATGCATATATGAAACCAAAGTGTCACCATGTAGACTCTGATCCTCTGTATAGGTAATTTCCAGCTCTTTCTTCCAAAATCAAGCCAAAAAGAACATTTTGCTGGGGTTAGGGAATTAGGGATTGTGTCATGACTCATGACTTAGCTGCTTATGTCTATTCATTAGTCGTGGTTTTATTTGCTCATTTGCAAAACTATAAGATGTTACAACTTATGGGGTATGACGTGTGTGGTTATAGCTCAATTGGTATAACATTTATTCAAATATGCATAAATGTTGTAGGTTCAATTCCTACATGAGCTCTCTCTAAACATTGATTGTGGCTTCTAGATATGGTCTCTTCCCACTAAAGACAAGTTTCTCCACTTAGTAGGTTCAATGCAATTAAAACCACAATCAGAACAAGATTGAAGTTAATTAGAACTTTCCCCACCTGCTTTGCTTATTTACTTGGGTGAAGGACAGTAACAAGTAACAACCGCATAAGTTCTATATGCCCTTCCTAAATGGACCATCCAGTGAAAGCCTCGTCTTCCGAATTAGCCACACCAGAGCATCAGAAAGAGTCCTTTCTAATTCCATCAACCAAAGCATCAGATACACTGTCCTGCGTTCTCACAATTCTGGTCTATCTCTATCGGAGACAATGAGAATTAATTTTCTAGACCTAACACACATTAGAACTACAATAGGTTGAAGTTAAATTTTCAGAATTTTGCAGCTGACGTGGGAGTTGAACCCACACCTCGTGCATACACGATGCTCTTCCAATTGAGCTAGCCAACCAAATGAGAAAATACAAGTGCATTACACTATTTGTCAAAGTTCCCTTAGCAATATGCCGAACACTTAACTTATCACTAGTTGTCTCTAATTTTCTCTTCATTAATCTCATTTCAACACCTTTAATAATCAATTTAGCTGGACTATTAGTACCTTCGTTCGTTAGTAACATTAGTTTCTCTCGATCTTTTCCTTGAGAGACTGATCTTCTACTTCTTTTTTTTGGTTACAAGACTGATCTTCTACTTACCCCTGCTCCTTAATAGCTTCACCCGACAAAGGTTCATCTCTCATACTAGAACCCCCCAACACTACTCATAGGCTGAATACTTAAAGATCTACACATCAATTTAAAGAAACAATTTACTACAAGTAAACAAAATAATTACAACTGAACCACTTAAAGTTACAAGTAATGCAACTATACGGAAGAGTTATAGCATCAAAATTCTATGTAATAGACGGTTATGAAAATGCACATACACTAGGAAACAAATGCACATACACAGAAAACCAAATGCACATACACATAACACCAGATGCACATATACACACGTCATAGTAAAAGCAATGGGATTGTTTTGGAACGCCGGCAATACCGAGAGTGACAGCAACAGTAGTTAGCAAGCCCGCAGGGCATTTTAACATCAACATGTTCAGCAAGAGCAAGCTGCTTAGCTTAACAAACTCACGAGTTGACAACATTAATAATTAACAGTCCACAAAAGGGCAAATTTACGCCATCTTTAAGCTACAAAGTTTGTGGTGACTAAGATCATAGAATAAATGCCTGATACACCGTGTTTATTAGCATAGTCAATTAGTCATGTCACCACATATAAGTAAGAAAATTGCGCAAACGCTTCTAAGCTAATTTGATGTAGCAATTAGTGTAATTGCATAACCCCAGCTGCCGGAACAATATCATGCCAAACACTAGCGCATATGCCAACATTGAAACATTGAATCAGAAGCTGAATATATACGAACAATTAAACCGACGATTCCTGTCATTATACTTTATTAATCATCAACCGAATTAACATAAACCAACCACAACAGTGCTGCGATGGAGCATCACAATCCACATTCGGACGATTCTAACACTAAAATTAGCTACCAAAGACACAGATTACATCAAAATAATCACCAAGACAAGTACTCTTCCATCTACAATAGAATCAATTAAAAAAAAGGAAGTACCTTTCTCAGAAACCTTGGAAAAAACCCAATCAGCAGAAGTTAAAATTAGGGATGCCAAATCAAGCCACCTTCCCATCATAATACACTCTTGCGCTTCCTCTCATAATCTCGCAACTTTCAGCTTTGCAACCTTCAAACATTTTCTCCCCAAATATTCAAACAATTAATTAACACAATTAAAACTTCACGTATAAACGCCAACAAAACTAGAATTTGAAGTACAATTGCAACGCTAGTGGAGAGTACAATTGCAATTGCAATTTTGAAGTACAAAACTAGAAATTTTGAAGATTTTTCAGGAAGATACATGGCGGAATGAAAGTGGAGGGGAAGGGAGGAGAAAGAACGTGAGTGAGAGTTTAATTTCTGCTTTTTTTTTTAGGGAAAGCAGTTGTTTGAGGTGGAAAGTCAATAAACATGTGTTTTTTTTAAAGCCGTAGGATCCTCTAAATCTAATGGTCCACAATAGTTCTCGTAGTTCTCATTGGAAAGACAGTTCTCATATGAACTGAATCCTATAATTTATTACCATATATCCTAACCAATTATTGTACTTAATTCTATTTTTGTGTTCTATCCAATCAATGAATGTCAAGTGTCCTTGTAGGAAAGACTTGGTTTCAGATTCTAATATATAATAATATAATATATAGTATTAGATAATAATGATAACAAAAAAAAACATTAAGATAAAGTATAAAGATAATAATGAAATTTAAGGAAATTTATTGATAAGAATATTATCAAAAGCTTGATAATTCTATCTTTCCATTCATAAGTGTTGTGCTCTAATGAATCGACACATAGGATCTTAGAATTAGGTTCAAATTAGAACCTTCTTCCCATGAGAACTCTTCTAAACCATTTGATTTAAATGTGAATGGCTGAGATTAAACTACTTTTAATTCCTTCATATTATTTTCTCTTTATACTTTTCTCTCTCCTTCCCCCTCCCCCACCTACCTCAGCCACTACCAAGCCACCGCCTCCACACGCCACCTTGCTCCGACCACCCACGCGACACCACCAACTTGACCCGGCTAACTCGCGACCTATGCCCCGCTACCCATTGTCGTCGCCATGGAGTGGGGCACCAACCACGAACCCTCCTTTGCGTTCTCTCTCTCCTTCCTTTCCACGCACACCACTACCCATTCCCCTACCACACAACCCTCAAAACAGACACCCCCCCCCCCCGCGACCTATCAAAGGTCCGCCGCCCACTTACGAACGTCACCGCCTTCGCCTTTGTTGTCGTCAAGGTTGTTTCGGAAAATGAACCATCTTGGGCCACCCGTTTACTCTTTATTAACGGTCGAACCACGAGGGAAGGCGAGAAGTTCACATTGGACGGCCGAGGTCGACCAATGTTGCCGGAGAAAGAGAAAACCAAGGAGAGAGAAAGATAAGAAAAACGAGAAATCGGAGGATGAGGAGTTAGATTCGGCGTCGATGGGGTGGGGGGTTTGGGTCGCCGGAGTGTCGCGGTCCCGGAGGTGCTGGTGGCATCGGCGGAAGTGGTCATTGGGTCCGGCGAGCGGTGGGGGTGGGTGGGGAGGGGTGGGGTCGGATGGAGGAAGGGGGAGTGAGGAGGGGGAGGAGAGAGAAAATATGTTGGTGAGTTTTTTTTTTTTATGTTTTGTTTGAGTCTATATTATGGTGTTCTCATACTTCTCATGGGAACAAGTGTTCTTAAGAGAACTGGACCCTACGATCTTTTGTGGTTTTTCACATGGATAACATTCCAAAATCAATGAGTAAACGCCACGTAGGACATTGATGTTAGCCTATTAATGATAGATTGAGATGGCCTGCTTTATTAGAAATTCGGCGTAGGATTGGAAAACTCCAAACCTCTAACCCAAAAAAGTTAACATTTTGTCTCTCCTCCCTTACAAATATCTACGGCCCATGTCCCTACCTTTGCGTTGTGGCACCGCTGCAACACTTCCTCGTCCCTAAAAGCATCTAAATCAAGAGAAATTCGACTAATTAGACACCACAAATCATGTCACATCAATAGAGTTCGGAATATAGGGGTACAAAACAATGCCCTAAAGAGAGAGAACTTATGGGTAGATTAAATAACGACAAATGCACGTGGTGTCCCTGAGTTTTGACGTTTTGCACATGGTGTCCCTGCTTTTGAAACTATTACTCTCTGGTGTCCCTCAGTTTTACACAACGCGGCACGTGGTGTCCCTGCGTCTAACGGTGTTAACAAAGTTCCGTTAAGTGATGACGTGTACGTCATTAGTGGTTGGAGGGGAAATAATTAGTGTTATTAATTATATTTTAATAACAAATTATAATAAAAAAACGGCAAATTCACGTGGTGCCCTGAGTTATGTCAAAATGCACGTGGTGCCCCAGTTTTCAAACTACTACTCTCTGGTGCCCCTGAACTATTGCACCCAATGCACGTGGTGCCCCTTTTACCAATATTGACCCAAATTGACTAACGGTGTTAACTTTCAAGGGTTAAGTGATGAGGTGGCATTGGGTTAGCATTTGGGTGGGGAAATTAGTGTAAAATTAGTAATTAATTATATTTTTATAATATAAAAAAAAAAATTCCAAAAAATCTAACTCGGCCCTAACCCTGATTCTAACCATCCCTAACCCTGATCTTGGCCTAACCTTGACCCTGACTCTGGAGATTAGAATGAACTGATCAAATAATCGAATTAAGGTAAGTTGGGTAAGTAAGGTAAGCGAAAAACCTCCGTGGGTTTGAATTCTTTCAAGATATGTAGGCATCCTAATTGTTAGGGTTAGGGTTAGGATTTTCCAACCCAGCCCCCGGTCAAACCCTGTCAGAGCTTGGTCAAACCCTTCAGGGTTAGAGTTAGGGTTGAGATTTCCAACCCTGGCCCTGGCTTGACCCTGACCCTGGAGGGATAAGGTCAGGATCGGGGTTGAAATTTTCCAACCTGGCTCGGACTAACTCGGCTCAACCTGGCCCGTGGGCAGTTCTATGTATAGCCTAGGCCCTAGTGGGTCTTTAGTGTTTACTCTAAGGTTTATTAATTCGATTAATGGGTAGAAAAAAAATGAGTCCAAATATGTTGCTTTGCGGACCTAAATCTACTTATTAAATTTTTTTACAATAATGCAAACAGTGAGAGATGTATTGAGAAATGAAGGTACTCAAACGAGGGAGTGTAGATTCAATTTAAAATCTCGAAAAATTTATTATTTGGGATATAAAAGAAATTGATAATTTAAGATCTTCTATGAAAAAACATAACAACAAAGGTAAAAATTCAAAATTGAAAGATTTTTTCCAATTCCAAATAGCAAAAGGATAATATATAATGATGGGTTTAGAGAGCACCTCTTACTATAAAACCTTGACAAGAAAGAAAGAAAGAATAGTAAAATTGATACTCTTCCGCAGCACTCAGCAGACATTTTAACATTAACACAAAGACTTCCTCTCTCTTCACTTCCCCCTTCAGATCTGAACTTCTCTCTTCTTCTCTCCATATCTTTGAGATTTTTCCCATCATATATTTTTGCTCTCTTTTTATTTTTCAAAAATAAAAATAAAATAAAAACTCTATGGTTTATTCACATATATATGCAAAATAAATACTATAATACTAAGATAATAATAAAGACTGGGTTTTGCGTATATTCACCTAAAACTCTGAAAAGGGTTTTTAGATCAGGGGGATTAGATTTCTGGGTCGAGATTAATTTAGGGTTTTTCTTCAGCTATCTTTTCAATGGATGCTGCTAATACTACTGCTTTCGATGTAATTATTCATTAATTAATTAATTATTTCTTATTAATCTTCTTTTTAAATTTGAATTACTCTGCATTGCCCTGATTTCTTTTTTTAATTAATCTTATTAATTATGTTATAGGTTGGTTCGTACTTCATCAATCAGTATTATCAAGTGCTGAGCTCGACGCCGGAGTCTGCTCATCGGTTTTACCATGAGTCAAGCACCATGACTCGTGTTGATGGGGATGATACTCAGACTGTTACTACCTTGCTGGTAATAATTTTACTCCACAGTAATTTTTTTATTTTTTTTTATTTTAAAGTTATATATTGTGTTTTCTTTATGTTATGTTGATTTATTTTTTGTTTGGTTGTTGATTTTTGGGGTTATCTTGGTAGTTTAGAATACCAAGAGTCTAAAACTTTGTGTTTGATGAAGAATTAATGAACAAATAATGTCAAATGATTTTTTTTTTGTTTTGGTTAAAGTGTAGTTTTGGGTTTTTTTTTTTTTTACTATAATTAGGTATTTGAAAGGTGGACTGATTAGTTAGTCAAGATTGATTAGTAAAGCAGCATTGAGAGAAGGTTACTTTTAAGGGTTCATGAGGGATTTGTAGTAATAATGCTGTACAGTACATGTTTGGAGTATTTATGAAAACGAGGTCGATTTATAGCTTGATGGTGAAAGATACCTTAAATTCACCGTTTACTCTGACGGTGAGATTGTCTTTTTATGAACTGGTTAATTTATGGGGCCATGGGGTGATAAGCTTCGGGCATGAAATTGTCTTGTGAGTTGATTTTGTAGAGCATGTCTACCTTGTGCGTAATTCCTAAGCTGCAGGCGCTCTATGTAAATGCTGGTGGTTTTTGGAAAAGAGATATCCAATGTCAATATGATCACAGATTTTCTTTTGTAGCGTCGTATGTGGGTGCTGTTTATTCGTTTGCTTTGAACTGTTTGATCTGCTTTACTGGTAGGCGACTGTTAAGCTTATTCATTGCCTCCTCCTCGACAGCTACTTCAAACAGCTGCTTCAATTCGTTATCAATGTTTTTATGTTCATTTTCCTCTTTGCTTGGAAGTTTATATATTGAAATGTTTTCTTTGGGAATTAAATTGCTAAAGATGAAACCTTTTCGTTGTACCTTTTTGTCTGACCAAATAGCTATATTTTTTTGGCAGGATATCCATACCTTACTTACTTCTCTAAGTGTCACTAATGTTGAAGTGAAGCATCTGATTGCCCATAAATCATGGGACCGTGGCATTCTGCTGATTGTGTATGGCATCGCAAGGTCCAGGAACTTCTATGGAAAGAGGAAGTTCTCACAGGTCTTCTTCTTAGCCCCGCAGGACAATGGTTTCTTTGTACGGGATGATGTTCTTCAATTTCAAGATGAGGAAGTGGTCAACCAGCATCCTGTTCCTGAAGTACCTGATGTCACTGTTGACTCGGAAGTGCATGCATCTAATTCTCATCTTGACCAACAAGGTATTAATTAAAGCATCATGTTTTGAAATCATTTCGTGACCCTTAGAGGTGTATGTGTTTCTAGGCTGTTATCATTGCATGGCAAGTGCATTCATGCGTTGTGTATACGACTTTGTCCTTCTGTTCATATTCAACTTATTGAAGTGTAAAGTTCCTTTTAACTCAGCATCCTTTTTGCTGAAAATTACTTAGAACTGATGCGTATGATTTTGATAAACGTAAAAGCTTCAGTTCGTCGTTCTGAATCTCAAGAATGGACATTGGCTGGGAAGTCACTGATACTTTGTTTGTGCCATGTAGTCTTCTTATTGAGCAATAACCGGGATTTGGTACAAATGTGACATGTAGTCAGATTTTCTAGGCTGTTATCATTGCATGGCAAGTGCATGCATGCGTTGTGTATACGACTTTGTCCTTCTGTTCATATTCAACTTATTGAAGTGTAAAGTTCCTTTTAGCTCAGCATCCTTTTTGCTGAAAATTACTTAGAACTGATGCGTATGATTTTGATAAACGTAAAAGCTTCAGTTCGTCGTTCTGAATCTCAAGAATGGACATTGGCTGGGAAGTCACTGATACTTTGTTTGTGCCATGTAGTCTTCTTATTCAGCAATAACCGGGATTTGGTACAAATGTGACATGTAGTCAGATTTTCTAGGCTGTTATCATTGCATGGCAAGTGCATTCATGCGTTGTGTATACGACTTTGTCCTTCTGTTCATATTCAACTTATTGAAGTGTAAAGTTCCTTTTAGCTCAGCATCCTTTTTGCTGAAAATTACTTAGAACTGATGCGTATGATTTTGATAAACGTAAAAGCTTCAGTTCGTCGTTCTGAATCTCAAGAATGGACATTGGCTGGGAAGTCACTGATACTTTGTTTGTGCCATGTAGTCTTCTTATTCAGCAATAACCGGGATTTGGTACAAATGTGACATGTAGTCAGATTTTCCTTGTTAATATAATTGACAGTACAGATTCTTTCTATGATTTGCAATTAGTCTGAGCACTAACTTATTCTGAAACTTTGGGGGAATGTCTGTGGCTTCGCAGTTTCAAACTATGAGTTGGAGGAGGAGACCAGAGAATACGTGAACTCACTTCAAATTGAAGATGATAGTCCAATTGATAAATACAGCCTACCTGATGAACAGCAACATGAAGACCTTCAATCTGAAACAGTTGTCAAAGAGGCTACTGTGGAAGAGTATTCTCCCCTTGAGAGTGTTAACTATGTAGAAGACCCTGTTCCAGCCCCAACACCTGCACCAGCGGCCGCACCAGTTGATGAGCCTGCCTCTGAACCTGCTGGAGAACGTGCAAAATTATCATATGCATCCATTGTATGTTTTCTTCTTTAAGTAATTATTCTTCTTTGTTATTTTATGTTTGAGTCTTGCTTGTATCAAAACCATAACATGCTTAGTACCTTGAATCCGTGTTTCCATTTTTATTTTTAAATGTTCCAGTTGCAAGCATCAAAGGCACAATCTGTTCAACCTTCTCGGCAACCAGCTGTCAGACAAAGCATGCCTCCTCCACCTTCAGTGGAGCAGAGGATGCAAGCGAGCTCTCAACAACTAAACGCGTCAGCATCATCATTTGTACCTGAGGTTGCTGGTACTGGGGCAGATGACGGCTGTCAAGAAGAAGGTATTTATAGTTTAAATCTGAATTTGGACATCCCACTGCGCATTTGCTGATGGCCTTTAATTTTAGGGGAGCCTTGGCGCACCGGTAAAGGTGTCGCTGTGTGATCGATAGGTCACAGGTTCAAGTCCAGGGAGCAGCTTCTTGTCCAAAAAGTGACAAGGGAAGGCTTGCCCTCTATAAACCCTTGTGGTGGGATCCTTCCCCGGACCCTCGCTTTGCGGGGACGCTAATGTGCACCGGGCTGCCCTTTTATTAGATGTTTTTAATTGGTTCTGCAGCCTGGAATATATGCATCTAGCTTTGCTACTGTATATTACCCGCTCTGATAATTTCTCTCCTCTTCTACCTGTACAGAACCGATGTCTGTTTACGTGAGGAGCTTGCCCTCCAATGTAACAAATGCTGATCTTGAGAAGGAATTTAAGAATTTCGGTAAAATCAAACCTAATGGAATATTCATCCTGAATAAAAAGGTAGTTTAGAGTTTTTGATTGTGTAAAGTTGGTTGACAAACATTGTTAGAAAAGCAACTTAACGAACTCTGGCTTTAACTGGCAGGAAATTGGTGTTTGCTATGCATTTGTTGAATATGAAGATATGTCTAGTGTTCATACTGCAATTAAGGTAAGCAACTATATTTGGTATCACTGTTTTTCTTCCTCGAATTTTGTTTTCATTTTGATCGTGTCTTTTGTACTCTATAAATTTCTGTTACATCAACTATTCGAGTATATAAGGATTTCTGTCTTGAGAGATAGATTAAATTGTAAATAATACATCTTATTTAGTGTCGTGACTGTGGAGTTGCATTACTGAAGTTTAGATAATAGCTTTCATTCATGTTGATGACTTCAAATTACTCGGAGGTGTGAGGTGGAAAAAACTTAAAGTTGCGTTTGAATTGTTCGGTTACCTTGCTTATCTTTCAAATCTAGTATTTGAAATCTGGAAAATGCTGATCGCCTAACTAGAGCCCTAGGATTATTTTGTGCTATCTGTCAGTCTCTCAACTACTGTTTGGAGGGTCATTTTCATCTTCATCGCCATACTTCATCTGTAACATGGGTGCGAATGTTCCACATATTTGTCGTACTTTAATGACGGTTCATGTTAGCCGACCCCAAATCATTTTGGGTTCAATGCTTGGTTGTTGTTGTTGTTGTATTGGGTATGAACTGTAAATTTAAGAGAGTCATAATTTTTAAGTGTGGCTGGAAAATTCAAGTCATCTCTTTTACTTCAATTGACATGGATTTCTTAACTTAACCATCTTTGCATCCACTTATTGCAGGCTTCGCCTATAGAAATATTTGGCAGGCAAGTTTACATCGAGGAGAGGAGGAGAGGAAGCAGCACTAACAGCGCCCGAGGTGGAGGTATGTACTTTCTGTATGTTGTTGTACTGCGTCGACTTTTGTGGTTGAGTGCCAAAGTTTTTACTTTGAGTCTTGACTAATTGAACCTCTGAATTCTGGTCCATGTTCTGAAGGTAGAGATTGTGAGTGTATATCATTAAAGTATGTGTAAATACTAATCTAGTTAAAGTATCTAGTCAACTTTTTGTTACTAAGGATGACTATTTGCAGTGTTTGCATCTGACTTTGAGACAGATGGTTATTTGGGCTAGATACTGTCATCCGTCATAGGTGGCCTGATCGTAAAAGTTGTTAATACTGATTGCCTTAATACCTTAAGATGGAAACAGACACCATTGTGCTGTTTTTTCTGATGCAAAGTAGAGCACTTAACCTGGCAGTTGCTTGTTATGAGCGTTGAATGGGACATGATACAACAACATCTTTAACCCCAGTGCCTTAACGGCTCCCGCCATAAGGCGGGGTAAGGGGGGGTCGGATGCACGCAAGCCTTACCCCTATTGAAACATAGAGAGGCTGCGCACGGATGACCCAAAATGAAAATTGCTTCGAGAATCGCACTGACAGACTGCTACTTCACTAAATAAGAAGCACAGACAGTTTCATGAGCCATTTTGCTTTATTCCATTATATCCCAAAAACCAAAGGATAATTAGTCTTTGGCTCCATCAGAAATGGAAACTATTACAGAACACTTGCAGGTACTCCATTTCTAGAAATCAGATGTCAGAACCTTCTTTTATTTTTTTGGTTTGGAGAAGAGAAATGATATCCTTATCAACAAGAAGGGTCTGGGGTAGAGGGTAGGGGGGTTGTCGCTGCTGATACCAAGTTTCTAAAGACTAGTTCAGAGCGATACGTCTGTAAAAATGCATGAACTTTCATATTTTTCCTCTTGGAAGCTGTGAACGTTTACTTGGCCTTATAGTTCTGAGCGGTCCAACATGCTAGTTTGAAACGAGTCTATACTTGATTGTATTCCTTGGTTATAATGATTTCTTGAGAGAATCGTGTTGTAAATCTCTTTTTCATTGCACTTGACAGCCGTACCAAGAGGCAGGGGTCGAGGTAGAACCAGTTATCAAAACGAAACGTCAAGGGGACGTGGTGGTGTCAGAACCCCTGGCCGGGGAAGTGCCTCTGACGGCAGCAGGTACAATGGTGTTAGAGGTAACGGATATCAGCAGCGTCCGTACCAATAAATTTCATGATGAAGTGATCCTAATCAAAAGGGGGCAATGCGACATCGTTTGCCCCCTTCTGTTGGTGTTTGCTCGATCTGGTTTGTTTGTTACCAGTGAACAATTAGGTCTTTACCCCTGTATCAGGGGTATCAAACTAGTAACCCACAGATTGGGGATGAGAAGCACAAGTTAGATTACATTTCTTTTCGGAGGGGAGATATATGCTTCCTTTGTCCCCATATCATTTTCACCTTCATGGGGAATGTTTTTTTGATCATTTTGTTTCTAGGAAGTTTTGGTTATTTGGTTGCCTTGAGTTGGATTTGTGGTATCTGAATTTTGTTCAATTCTAATGAGATGATTCGCAAACATGGATTCGACTTGCATAGTTTCAGATTATGGTACTGCTTTCTCTCACAGTTCACATACTCTTTGTCGCAAGATGGACTCTAGAAAGAACAAATTGTTTTAAGAAACAGGTTCTGACTTTACAGATACAACCACTTAGACTTAAATACTGTACAACTTTTAACTAAAAGAGTGAACAAGATCAGCATGAAAATAATCAAATGAGCTGGGTTAGTGACAAGGGTTCTGGGACCCGTTTATCATCGACACGAACACGGACTTTTGCCAGCTTTAGTCAATGTGCAGCAAAATGGGCTGATTATATTGAGGAAAGCAAAATCTATATGTTCATACATTCTCACTATAAAAGTCACTGCGGAAATACAGCTTCTTCTGATGCTTGGAACGCGCTTAAGAACTAGCTGAATATCAATAGGCGACACACAGTTCCCAATTGTTTAGAAAGAATCTATCTATAAGCTTAAAGCTGCCCTGAAGCCTAGTATGCAGCAGCAGCAGCAGCAGCAACGACATTATCATGGAGTTGCGATGGAACTGTGCACAGAACATCATCCTCAGCTTCTTCTGTATCCCAAAGAAAACCAGCGTATGCTCCTAACACATGGCTGAAACGAAAACAGTGAACGTATTCAATTGAACAGTACCAGAAGAAGATAAAAATGTAGAAGTTGATATTGTTGCAGTGAAACCAACCTGTCTTCAGGGGAAGCTTGAACAGCACGTTCAAAGTAGCTCGAAGCTCTATCTTCATCTCCGTGAAGCTCCCAAGTCAGTTGGGCGTACTGTGATAGTATTTCACCATCCCCAGGATCGACGAGTATTGCCCTAGAGTAGTACTCCTCAGCCCCTCCTAGGTCTTTCTTAGTCTACATGCAAAGAAGGAAACTGGTGAGCATGATAGTCGACATGGTTCATGTTAGCCTACCCTAAATTGTTTCGGGACTATGGTTTGTGGAATTGATGTTGATGTTCTTCGAAATCTTGGTGTACTGGGCAAGAATTATGTTCGCTATTAATATCAGATCAGATTGATGAGAATGTTTTTAGGTTTACCTGATGTAGAAACTGAGCGTAGTTTCTCAAGAACAATGGGTTACCAGGGTTCTCCTCCACCATTCTCTTGTAATACTCCTCCGTGGTAACCCCATTATCGCCGCCCTCCCCACCTGTTTTGTACTCATTGTGACTGCCACCGCCACCGTGAAATCCACCAGATATAGCTCCAAGTCCCCTTGCTAGGTGCATTTTAGAAGGTATATCATCACTATCTTGAACAAGAAAATTACTGAGTTGTAGTCCCATGTTGTTAAAAATTGTCATGCTCAGATCTTCACTTTTCACCTTCATCTGCATTTTCTGGTCAGCACTTTGTACCTCTACCATATCCTCTTCAGATTCTTCACCACTCAGTAGTTCCTCTTCTTCCTCGTCTTCACCATACTTCCTGCTAGGGTTGTAAACTGAGAAGGATGGAATAGTTTGCAGGACTGCACACCCGGGTTTTCGAGGGAACTTCCTGGCTGATGAGAAGGGATGGTTGAACTCATCAGAGCTGTTGCAAGAGTCAGAGAGTAGGCTCTCCAGGTTTCCTTCAG
This sequence comes from Spergularia bocconei, assembly GCA_963457585.1. Lineage (NCBI taxonomy): Eukaryota > Viridiplantae > Streptophyta > Magnoliopsida > Caryophyllales > Caryophyllaceae > Spergularia > Spergularia bocconei. The sequence goes on along the minus strand of OY734950.1, from coordinate 12,438,864 downwards.
ATTGCGCTCTTCTAAACCCGTTTGCTTGACCACTTTCGCGATCTTTGTACATCAGTTCAGCATTGACAGAAGGTGATGAGTTGAATGGGTGTGATGAGGGGCTTGTGAGATGCAGATGCCCTGCTTGTGCATGATGGAAAGACAACTTTTTTGGTATGTGTTTCGGGGAATTGAACTCCGAATGGTGGTTGTGGTTCGGAGATTCGGAATATGATGAGATAAGTGAACCAAGAATTGGGGTGGATGAGCTTCTGAGCATCATATTTCTGGCTGAAGATATGATTTAAGCTTCAGAATGCAGCATAATGTGATAACTGATAAGTAAGGAAAGTTAAGCAAAGATATGAAACTAATGAATGGTCTTAAATAATGGGAAGGAAACAATTTGGGCCTACTACTAGTATATAGAAAGAAAAGATTGATGAAGAAACTAGCAAATATGTCATTTTCTTGTGTGCTTTTTTTCTCTTTTTTGAACAACTCTCTTGAGTTTTGGTTGGTGATATTTCATATGGCATTCATTGGTTCACATGCAATCTGTTACAATTAGATGAGAGAATGGGCATATGTGTTCCTTTTAAGATGGGGAAGGGTGGTTAAATGGGACAATTGTATGGAGATTGGAGAGTATGGCATTATATCTTATAAAGGACAAACTACTAGTCTACATACATGTGTAAAACGAGGAGGGGTGTGTTGCAATTTTGTAAATGATACTACTCCCTCCATTCATTCAATTGTTTACGTTGAACCTATTTTCCCTCACAAACCCCAATCCAACGTAAACAATGAATGAAATGGAGGGAGTAGATAATGTGTATGAATGGCTAATGATATTTTTCCAGGTTCCATTATATCAAAGGTCTAACGATGATAACAATAAGCTAATCATTAGGTAGGTTGATAATATGTACGCATATTTAAATGTTTTGAAACAAAGTATAGTTTAGCTGTTTACCGTTGTGAAAAAGAGTTAAAGTCGATATGTATGACACTCTTAAATGGAGAGAGTGATATTAATTTTGTAAAGGACAAAACTTGGTAGAATTAGTACTCCCTCCGTTTCTTTTGTTTCTTTACGTTTCGTTTGAATATGTGAGAGGAATTCAAACGAAACGTAAAGAAACAAAAAAAAAACGAAGGGAGTACAAAACTTGAAAGTTCATGATGTAGAATGGAGTGATGTAAGAATTTGGTGGATGATAGATGTGCTAGAACTAGAACTCATGAATTTTGGGTTGCAAATTTTCAAAAGATCTAATGTTTAAATGAGTATAGTAACAAACTAGTAGCTGTTAGGTAGGTTGGCGTTGCGTGCACATTTTATCATCGGAAGTTTTGTTTACTAGTTTACCTGCTATTTTAGCGCAGAAATTGAAGTATTGGTTGATAGTCAGATTAAGAAATGACGAACAATTATCTTGGATGTTAATGCGAAAATATTGACAAAAATCTCATGTATTCTCAATTCCCATACAATAAAACACTTTGCTCACACTTTTTGCTAAATAAGTAGCACTTCGTTATGATCAAGCAACCAACGGAATGAAACCTCCTACGAAATTCCAATTCTTAGATCAACCGAACGACTACTTAATGTACATCGAGTCATTGCCTAACCTTTCTTTGGAAAGACTACTTTTCCATGAGCACATCATTACTTGGGGAAGAAAATGAGTTAATTAGCAAGTGCATAATGAGAGGAGGAGGAACAAGTGAGACATTTCTTTGATGATGAACTTGTTTGTACGCGTTGTCCAAGAAAAGAAAAAAAAGAGCTTGTTTGTACCATTCATAATTATATAAGTAAAAAGGACCGAAGCTTCACAAGTTTACAAAAGGTGGAGAATAACCCTGCAGAGTATCTAGGCCAAAATTCTCCAAGAAGTTGGCAACTTGATTAAAAATTTAGCAGTGGCTGGAATTTGTGATATTTGACAATTCTAAGAAATGGACTCAAAAAGTAATTGACACTGCATGTTCATTATGGTTATGTGGTGAATGGTGATGTAACTGTCTCTATTCTGCAATTTGTTAAAGTCGTTGTTTTAAGCTGGAAAACCGAAAACCCTTATTTGAACATTGTCTAGGTTTTGTTGTCATCAGGCCTAATCAGGATTTTATGTTTTACATAGAATCACCAACCTCCTTGAATATCCAAGCTCATATCCGAACATCTCTTCGAAAATTGTATCAGACTATCAGGCAGGGTTGTCGAATGTATAATACGTCTGATTTCACAATACGTAATACAAATACGCAATATGTAGTTCACAAGTTGACAGGGTAAACTTTTGCTTTGAGGGTATTTTGCAATGTGCAATGTGAATAAGAGTATAAGCAGAAATGCAGCATACCAGTACGCAGGGTGGAGAGTATTCCGCAATCATGCTCTTCAAGTATACTCTGCCATTACAGGTTGCAAAAATGTAAGTTGTAAGTCTTGAAGTCAGTAAGACAGGAAGTACAGAACAGATAAAAGGAAGTTTCGAAAGAGGCTCTTTAAGAAGAGGAAAAAAGCAGACGATCAAATTAGAAGATTTTCCTCTTTCAGATTTTGACCATCAATAAGAAGAGTTTGATCCATACATTGATTTACAAGAAGTATGAAACTGCATACAATGAGCTACATCTTACAGACACGAAAACCTCAAAGGCAGTGTTCCACCAAAGGTAACTATGATTTTTGCAAGCAGATGAATTCTAAGAAGATGTAGATTATACAGGTGTATCGAGCAGTCGACATCTAAACAGGAATAACAGCTGAGACAAATTGCAGCCTCAAATAATCAGCACACAAGTGAACCTTGGATGCCGGCTGGACAGACTGGTTCCATTTCGTCAAGGCTATACTGGCAGATCCGTGTTATGTCTTCCGAAAAGCAAAGGAAAGTCATCATATTGCTCTGCATAACGGTCCTCTGACAAGTTATTTAGTGATTCATACACCTGGTACATGGAGTATCGGTCCTTGGGTCGGGAAACTATACAATTAGATGCAACTGTAAAGACCTGGAGGATATCATTGTCGTGACCTTTACCGCTTATATCTTCATCGATGGCTTCAACTAGTCGGCCAGAGCTTGATAGTTGATTGACCCAATCTACCAAGTTGCCCTTAAACCCTTCCTCAGCAGAAGTCACTTCTAGCGGTTTCTGCCCAGTCAGCAACTCCAAAAGAACTACACCAAATGCATAAACATCCCCTTTCAGTGATGCCATGAAGGTACTGGAATACTCTGGTGCTATATATCCAAATTCTCCCAATTCACCATTTACGAAGCTACTCTCGTTACTAGATTCTGAGCTCATAAGCCTGGCAAGCCCGAAATCAATTATCCTAGCATCCAAATCATCATCAAGCAGAATCACATTTGAACTTATATTTTGGTGTAAATACGGTGGTTCCCCTCCATGATGGAGCCAAGCAAGACCTCTTGCAGCACCTAAACAGATTCTAAACCTCGAGGGCCAATCCAAATACATCGTCTTCCCATGTATCACCGAATTCAATGTTCCATTGGACATGTGCTTATAAACCAATAGCTTTTCATCCTCCACAATACAATACCCCAACAAGGGAACCAAATTCGGATGCCTAAGCTTACCCAACCTATTCATTTCAGTCCTAAACAGCTTCTCATTAAGCTTACAAGTATTTAGCCGTTTGATTGCCAATGCAGACCCATCAGGCAACATGGCTTTATATGTAGTTCCCATCCTAGTCGAGATCATCACATTTTCTCGACTGAAGTTGTTCGTTGCAACCAACAAATCCACCACCTTAACCTTCACAAGTGGTTTCTGAAACAAAGAAACCTGTGAGAGCTTGTGAGCCCTCAACCTATCAACCCAAGTACCATCAGTATTTCTTCCAAGACCATAACCTTCTTTCCTCCTCTTCCCGGCCCTCGAAAAGTACCACCACCACAACCCAAACCCTAACACCAACGAGGCGGCCGCACCAACCACACCAGCAGCTATTATAATGGCCAAACTCTTCTTACTCAATCCCCCACAGTTAGAAACTGGCTTCCCACACAAGCCATCATTCCCATCAAAGCCAGACTCATCAAAATGACCAAAAGATGCAGGAATTGGGCCAGAAAGATGATTATCAGCAACAGAAAACACATTAAGCCTGTCCAAACTAGACAATTGAGAAGGAATAACCCCAGACAGTGAATTATTAGACAAAACTAACTTGTTCAAATACTTACAGTCCCCAAGATCAGGTGGAATTTGACCAGAAAGCAGATTATTAGACAAGTCTAAAGTAACCAAATAAGGCACCCAAGAACAGATCTTTTCAGGAATTGTACCAGTTAAACCATTACCAGAAAGATCAAGACTTTGAATGCTGGAACAGTACTGCAGAGAATCAGGGATTGTTCCTGCAAGCTGAAAATCTCTGAGCTGCAGACTGATGAGCCTGTTTTCTTTGTCATTCCAGCAGTTTGCACCCACAAACTTGCAGATAAAACCCACATCAGAAGTGTTTGCAAAAGACCAGGAACTGAGCTTGTCTTCTGAGTCTTTAAAGGATCTTTTCAAGCCCTGCAGACACCTGACATCATCTTCAACAACAGCTGCTGCTGAAACAGGAGACAGAAAAAGAAGAAGAAGAAGCAGAAAAGTGGGCAGATCTGAAGTTTGTTGCTTCCTCTTCTTCTTCATCAGTGACAGGTGATACCCAGAAACAGAAAGTGCATTCATACAGGATTACAGGTGAAAAAGGAACAGTTGTGATGAAATTTTTGATGAAAAAAAGATTGGGTTTTTTAGGGTTTGAAGGTCAACTTTTTGGCATGTTCAAGTCTGTGATTATGATGATTAGTTGGCACTTTTGAATGGAAATGTTGAACGGTCCAAGCTTCTGAATGAAGGGCATTTTTCTTTTCTTTCTATTCTACTTTTTTTTTGTAAGTTTGACTCAACTTTACCTTTTTTGTTCTGGTGTGATGGAGGACAGTGAAGTTAGGTGTGGGCGTGTGGGATAAGCCGGAGGAAAGGACGACGACGAGGAACTATATTCTCACATCTCACCCTCCAATTTATCTTTCCTTTGTTTTTTTAAATAATCAACGAAAACTTCTCAAGTTACACTTGAAAAGTATACATTTGATGACGTTTAAAGAGACTATCTCGCGTTCGAATTGTATTTTAAAATTAGTTCCACCTTTTGAATTCAATAAAAGTTATTTAAAGTTTTGCCTCGTGTGACAATAATAATCTGAACAAACAATTTGGCATTTCCGAGTGTCTTATAACTATGACTTATGAGTACCTTCCTCTCCGGTAAGGAACTATGAGAACCACTTTACACCATTAGATATAAAAAAGGGAAAAAATTTCGCCAAAAGCGAATGTCTTTTGTTCACCGTAACAATTGGCGCATAATAGAAAACACACAAATTAATTAGGGTTGGGCTACATCAATTATGGACTTAATTAGTAGAACAATTTATTCACAATTGAGTCAATTTTGGCAAAGTAGTAAATGCTATCCGAGTACAATTGAAGATTTGAAGGTGCAATTAAACTTTTGCATACCTTCATTTAGTGTAGTTGGGGCTCATAAATGGTGAATGCGAGGAGCATGAGAGGCCGAACATAGATTTCAATGTCATATTTCGGGTAAACAACACATTAAAAATGGTTTAAATCCTAACTTGTGAATCTTTTGGACTAAAATGGAGGAATAGAATGGGTAAGAGCATCGCAAAGGAAAGAGGTGAATAAGTAGTTGCATGAGTCGCACATGAGAGTTAACGTCACAAGTTATAGTCAACGCATCAAAAATGAATTTTGGTAGGAAAATGATTTTAAAAAAAAAGTTTTAAAAGATAGAAGATGGAAATCTAATATATTATTTTATATATACTAATAGGCAAACCTTTGACCTCAAGGTTATAATGTAACACTTCAACCACTGAGACAGTGGATGTTTTGTTGATTTTTTTATTAGCTAAATTATACATATAGGATATTAATTCCTAATATTTCGTCCAAATAAATAACAAACATTTCGCCAATAATTATTCTCATATATTTTACACTAAGTTATTTGGAAATAAAATTTGACCATTTCTTCAATTTTGACCGAAATTTTACCATAAATAGTAAGTATATATTCCATTAATATCAAACTAGGATGAAGGCCCGTGCATTGCATGGGTCACATGATAATGTTTTCTATTAAAAATGATATATAAAATGAAAACTATAATTTTCACGGGGGATCATGTACGACTAAAACTTAGATGTCCAACAAAATAATATATGTTTTATATATAATCAGGGATTAGTGTAATCAAATGGGATATGAGAATTAGGTCATTTATGATACAGCTTGAAAAATACGGAGTAGTTAATTTAGTTCGTAAGCAATGAATCGTGTCTTTATGTCAGCATATATATAAAACTCCAATTTAGATCAGTTTGGATGTTGTCAGATGGATCATGGGGACCTTAGTATGTATATATGTATGATTAGAAATAGAGTTTGTTATTGTGTTTAGATGGATACCAAATAGTTTAATAATATTATTAAATTTAGTATGTGAGTTTTTGAGTTTATATGAAAATCAAATACTTTTAATATTATAAAATTCTCAAAACTCTCTACAAATCCCCGGTTAATGTGAGAGTTACAAAAAAGCATCCTTTAATAGTATAGAAGGATTTGAGAATGATCATTTCTTACGTGAAACAAAAAATTATATATTATGTTACGTTTATGTTGGAAATAGTTGTATATGATTGTTATGCAACGCGGTGGGTGTAATCAGACTAATACAAACATGCATCAAACAAAGAATATGGGCGCGAGTAGCTAAGCCGAAAGTTAAGACGCTAACAATGAGTTTCGCGGGTGATACCAACAAATATGTTCCGCGGGTGAGTTAGTTATGACAGTTATATGTTAGCTAATTTTAAGATAATACGGACTATACTGTATAAGTGCACGTACAAAACCAATTTTGTAAGAAAATGCTTGATTGCTAAATTTTAAAGATAAAAAAAATATATTGTTAAATTCATACTTCGTCCGTCCCACTTCATCAAACACCCGTAGGTATATGTAGTGGAATAAGAAACTATGTGAATATTATTGTCTATTATGTGAATATATAGCAAATTCACCCACTTCGATCAATTGAGATGTTTTGGTCCTATCGAATACGGAGTACATAATAATTCGTAAAATTGGACCTAAAACTAACAATCATATACTCCATTTGAACCGCAGGGAGTAGAGTTTAGGTGGTGTTGTTTACATTTTTTTTTTGAGGGGAAAATCGGTCTCTTATTGATTAATAGAGTTTGCAGACATAAGATCTGCTACAATTACATCATTTAGCCAGCTTGGACCGGGACTATCCCATGACACATCCGAATCACTTCTTAAGCCACACCTAGCTACTCGGTGGGCACAACAATTAGTATCCCTATAACAAAAGTTGAAGGACACCTCATCGAAAGCTGATAGCAGATATTGGAATTAGCATCCCTATAACAATTAGCATCCCTCATGAAAAGTTGAAGGACACCTCATCGAAAATTGTTTACATTGAAATCCATGAATCGACGTAAAATATTTCACTAAATCTCATACTTATTAAGTTGTTTTAATTTTACCGAATACATAACTCTTCTAAAATCATATTAAATTAAATATGATAAATTTACAATGAAATAGGGCAACCGTGCAATTTTGCACGGGTCTACGACTAGTATATATCTAAAAGCGAATAATTTGGAGCGCATTGAGGGCGTTGGGAGGTCAAGAAATGCAGGGAGAGAGTCCAACATTTGTTAAACTGTCACATTATGTATTAAAGTAATCCACATTTAACGTTAAAAAATGCACAAACATAGTCCAATATTTGTTAAATTCTATGTAAATCCTACAAGTTTAAGACATTAAAAATGCACAGAGTCCAATATTTGTAAAGCTCTTTTGTAAAACAGTTATCAACTTGATTCATAATATAAACTGTTATAACTTGGACTACGTATATCCGAATATTGCGATACATGTGTCATTAAGTTCGTGTTGAAATGTACTTCAATATAAGATCCATTTATACATACTTTTGATTTGGTCGTGATATATCGACAAGTTTAACACTTTTGTGAAAAATGCTTAAAAAATGAGTATTATCTAAAAATTGTAACACCCCGCATTTTTGGGAACCTAAATTATTAAGGGTGTTACGTTTTATGATGTACTTGAGGGGTTTATTAATAATGTTTTATTGGAATTCGATTGAATTATTATGGGATTTCTCATTATAGAATTACACAAGAGGATTCGTTAATCCTTCACATTTGGATCGGGTTTGTGGATCACGCAATCCACCTAATTAGCTAAGCCCAAACCCGAGTTATTCTCATACCCGTATACATATATACATATTAAACCCTTGTTTTCTTCTTAATCAGTCGGCCTCCCCTTTCCCTCTCTCTCCTTTTCGTAGCCTCCACCCGCAGGAAATTCCCAGCACCACTATATCAACTTCAAACACACACAACTCTCACATACGACCTTTGTTTACGTCATGGTTGGTGGCGTTAGAACCGTGCTTTCGATACGAATCCAAAAATATATAGATCATGTTAAGATTACACTGGATGCTCCCTGTGGAGATATTTTAGTGGAGCTGTGCCTATCTACCCGAGATCTGTTTCGCCCCCTCGATACTTTGATGATTCCCGTTGACTCCTAGAATATTTTGGGACGGGATTTTGTGAAGATGTTTCTAACTCTATTTGTAACAACATATCAAAAATTGGTAAGATCTGTATTTGTGTATCAAAAATTATATTAGAATAAGTGGGTAAACCTTAATTCATGTTTATGGTTCAGTGTCAGGTTGATTCCCGTTGATCCGCTTAGAGTTTGTGGACGAAATTCGGAGGAGACGTTCCTGACATAACGTTTTATGACATACTCAAATTTGGTGATCATCCGATATTGTAGGTAGACGTTATTCATGTTTGTTTGCTACTGTCTCCTTTTGGGTTCATGATGTATTCGTGTTAATTGTGAGATTTATGACTTGTGGTTTCACTTTGTGAATTAGGGGATTATTGTTAAGGTTGTGATTGGTTGGGTATGATTGATTATGAAAATTTGATGTTAGACTAAAAAGGAGAAATGGTTTACCGTTTGAGGTAAGAACGTTGATCATCCAAAGTTTAAGCTTGATTCCAATATCATTCTCTTGAGCTTCCACTATCGTTTCATGTTGATCGATTGATTTTCTAACCTCTATTGTTTCCCATTGTTCATTCATGCTTCTATAATGTCATGATTATTATATCACTCATTGTCATTGAGTTTATTATCTATGTTTCCGGCTACGGCCCTTTATAGATTGAAAGAGCGGTAGCACAAATTAATACACTTAAAGATTGTCATAAGAATTTCATAAGTATAATCGAGTACCCATCTAGAGGGCGGACTTTGCGCCGTCGCCATGTCATAAAGACATGTTTTTATTAACCTCTGATCAAGGTACATTTTCTAGGTTGGAGATCAGCTACCAACCTCCTAATTGACTTCCTCCTAGGGGTAGTACGTCCTACCGTCCCCCTAGCGAGGGGTGTGCACACTCGAGTCTTTAGGGTAGTCATATTGTTACTCTAGATGTGGGATGACTTGGGGTAGGGCCCTTGTCCATGCTAGGGACCTTGTAAAGGCCCTAGAGATTTACTAAAGAAAAAGAATGCTCGAAAGCAAATAATATATGTAATAACGACATCACCGTGTTGGAGGACTGCCTCTGCGCTCCACACGAGTCGTGCACGACTCCGCACGAGTCGTGTACACCGCTATGCTTTGTGACTTGTGTCGGTCCCAGACGAGTCGTTTTATTTCTTCGTTTCTTTGCGTGGTTTGTTCTTTTGATTGTTAGCTACGCGCCATGAAGGTGCGTATCTTATCCCTTTACTTTGCTTGCTTAAACTTCTTACTCGGCCTTTGCTGACGTTCTTTTCTGGTTTGTTCCCTACCTTATTTCTGGGGCCTGTATCATCTTCGATGGTGCAGTTGACAGGTTTTGAAGGTTGATTGCTTTGCTTGCTTGGACGTTATGCATATCATGGGGATAGTTTGAATAGCAGTCGTCCAACGTTATACATTTGGAACGATTATTACTTTATCATTTGTTTTGGATTTCAAAGTTTGTAAGCTTAATTATAAGTCTTCCGATGTCTATTCCGTTATTTATTAGAGTTGTTTGGATATATTTAGCCTTGCAGTTGACTTGGTAGTCAATTGCGGCATAACAATCCTAAATAAAGACGTTTATCGTTAGTAAAAAATTAGGGTTGTTACAAAAATAGAGTATAATACTTTGTACAATAGTAATTTAATGAGATTAGGAGACATCTTCACTAACAAACATTTAATTATTTGTCAAGTTTAATTATTTATTTTAATTAATAAATAAAAATAGGCGATTATGATAAAGTGATATGTGCAACGCACGGGATTTTCACCTAGTAATGTTATAAAAGGTAAGAGTTTGGAACATTTTGCTTTTAAAAGGTGTAGGGTCCGCATTTCTGTTTCTTGAGAAAGTCGTGATCACCACTCAATCCTTAATTTGTATGGTTTTAATTGTTTGACAGGTGTCTTTTACGAGAATGCTCAAACTCTGTGTCGATATGTTGCAAAAAAAAAAGTGTATAGTTTAAACAGTCTTTACAAAATACGGTTTCTCTGTTCGCCTTAACAAGGAGCACAAAACTTTCTTATTCTTATTTGTTATTAAGGAAAACGAGATTTTGGAATTTTCGTGGTGTGGGTAGCAAGAATCTTACGGAATTAGTATAATAGCGTTATTTGAAACAAATTCATAAACCCCCAAGAGCTAATTATCTTATTGCAAGTTAAGGTATGTTAGGAGGTATTTGGTTATTTTGGAAACAAAGCTCATCAATAAATTATCTCTAAGAACTATTTTTGATTCCGTATGGTTTAAAAGTTTTGAACCTCCAGATTTTAATTTAAATAGCCGTTCTATTGTCATTTTTGTATAAATTCAAGGGATGAATTAAGCATCTACATCAAATCTCTCTTTATGTCGTTTTTATTTATGGAAGATTTCAATTAACTAAAATAGGCTACTGTTAAGAAATGGGTGCACCTTTATGTAGTACTAGATTTGTTGGACTAGCTGAATTTATGTATGACACTAATGTTGTAACACCCCCAATTTCCTGGGATTTTAGAAAATACAATTGATTTGAAACAAGGATAATTGGGAGTGTTGACGCCACAATTGACACCACAAAAGTCAACCGTTAAGGCAAGGGAAATAAGGTAGTAATCGTTTATCAAACTCGAAGGCCAAATATAAAAGTTACATCACAAAAATTTATCCAATACAATTCTCAAATTAACTTAAACAACATGTGGAAGTGGAAACAAGTCTGATGAGTTGAACTCCGATCTATCATTCTAATCGGGGATCGTCTCTATGACAAACACAACAGTTTTCTACAACTAACCGGCAGTACAAGAAAACATGGAAACCATCAACCAAACAAGTTGAGTAAGAAGGCACGCACTAATCTAGAAAACGCTTTTATCTTATTATTATTAATCAATTCGGACAATGCAAACTTCAAATCTTCTAAGCATTCAATGGAATCGAAATACAATCATTCTTATCAATCATATAAAGCAATGAAGACCTTTTAATCCTTTAAACACTCAAACACATCGAGAAGACGAAAACGAAAACAATCAAACCATTTTAGTAATCCAAAGATTTATTTTTTCTTACTCAAAATAGTTTTCGTTCGCCTCCTTCAACCAGTTTTCCCGAATGCACGCATCCCCCTTGGGACCTATTCCCGAGGGGATGAGATAAATGTTCATGGTGGGATCAATCCACCCTATCTCGATCTACATATATACATTGTGCAAATTAATCAAATTAATCATTATGGCTACCCTGTACTCCAAACTAATTTAGCTTCAAAAGCCACTTTTAAAATGCAAAGTCGTTTAATTCCAAGTTCAAATCATAAAGTACTAGATAAAAATCAGCAGAGATTTCGTATGAAAAATAATAATAAATCTCCTACTCTTATATGTTGGGATAAGATTTGCGCTCCAAAAAGTACGACTGGTTTGGGCCTACAATAAGTTGATGTGCCAAATCAAGCCATGCGGCTAAATTTTTTATGGAAATTTTTAACAAATCCTGGAATATTTGGGTTAAAGTTATTAAGAAAAATATATCAAATCTTCAAATCTATTTGATCATACTCCTTCTGCCATTCGTGGCATTGGAAGAAACTCATGTCACTTGGAAATTTTTTCAGGAAAGGACTTTGTTGGCAAGTAGGTATTGGTCGAGACATTAACTTTTGACATGACAAATGGGTACTTGCGAAATCACTCTCTAAACTAGCTTTGAGTGTCAATGATATTCAACCTGTGGTGAGTGTTTCTCAATATATTACTGATAGAAATCAATGTGATATTTACCGACTTATTTCTTCCCGTGGATGTTATAAATAATATCTGTAGCACTTATATCCTTTCTCATTATAAATTTGAGTGATCAAGTATTTTGGGGATTATCAACAGATGGATCGGTTTCGACTAAATCTGCTATTTGGTTAATGCAAGGTGTCGTAGACAAGACTCCAACAAAAATGTAGTTTTTATTGGATTTGAAAATATGATTTCCCAAACAAATTAAAACTAAAAGTTTTATTTGGAAAGCTTATTTGCTTGGATGGTCTATCCACTCTAGATATGCGTAGGCATGTCTAAGCCCCAGCTCAATGTGCGTTCTATGATCAACATTTGTAAAACTCGTACCATATGGACTTTTCTTGTCCATTTATAGATGATGTAGCAAAAAATATGACCTAAATTTACTTCAAAAGTTCACATAAAGTAATAGCTAGTCACAATATTGTAAATCGCTTGTTTGACTACAATCTAGAACTTCTTATACAGTCAACGAATCATAATTATGTTCAAATTCTTCTCTTTATTTGGTGGAATGTATAGTTCGTTAGAAATACTCCCCCCGTCCGAGTTTAACCACCCCACATTTCTTTGCGGGATGTCCAAGTATAAACACCTCATTTCAAAATCTTCTAAATGGGGTAATTTTTTTCCCACCCATTAAACAAACCATTCATTACCTTCAACAATAATAATAAACCCCATTTATAAAATTTACATTTCAACCAAAAAAAAATTAAAAAAAATAAAAATAAAAAATAAACCCCATTGAATATTCTACTAGAGTTTGGGTCGACTCGGGTCCATCGGAGGTTTTGGATTTGGCGGCCGAGGATTTTATGTCTGCGGTTACTTAGTTGATCAATAAAGAGACCTTTCATTTCAAAAAATAAAAAATAATAATAATAATAAACAAATCACCAACTATCTCCATAAATAATAAACAAACTCTCCATTATGTCCAACAAATATAAACAATCTTCAAATGCCTTAACCTTTGTGAAAAGGGTAATGAGGTATTTAAATTTGGACGAAGGGAGTAGTTTAATCTTTAAAAGTGAAACACTTTCGGTTGATAAAGTTATTTTTTTGAGATTTCATCGTTACAAGATTGATTATTTCTTATAAAAGTTGGATATAGATTACCTTGATTCTTGTGTATCAATACAAGTTTCTCATGCAATAAGTCTTAGCTTGTGTCAGACGGCGCTAGTGTGAAACCATCTTATTCATTTCTATAGTGACATCTTTTACGATTTTAGTATCATTATATTTCTTTTAGTGATTCATTTAAATCACAACAAATGCGGTTAGTTGTAAAATAAGACGATTACTAAAAGAAATAGAATTGCCACAAATAATGTTAAACTAGTTTTTGTACCCGTGAAATCACGGGTCTATTTATGAGTTTCTAAAGTTAGCGGAAATAATAGCTTTATCTCTAATAATAGCTGCTCTACGTGCCTTATCACACATGTAATAAAATATTGGGTTTTGATCCATGAAAACCTCCAATTAGTTTCCAAACTTTGACACCGGCCACTATAATCAAACGCCTCTTATTATTTTATATTGTAAGTGATATATTCAAAATATTAAAAGATCTTTTACTGTAGATCAAATGCTTAATCTTGAAAATGGGAAGTTTGGAATCCACAATATATGTGCAAGGTATAATTTTTGTTTTATAAAGCCTCCAATTTCCGTAACTCTATGGCATGCTTGACGACATTTTTATAAGAATATGGCTTGCCAAATGCTCCTCTCAAAAATTACAACATAGGAATTTCAATCTTATAAGAGTAGAACCAGGAAGGATAAAAAAAAAAAAAAAAAAAAAACAGTAAGAAATTGCTGATGAGTTGGAAATAATATCAACATTCAAAAGGTCTGATCTTCTTATTATAACAAAACTGATTCCACCAAAAGGATTCCACCAAAAGGATTCCACCTGTAATGCAGCAGGAATCTGCCATGTAGGCTTTGATGGTAGACAAAGAAGACAATTAAAGTTATAGTAGTAAATTACTCATATATCAAGAATAATATTGGTAAAGAAGTCCAAGCAGATTGATATACTTCAGCTTCCTTTATTTGAAACAAAATGACACAAACAGAACAATGTGAAGGCCTTACATGAATGTGACTGGAACATCTCATATCATTCCATATTAGCGTACAAATTATAGTAACGCTACGTGACGTTAAAAAAAAAGCTGCCCATCTTCTGAATGAAGTATGTCAATATTTTATCCTTATCTGATTCCACACTGCAATACCTTGGTTTTTAGTGGAGCTCCAGAAGGCTCACAACCTCACACTTTGATCTCAACAACACAACTTTGGCTTGCAGCTTGTGGATTAAATCATACGATACAGGCGTATTAGTGTGACCCCTTAGTAGATAAGCAGAAAATTAGTAGATGAAAGAATAAAATAAAGTCGTTAAAACAGTAGGTGCATCAAATGTTTCAAAATCAATATCAAGAATTACTCATATAACACATTGACGGAACATATCAAATAATGACCATTTTAGTCATGCCATATTACTTTTATAACTGATTTGATTTCCTAAGCCTCTAGCCTACAAATTTATTTATTCTGGAATCAGTTAGAAATGATTCGTAGTTAAAGGGTGCTGCTAGTTTAAGTAGACTGTTCAAGTGTTCATCAGTATACCAGCATACCATTCAGAACCTAAGGCGCAATATGCCTACCTGCCTTATACTCCATATATATATCCTTTCTCACAATATGTTAAAGATCAACAAAATCCCCAAAATCAAAATCGTCTTATAGCGCTAACCATTACAACATTTTCAACTGTTAGTGGCAACTAATTATCTATATTGAAACCAATCACCATATATGGTAAACAAGATTCCAACGCTGATCAGAGTCTATTACACATTGCCCAGTAAGTGGGTTCATTGACACGTTAGACCAGCAATCATAAAATATGATTTATGAAGTAAGGATAGTAGAAGTGAAGAACTCATGTTTCGATCATAAGATGGACAAAGCTAGAAAACCAACTGAAAATCAAGTCTACCCTCTTCCCGTTTTTTATTCTAATCATGTTATGCTGAATAGTGGGCTTGGTTTGGTACATTCGGATAAAATCCCTAAAAGTAGCATTGCACATTTGATAAAATGTATAATTTTTCGTGGAATTTTCATTCTAGAGTTCTAAATTTGGAGCTTTGATAGATTATTGCACGACTATGAAAGTAACTCCTTTTCAAACTAAGACTCAACCTGTTATCAATCAACAATTCAAGACAAAACCCAAAAACTGTTAGAACCCTAATACAGGTTTCAAGTTATGTTCAAACAAACACAAAAATGCACAATTTATCTTCTAAATGGAACACCTTGCTGACACATATGATCATATATGTAAACCAATCGTAACATGAGCAACAAACAGGTCTTGAAAGTAAACTTATCGTGATTTGTGATACTTAGTTACTAACCATACTATCACACCAAATCGATCATCTATACAATCAAATTTGGCTGCACCAAAAGTTACATCTCAGTATAAATTATTATTAAGAATAGATCCCTCTATCATGAAAGAACACGTAAGGACAAACTCAGCACTCCAATCTCGAATTTATTGTTTCACAAAAAATGAATCAGAACCAAACAAATTGTGTACAAAGTTATATTTTAAGGGAAGCACACATGAGTACCTTCCTAAAGTCTCAGAGTAAGAGTAAAATTGACAGATTGATCTAGCAAACATGCCAATAAAAGCAAAGCCTAATTTCTCTTAACTGTTGAAACTAAGATTGGGGTGCAATCTGATAGTCTAATTTTGGATGAAAGAGCCATGATTTGGTCTTGATACCCAGACAATGTAATCAGGGTTAAGAACATATAATTGTGAAGCTGCATCCAATCGAATTTTGTGGACTTGCAGTATAAAATTTCAACAAAGATTGTAGATTGATATAAAATAAAATAAAATAAAATAAAAAAAAGTAAAATGATATCTCCACTAAACACAACAGAGGCTCACCTAAGAATGATAAATTCCTATTTTTCCGAAGTTTACGAAAGCCTTATCGAGGAATAAAAGCAAACCTTGCATTTTTCATCAGGTTGCAATAGTAGTGCTGACACATAACTAACGTTACCACCTCCTACACATCTTCTTATTCTTCTACATAATTGATATTGTATTAGACCATCTACTAATAACATGCCTTATTGCTATTAACTGAACCTTATAATTAATAATACTTGGAATCAAAGGCATGAAAGACTAAAACATTAATTTGAATTAAACAGGGGAAAAAAAGAAGATATTTTTACCTATTTAGTGAGTGATCATTGCTTAGGCAAGAGCCAAGGGTAGAGAGTTCGGCGCCGCTGGTGTTTACCCGGAATTTGTATCTATTTCGCAATAATCGGCGTCTCATAAAATACTGTGTATGTAGAGGATACAAAATTGTCGGAATTCTCGCACGGGATCGTGTCGCCAATGAGGTACGCCTTTCCTGCCGCCGCCACGGAGTACACGCCAGGGATGCCTTGGTACGCCACAAGCAAGGTGGATGTCCAATATGTACACAAAGATGGTAAAAGCCTGAAGGCTAAATGAGAGGGTTAGAACAACAATCATGACCTGATGCGAGAATTGGAAAGTATCTCTACCAGAATCCAGTATTCGGCAACCTTACTACCCAAGTTTTTGCCAATTGAAAATTGTGAATTCAGAAAGTTAAGATAGAAATTGCAATTACATAGAGCAAAACTAAAAATTACCTTGATCTCTTGCCAGAGATTATAAAGATCTTTATCTCTCTTCCCGTGCTTCGGTATGAACCTTGTCAAACATAAAGTTATAGTAGTAAATTATTCATATATAAAGAATAATATCAATGTATACTATTAAACGATCATCAATATGATAAATTTGCTCCTCTAATTTTCCAAAAAGAAAAGGCAGTAGTCTATAAGTCTCATCTAAGTTTACCACTTTTTTCATTATAATTATAAAAAGTGCCAGAGATCATATATCATTTTCGCCCTAAACCCAATGTTTCAAAGAGCTTACTTTCTACATTAATAGATTTGATTCCGAGCAATACAAATTTAAAGCTTGCTCAATCACCACACCGAGCAAGCCAGGAGGCAGCCCGTCCATGTGAACAGAAATAACAACTCTAAGCAAAACACAAAATTCCGAATATAAGTAAAATCCTTTCATAACGTAGCTGTTTGAGGATTAAGTAATGAACAAATAGATCTGAAAGGGAGGAGTAGTAAATCAATAAAATAGATTAAAAGTTCAATGCACTTACAAAAACCATCACTTTGATATTTTGCCTCCTCCCTTATCACATATACCATATTTCAGGTGGGCATGACAGAAGTATGGAAGTTTGTGGGACTCCTTTGTCCTCAAATGTTCCTGGAATTTCATCAGTTGGATACAATCAATAAAAAATGAAACGCAAAATGCCAACAATAATCGAAGACCTACTGAATTGTTGTTGACAGTGACACAAACATATTTGCTGTACCTAAGATTTCGTTTGGTTATAAAATGTTACCAATTCATGTTCAAAAGAAAAGGCAGTAGTTCATCTTCATGACATGGAACTGAAAGCATCGAACTATAATCAAAACCACATATAACCCAATAGCTGAATAATTTAACTCAAATGTTAGCTACAAAAGAGATATATTTCCGTATTACCTTATCCCACAAACCATCAGAAGCCACTATCAGGAACTCGCAGTCCGAATTTTAAGTGAACATGCTGAACTTCTGGCTCACTGATTATCCACTCTTGCCAATGCTGGTCTCCAATAGCTCTTGACACTGCAAACGCGTCCAATTGCCGCTTCGATCACATGAATTGCATCACCCACATATAATCAGGTGAGATAGGTACTCAGCAACACCTGTGACCTGCCCATTCAATAGTACATACTCTTTGAAACGAAACCCGAAAATCACAGGCTTAATACTGGTAATAAGCTGTAAAATGTCCTCTAAATGTCCATCAATATCACACTTTAACAGAAAAGCAAAGAAAGGATGGGAATTCATGATCAATCGTAATTCCAAAGGATATTTAAAAAAAAAAAATGAACAAAGAAGAGGAGCTCATATTCAGAATCAAGGTGTGTAGTAACATATGCAAATCAGCGAAAAATTGAATTTGATTGTTTCATTGTTACTGTAATAATTGAAATGAAAAATTCTATATAATAAACCAACGAAAATGATATGAGCAAGAAAATTAATTGAACTTAATATGATTGATTGATCAATACAAAATGCAGGAAGATAAGTCAGAAAATTATATGAGCAAGAAAATTACAACACCAGCGAAAGGGTGAACTTTACATGAACAACTGAGGAAGAAAATCACACCAAAAAAAAGAAGAAATAAATCACCTGAAATTATTTTTGAAGGAGCCAATAAGAAAGCTTTAAAAAGGCGGCAGAAGGAGAGGAAGTCGTCTTCGTCGAGGGTGATCGAAGGTTGCGACGGTAGCGGGGAGGAGTTGATATCGAGTAAGTCGTCCATAAACGAATAGAGGAGAGAAAAAATTAGGGGTTTAAGGGGAGAGCAGAAGATGAGGAATGCGGTGATGAGTTTGCGGCGACGATGAGTCAGGATTGTTGATGGTGAAGAGGAAGGAAGGCGAAGAAGAGGAAGAAGAGGGCATTTAAATTCCATAAAAATGAAATTCAATTTTGTTTGGTTCTTTATGGTGTTGAGGGAAGACGGAAGGTAGATGAGAGGCTATTAAAAGTTAACAGTTCATCTTGTGTAGTTTATGGCGGAAGGCGAAAGATTCTGATTTCAAACAGGAGGAGGGAGAATGATGACGTGGAGAGAGTATAATGAGGCCAAACCTACAAATGACAAATCAGGTTTTTTTTTTCAAGATCGCAGCAAAAATCTGACACCTAGGCTGAAATGTTAGCCTATTAATAGATAAGTATAGACTTGTCACTTTTTAACCAAGTAAAGCGGTCTCACAATAATTTATTGTGGCAATTATTACTGTGAGACCGTCTCATATGAGACATTACCTTTCTCATGATAAGAACCATTATAGTGGCGGGAGAACATCTTTCGACATAAGCCACCGTTAGACTATTTCAAATTAAATTTACATGGATCTAAACTTATGATGGAAAGTCTTCTTTAGGTTATGTTAGGAATTCTAGTGAAATACCTTTAATATTTGGGGCTCCAGCTTTTAAACCTATGGGTATCTTTTTTGTAGAAGCATGCTCGTGGTTCTATGTGTTAGAGAACCATTTCAATCTAAAGTCTTGAGGTTCAATAATTGGTTTTATACCTTAACACGTCCCCTCACGCGTATGCCCTTTGAACTTGAAGGGTGGAGATAATGAACATGCCCCGCCCATACCATGTGCTTAATAATCCACTTGATAGAGGAGGCGGCTACCAGGATTTGAACTCGATGTTAGAGAACTATCTCAACCAAAAGTGTAGATCTCATGGTTGAAACTCAATAATTGGTTTTATTGATAAGAAAGATCTCTCTCCCACGCATGCTAGCGGAACAATCCTCAAGGCTTTAAGTTTAGGTATATAACTGAACCCTATGTCGCTACTTTATTAGATATAAAAAATGTTATAATTGAAGGAGACAATCTTTGTTTAATAAAATCATTTCTATTCGTCGTGGTTGGAAAGCTCAATGAGAAATTTCAAACCTTATTGAAGATATCCTAATTGATTTTACGTCTTTTCAATACAACAACAACAACAACAACCAAGCCTTATTCCCAAAATGATTTGGGGTCGGCTAACATGAATCGTCATCCAGTAACCGTCTAGTGTACGCCAAAAAATTTCGAAAACGTTGTAAACATGTTAGAAGTATTTAAACAATTTCAAAGGAAATTTAGAAAGTCGTCAAAATAAATAAAAAAGTTTAAAAAATATTGCAAAAAACAGATGAACTTTGAACACAAGTTAAAAAGTTTTGGAAAAATAGTTGGAAAAACCAAACAAATAAATCAAAAGGGGTCAGAAAAGGTCCTCCACATGGATAGAGTCTCGCCACCCTGCCCTATCCAACACCATACTCTCTTGATGGGGCCAATAAGATTGGAGACTTTATGGCCAACTCGGGGCTTTCTTGCCTTCTCTCTCACTTTTCTTATCTGGAGCAAACTTAGGTTTTCTGACCTCTAAAGAAGAAGAAAAAAAAAAGAATAGCTTTAAAAAGGTGGGATTTGAAAATTAAATTTGTACTCAATTTTTCGGGTAAATGAGCTAAAACAATTCTTTCTTTTGAAGGGTAAAGCATTTCATTTTTCGTGCTGACGTCCCGACACATACGCAACCCATTTAGATTATTGTGCTGGTTAAACCGACGCTTCCACATTGTTGTTCGTTAAATTCGTATCGTGTTAACATGTCAGTTGTGATAATTTTTGTGAGCCTCGAACTTGAGCAAGAACCGACAGCTCCCAAGGCAGAACAAAAGCTAAATATACCGAAGCAAAGATACACCCCGTCACCTCCTTTCCACCTGTATAAGTTCAAACAAACCCAACTTTTTTCCCTTGTTCCTTCTGTCATTTGGGGTCCAAACAAAGGACGGACAAATAGACAGCTGAATTATCCTCAACCTTTTGTTCCATTTCTCTATCCTTTAGATCTTATTAAATTGTATTATGTCCCATCCAAGTCAAAAGTTGTACAACTATACAAGGACTTTGATCACAAGCTTTACTTCCCCCCAGGTTAACTACTACTCCCTCCATTTCATTCATTTCTTTACGTTGGGCTTGGGTTCCCCTCACAAAACCCGGCCCGACGTAAAGAAATGAATGAAATGGAGGGAGTACTATACATATACAATACATACCAAGTTTTTTTGTAAGGAACGCAAAATCTTACAACTACTCCAAATTTTGAGTTGAAAGATATGCAAATGTTGAAGAAGATGTTAGGGTGCACCGGCATTAATAGGAGTAACCCTACGATTACAGGGTACTCTTCGCGTAACATTATTGAGTCCTCATCTTCATTGCCTGCTCCATTGCCCAAGTGGCCTGAAGGTACGTCCAAAACTGAAATGTGTTATGTTCATGTGATTAGATAACATTTTTTTAAAGTAAAGTTTCAAAAATAATGCGAAAGCGTTCAGGTGGGATCTAGTGCATTAGTGTTAGTATGTATGATCTCATCATCTCACTCGACTACTCGAGCAATGCCTGAGTGCTTTGAATCCTTGATGGCATTTGTAATAGTGTTAATTGTTATGATCGCACCCAAACTAGTAAATTGTGACGAGGATAATATAAGTACATGAAAATGTCTATTAACACTCTCGAGCTGTAGAACATAAACATGTATTGCACGAGTACATGTCGAAACATAGATCACTACACACAAAGCTTGTAGTTATATAAGACTTGACATGTAAGAATTACAATGAAGTTTTTGTTGTTTAATTTCTTCAACCAGGTAATGGATTTGCCAGTGGAAAAATTAATCTTGGACAAATCGAAGTTGTAGAAATAAAAACGTTCGATTTGATTTGGAGCTCAAATCTATCAAAAGACAAGAAAAAAGGTGTTTCATTCTACAAACCTGTTGGCATACCTGAGCAATTTTTCAGCCTCGGTCACTACTGTCAACCCAACAACACCTCTTTAGATGGTTCTGTTCTTGTGGCTAAGGATTTGATGAACTACAACAACAATGATTCTGAAACTAAACTATCTGCGGCTCTTGAGAAGCCTTTAGACTATTCTCTAGTTTGGAATTCGGGCCAGGACACGAGTGCTCACGATCAAAGTGGTTACTTTTGGTTACCTCAGGCTCCACCAGGATACAAAGCATTAGGCTTTGTTGTAACCAACAACCCTGAAAAACCCGATTTGACCGATGTTAGATGTGTCAGGGAGGACTTGGTTGATGATTGTGAGGCGTACAAATTGTTAATTGAGACGCATTCAAAAGCTCAGAACACTACATTTAAGGTATGGAAGACTAGGCCGTCTAGCCGAGGCATGCTTGAAAGAGGAGTATCTATGGGAACGTTTTTCTGTTCCACTAGTACTGGAGATGAAGATATGATGACTACATCATGCTTGAAGAATTTAGACCGTGATTTGAACGCAATGCCAAACCTTGATCAGATTCATGCACTGATGCAAAATTACGGTCCAACTGTGTTTTTCCACCCTAAGGAAGTCTACTTCCCATCATCTGTCTCATGGTTTTTCCAAAATGGAGCTCTTTTGTACGCAGCAGGACAGTCTAAAGGCGAACCTGTTGACGCCGAGGGCACCAATTTGCCTTCCGGGGGAGGAAATGACAGCCAATTCTGGCTAGATTTGCCAATTGATAATACAAGGGAAGTTGTTAAACAAGGTAACCTAGAAAGTGCAGAGCTTTATGTTCATGTGAAACCTGCATTTGGTGGTACTTGCACTGATCTCTCAATGTGGATATTTTACCCTTTCAATGGACCTGCCAGTCTGAAGATCGTATCAGGGGGCATTGGCTTAGGCAGGACTGGAGAACATGTAGGGGATTGGGAACATATTACGCTTCGTGTAAGCAATTTCGATGGCAGACTTGACAGCATATATTTCTCAGAGCACAGTGGTGGAGTGTGGGTGAATGCCTCTGATTTGGAGTTTGTTCAAGGGAACAAAGCCGCGATATACTCATCTAAAAGTGGTCATGCGAGTTACCATGATGCTGGATCTCATCTTCAAGCGGTGTCATCCTTGCTTAATGTTGGGCTTATAAATGATTGTAAGAGAAGCAAGTTCATCGTGGATTCTAGCACCAAGTATCAGATTGTCGCGGCTGAGTACCTTGGGCAGACTGTAACTGAGCCAAATTGGTTACAGTTTATGCGAAGATGGGGGCCAGACGTTGTGTATGACTCGAAGGTTTTGAATTCTAAACTCAGAAACATTGCTGATAAACTTCCGAAAGAGATTTTTCGCCAGGAAGGTCCTACAGGGCCAAAGGAGAAGAACAATTGGTCAGGTGATGAAAGATGGTAGAGATCAGAATGTTCCAATGTGGTAAATCCTGAAGTTGGGAGTTACTACAGTCTCCAAAACTATGAATGAGTCTTATTATGTCAGTATGGCAAAGAGTGTATAGAAAGTGCGAATGTAGTCTGTGAACATTGAGATTTGAAAGTGTCTGTAAATTACCATTTTATGTAAAAGGATTACCAGTTTTGTTTGTATTTGATTACGTTGTAAAGCTTCTGAATCACATTCAATATCAAAAGGTAAAGTACTGAGTATTGTCCAAGATGATAATCTTAGCTCTGTCAAAAGAAAAAGGATGAGCATATTAACAACTTACAAGATATTTGGTCGAGAATCTGACTCTGCAAATCTATCACTTTCCAATTGTTAATCTTAGAAGCATTATTAGTTTTATTTTGAACATCAAGATCACGAAAGTTGTACTCGTAACATAAATGTTGTTGGTGAAAGTTGTACCAATAATCAATCACCTTGTTACTAATATAAATTGACGCCCTACCAATTGCAATCATGGTCTAGTCTCCACCACCTCCAACTACTAACAATTATTAACATGATTCTTGTTCCCTACTCGGCTACTCACTTATTTGCCATTTGCTGTCCCATTTTGCAGTGAAATCTTCTGCGAGATAGACCAAAATTTAACTATGAAGTCCATGCATTTTCAAAGTTATTACTATCTCGTACTAAATTTTAACTTTCCTTTGAGATCAAAATAGTGATAATGGTTCATGTATTAATGTCGAATTCCGTAAAAATAGTCGAGCTCTCACTTAAATTAATACAAAGAAATGTTCAATCCATCAAGGAAACTGTGATCCGAAATATCAAGATTCATCAACTCACCTAAGGTTATCGAATAGTATCCCTAGATCCGAAATACATATCTCACTAACAAAAATATTTCTCGCTTCATGTCAAAATGAGTGTCTATTTGTATTACGAATTTACGAGGACAACATCTCTATTTCGAAGATTACGTTTAAGTTCTCCTCACCAACAATCCAACACCGTAAACCAGATCCGAAGACACAGGTCAGGTCCCACAATCTAGAAACAACTAACCACTCGCCTTGAGTCTTTTTCTCGTTTGACAAGGAATCGTCATTCTTTTCTTCTTCCCACCTCTGTGATTTGGGATCCAACAAAATGGCAGAATTTAGCCAACTAAATTCTCCTCTCTTCTTCTCTCTCTTTTTCCCTCTCCATCTCCCAAATTTCCCCATCTCCCATCATATTCATCATCATCATCATAAATATCAACAACTAATTATTCATGATCAATTGGATCACCAATTCTTTTATCATATGATCCAACCCCCCAAAAAAAAAATCGTAGGGCAAAAAAATATGGGTTTGATAAATAAAGTTCAAAATAAAAGGGGTTATTAATGAAAATGATGCTGAAGAAGATGATTGGATGTAATTATATGTATGGGGATGATCCTAGAAATGAATCTCCTTCTCTCAATACTTTCTCTTTGCCTGCTCCCTTGCCTAACTGGCCTCAAGGTATATACTACTTTTCTTCTTTCTTAGCCTTTCTGTATTTGTTTTTATATATAAATTCAAGTATTTTGGCCCTGTTTGAATGATTTACTGAGTGGAGTTGTGCTTAAGAAATGTTGTATGGCTTACTTTGTGTAAATGACCATGGGTTTATTGGAGTGCACACCAAGGGTAGTGGCTATAAAACAGCAGCCTTGTGCACATTGGCGTCCCCGCAAAGCGAGAGTTCGGGGATGGGTGGTGTATAGGGGGCAAGCTAGGACTCGAAACCGTGACCTATCATCATAAAACAATACCATAACCGCTGCGCCAAGGCTCCCCTTCGTTGGGATATCGGAGTTTTCGAAAAAATCAGAACGTAAACAATCTAAAGATATGGATGTTTCTTGAGTAGAGTTAAGGTTTATGTATGTGAGAGTCGGGTTAGAAATTAAAATGTGTGCCAAATTATGCTGCTGATTTCGAGGATGTGTGTTACTTCATTGTGTGTGAAAGAGTTTTCCAAAGTACTGAACAACATGGTGGTATGACCAAGATAAGTTGCAATTATGCATATGATGATATGAGTATATAATTGTGTCACTGTGATGCTTCCTATATGAGGATCAAGGTTGGCCTAGTGGTTAGGAAACCAACCTGGGTCGTCCTGGGTTTTAAGCTCCTGTAGTATCATGGATGATTAGGTTGTACACTTGTGCCTCCTGCTGCTGCCTGATCTCTGACTCTAGAGTTATAATGACATTTCCGGTGAATCTTTCGATGTAGGAGTGAAAGAGGATTTTCTTAAGTACATAGCTTAGAGCAATAAAGTTACTGATGCTCTTGAATTTCAATTGTTAAATTATGTAGCTTATTACACTTTGCAAAGTTGTAATCTTCTTTTAGAAGATCAGAAAGCATGGTTGCGAGGCTGAATTTTAGTTTCACAAGCTTCTTAATATCTGTTCGGACATTGATACTCCGTATAAGGTTTGTATGAACCTATCATTTGTGTAAAGTGTGCAACAGATTATGGTATAAGAGTCACTTTCGACCAAAAATTACAATCATACATTTGTTCTTTTGGGTACAAACAATCATACATTTGTACTCATGTGTTGGCACCAGTATAACTGTAGTTGGTCCAATCAGGATGGATAATTGTATTAGTAGAGCACTTGTGGCAGCCGGAACTTTGTAGCTAAATTTGATTTATCAATAATATGTTTAAGAAGTCAAGTTTGAAGCTTGATTTTGTGGTCGTGGTATGAAGTTCTGAGACAGTTGCCTACCAGAGAGTCACAAGCATTAATCATGCGAATTTCAGGTAACCTTTTGAGAGAGAGATGAACCCGCAGCCAATGACTCTGAGAAAGAACAAAGTATGAGCTCTGAAAAAAAAAAAAAAAAAAAAAAAAAAAATCTTGCGAAAGATGAACACGTTCTAAGACTTTTTTAGGGCATTAATGAAACCAGGTTATATTAGTTTCTAACTTCTTTTTGTTAGTTTGTAAGTGAACAGTAGAGTAATTAGCATACTTGATTGTCATGCATGTATTTGATTTGAAATACACAAGGATGATGAGCTTTACTTTTGTTTTCCAACCAGGGCAAGGATTTGGCACTGGTAAAATCAAACTCGGAGAATTAGAAGTCGCAGAAATAACGAGATTTGACTTTATTTGGGGTTCTCATCTATCACATGACAAGAGAAAAGGTATTTCATTCTACAAGCCAATAGGTATACCTGAAGGATATTTCAGCCTTGGACATTACTGCCAATCCAACAGTAAGCCTCTGTATGGCTTTGTTCTTGTGGCTAGGGATAGAGCTGAAGCTGTTCGCTCCCCAGCACTGCTAGCACCTATTGACTATTCTTTAGTTTGGAATTCAGATGATGGTATGGGTATTTATGATCCACCTGGTTACATTTGGCTACCTGAATCTCCTCCAGGCTATAAGGCACTAGGTTTTGTTGTAACCAACAAGCCTGGAAAACCTGACTCCTCTGAAATAAGATGTGTCAGAGAAGATCTTGTGGACAAATGTGAGTCCTGTGGCTTATTGTTTGAAACAGAATCAAAGTTCCGTAAAATCCCATTAAAAGTTTGGAAGACTAGACCCTGTCATCGGGGTATAAGTGGACGAGGTGTATCTGCTGGGACATTCTTCTGTCCTAGTCTGTGGAATGCAGGAGAAGAAATGCCCATAGTATGTCTGAAAAACTTTGACCCTGATTGGCATGCGATGCCGAATCTTAATCAGATCCATGCGCTAATTCATCACTATGGTCCGACCGTGTTCTTCCACCCAAAAGAAGTCTACTTGCCTTCTTCTGTTTCATGGTTCTTCAGAAATGGGGTTCTTCTATGTAAAGCGGGGCAGCCAAATGGTGAACCCGTTGATGCCGAGGGTTCAAATTTGCCAGGAGGTGGAAGAAATGACAGAGAATTCTGGTTAGATCTCCCACGTGATGATAGAAAGGAAGTTATCAAGCATGGAAACCTTGAAAGTGCCGAGCTTTATGTTCATGTCAAACCGGCTGTGGGTGGTACTTTCACTGATCTAGCAATGTGGGTTTTCTCCCCTTTCAATGGCCCAGCCACTTTCAAGATCGGACTTAAGAACATCTCTTTGAGTCGAACAGGTGAACATGTTGGTGACTGGGAGCACTTCACCCTTCGCATAAGCAACTTTACTGGTAGACTCCACAGCATATATTTTTCACAGCACAGTGGTGGTGTTTGGGTAGATGCTTCTGAGTTGGAGTTCATCGAAGGAAACCGAGCCATCGTCTACTCATCTAAAAGCGGTCATGCTAGTTACCCACATCCAGGCACCTATCTCCAAGGATCGTCAAAGCTTGGTATTGGGATCAGAAACGACTGTGCTAGAAGCAATTCATTTGTTGATTCTAGCAACAGATACCAGATTATTGCTGCTGAGTACCTTGGGGAGACTGTTACTGAGCCATGCTGGTTACAGTTTATGAGAGAATGGGGCCCTAAAATTGTTTACAACTCAAAGAAAGAGTTGGACAAGATCATTAAACGTCTTCCATTCATGATACGGGGTTCAGTTAGAAACTTCTTCAACAAATTCCCAGCTGAACTTTCCGGGGAGGAAGGTCCTACCGGACCAAAGGAGAAGAACAATTGGTTAGGCGATGAAAGATGGTAAACCTGTTACCATGTACGTCATTTATGGTCGAGTTTATTCACTGACCTTCATAGAGATTTACACACAAACAGGTGATCGCTACTATCTGGCTTCAATGTAGATGTACATAGTGAATTACTAAACATTGACGCTCAGATCGGACAGTGAAATATGCTTGATGACAAAATTTCAAATATTACAATAAAAATTTGCCCGATTTGTGGTGTTTCTATATTTCTGACATCTCTGAGAATGTTTCATATTTTTTGCTGTGCGTGGATAGAAGACTGAAGATGACCTGAGTGTCACAGGCTCACAGTATCGCTACAAGTCTATAACGACAGCAATTTCGGAGAATATAGTGTCGCCTAACATAATTCATGCTGTGGAGTAAATAGGAATAGTTGGAAGGAAACTGCAAGCATGCTCTGATGATTCTACTAAAGCTGCTTCAGCAGGCGGACTTAGGAGTTCATTAGAACACAATGATCCTGCAAGTGAGGCCCCAGAGATTCTGACATTTACTCTTAGAAGATTTGTGCACGAAAAAAACGAGTCAATTTATTTTTTCCGTAGGAAAACTCGAAGCGATTTCTTGTGAGTTATACGGGTCTTCTGCACGAACCAAAGACATAATAGGGGAAAAAATTCGCGAGTTCCAAAAGAGGTATTTTGGAATACCTCATTTCCAGATTTGGTTTTGGTTAATGTTTGGCCGTCGGAAGTTTGCGTCTTAAGAAGATATACCAAAGCTCGATCCCTAGACACTGGGTCTGAGAGTCTGTGGTCTTTGCCACTAGTCCACAAGAGAGCTGGTGCTATGTTTGGGTTTCGACTTGGTACACTCCTCTTCAGATGGTAAGCTCGTCAACGAATCAGTCCGTGAATGAAAAATCTGACCCACAATAGTGAATGTAGTCTTCATGTTGTGCTCAATCAATTCTCACATCTCAGAATTCCGGTCAAAGTTACACACTTACACTTGTGGTTTATTTGGGGATGGATAATGATTACAAATTTACAATGTACACATCAAATCTGAAAATGGTCTAAATATACTTGAATCGAGATTGACCGGACAAAGCATGAACTGACAAAACACGTATATGACCGATTAGCCCGAACATGATCTAAAATTATCAATTTCTTTTTTTTTTTTAAAGGAAATAAAATTATCAATTTCAATCACTCAATTGATGTGAACTATATAAAATAAAACTTCGGGTTTCGTCATTATAGTGATAACTTTATTACAATATGGAATTGGTCTGAGATGTAATTGTTGAATTTATCCACGCAAACTAAATCACTACGATCCGAAAATGTTCCAGAATCGAGCAATCCAAACCGGACCTAAATCCGAGATGCCTAACCCAAACCCTGGACACTACTAATCCGAAAATAACCCAACCCAAAGTAACTCGATCTGAATCCACCAAAATGACCGGTTTCCTAGGTCGAGTAATCGAGTCGACAAGAGTCACCTACTTTGAACCAACCCGGGTGGTAGGCACGCATATACTCCCTCTCTGCAACCCCAGTAAACCCCAATACAACACCAACTTTGAGTGAAAAGAGAAAGAGAGAGAAAAAAAGATGAATGCCCCAGATCGTTACGAGAGATTCGTCGTCCCTGAAGGCGTCAAGAAGTATCTTCTCCTTCAATTTTCTTTTCTCTCTTTGGTTTTGATTAGTTCATAATAATGTTTACTGGGTATTAACTGTATGATTTTTCTTTTTTAAATCAAGGGTTTCGTATGAGAGAGACACCAAGATAGTGAATGCTGCTTCTTTCACCATCGAAAGAGAAGACCACACTATCGGCAACATCCTCCGCATGTAATTTTACCCTATCCTTTTCTTTTTAATTTTTATTTCAATTGCTTTTATTATGAAGCTCATTCTGCAAAAAAAGAAAAGCCCTAATTTTGAGAATTTGATCCGATTGCAGGCAATTGCACAGGGATCCTAATGTCCTTTTTGCCGGTTACAAGCTTCCTCACCCTCTCCAGTACAAGATTCTTGTCAGGGTTAGTCTTGCTTTTTTCTTTAAGTTTTTTGCTCCACTCTAATTGAATTAAAGTTTTTACATTTATGGCGTTATGCACCTCTACATTGATATGATTCATGCTTTTGTCGAGCATTTGGGTTATTGGATTATGCAAATACAGTATATACGGAATCAAATGCGACTTTGACAAAACTTGGAGGGACATACAATTGTTTGTTTATAGAATTTCATTTCTTAAGCAGGAGTAATACTTGTGTCAATAATCGAGGTATAGGCGTGTAGGCGTGTAGCAATTAGTCTTGATGGTTTTCGGATCTTATAGGAGGTTTGTAACGCAAATTCTCCTTTTCGGGGGCATTTGATCGTTGGAAAAAATATCTACCTGAGATACAAATTGATATCTGTGGTGCGCGCATGAACTGCCCGAAAGTTGCTATGAGTAGATAGTTAGATAAGCAATGGGAGCTCCTGACATTAGTGGTTGTCTAGTGAAGAAGATAGCTGAGATACAAAATCAGGTTTCTGGTTCCTGCGGTTCGCTTGAATGTGTATGGATGATTGTTTCAGGCCCAGGCATTAGAAATGTTTGTTTCCTCATGACATTGTTTACCCCCAACCCGTCAATCTGTCTAATTTTGGTCTAGAAGTTTTGTCATGTGTTTTTGAAAGCCGAAATCTTGGAACCAGCTAGTAAAGTATTAGTTTGTCAACAGGTGACTAGGTGACCTTGTCTAGGAGACCTTGATTATTTCTGTACTTTTCAATAAAAAAAAACCAGCATCATTTAAATCTTAGAACCAGAACAGTGATGCTTTCACTTTGAGCACATAAGTCGCAGTAGGTAGGTCATGTAGGTCTCTGTGTCCCTTTTCATTCTATGTGTATGTGTTGAGTTATGCTCATATGGTGAACTATTTTGTTAAGAGAACATCAGGTTGCCTGATTGCTAGCCTAAATTACTGGTTAAGATTCCACTGTGATGTTTGCCTTTTTAAATGAGATCAAAAACTTGAGGTGCTTAAAATCTCAGGCATCATTTTGCTGACTGCATCCTTGATCTGAGCAGATTCATACAACAAGCCAGTCTTCACCTACCCAGGCTTATAATCAAGCCATCAATGATCTAGACAAGGAACTTGACTGTCTGAAGAGTGCTTTTGAGGTGAGATATCACTTGTTACGTATTTCTTTCAGGACTGTATTTTCTGTTTTGTAATGTGTTTTTAATCTTAGGCTATTCGACTGCTTGCTGCATACTTACATTCGGAAAGACTTCACCACATTAATTACCTCTGAAAGTAGAAGTGTTCCATTTGTCCGACTGGCATCCTTAATTTTAGCCCAATTATGTGAAGTTGTAGTTGTTGGGCGTTCTTAAAGTTGCAAACATGCTATAATTTTGTTGTTAGCTCAATGATATATGGTCCTCCCTGGCTGGAAGTATGGATTATAGACTTATAGTGTGTAGTTAAGGTGTTATTTGCTTGTTGGATCCTGGTACCTTGATGTTTATGCAATGCTGTAAGTTTGTGGTGTTGTTATGCTACCTAAGAGTGAAAAGCTAAAACTGTCTAACTTGAATGTTTGTAGGCTGAGGTTGCAAGGTTTGCAAGTGACTACTAAATCCAGGCATCCAACAGCATACTCTGTATGAATGCGTCAGAAAGGCATCAGTGACTGTTTGAAGGAATAGAAGTGGCTTAAAAAATCTGTATTTAGTTAGTTATGCGGGGTGAGACTTTCAAACCTATGCTAGCCTGTGAACAATGACCGTAATTGCTTAATCTTAAGGCATGCATTTTGTAGTTTGTGACTCTGTAGTCGTGTGTGTATGGCAATGAATACTATGCAACCCATTGACGGTCAGAATACCGTGCAGTTTGCTCTCCTTTCCATGCCTGTCCAGGCTTTCATGGTAGGCGTCAAATAATTGACACTGTAGAATCCTGGGATCATCACTAACAACAAAGCCTCGACTCCACGTGTTGAATTGTACATAATCAGGCAATGGTTCTGAGCTTCACTTCTATTAAAATGTTGCTGATTTCCTCAGAAAGTTTCTCTGGCTACCTCAGTAGCTTGTAAAGGTACAACAAACTTACATGACACATTCCATAAATCTTATCTGTGAATCCTAATACAGAGACCTAGCATGATTCTCAGCAAGCTGCATGATGGAGGAACTCATTGTCAGAACCTTCCCCAAGTTCGCCTTTCGGGTTTTTGCTATTAAATGATTATAACCGAGGCCGCGGTGAATTTAGGCCCTGAAAGTCCTGGTTCTCTGTCATTCATCCCCATAGTCAAAACCAAATTCACACGCGTTCCTCTTCCAATGATGATCAACCCATACTGCACTTCTTATGACCGTAATGTGGAACAAGCTTGAGCCTAATTCACCTGGTTTATCTCTAACCAGGTCACAATGATATGAAAAGATAAACTTTCATTCAAAAAAATTCCAAATCATTGATTTGTAGGCTTACACTGGTATCTAGTGTGCTTCGGATTTCTTTGTCTTCTTCGAACAAGCTGCAGGAAGCATATTGGATCCAACGTTTTAGTAAAGCAATTAAGCAGGGTCTGATTTTCGTAGTTGAAGGTCGAGAAAGTGACATATAACAGAACGCATTAGTTCACGGAAAACCAATCCAAGATGGTGATGATGCCCCTCCAAAGGTGGACTCTGAAGTTCAGGTACATGTACATCCACTCAGATTGAGTCTTCTTCAGAACTTAAAGCTAAATTCAGTGGAGGATAGGGAAAACTTTCTCAGGTACTCAACTACATGGAGTAAGTCTCTTTTTTCTGTTTGTGCGTGTGTGGCAGAGTTCATGAAGTAACTCAGGTCGTCAGGATAAGCATATATTTTCAGATTTAGCTGTCAGATTATCTGTCATTTTGTCTTCCACACTGTTCTGTAGGCTGTGAGATTTTTGCCTTTCATTGGAAATGTCGAATTTGAAGTATAATTGTGGATTTACCACCCGATGTTTATGTTTCTGGATGATTTGCTGCTAGGTCTCAGCTGAGGATGAGATTATGAGAACAATGTCAAAGTACTATAGAGACGAGGAAAAGCAAGAGCAGAACTCGGCCATACAGGAGCAGCAGCAACAGAAGACTTTTGTAATGCTCGTAAATAGGCTCCTGAAGACAAAGCAATAACCAGGGAGTTGAGATGGCTCGCTGAGTATGAGAAGGAGATCTATCGGAAGCAGCAGGAGACTTACAAAGGGATGTTGGGGCCGAGACCTGAATGGCTGAACCCAAACCTCATCAAACTAATTGGTTAGTCAAGTTTTGACAGTGGTTGATTTCTCTATTTTTTGGACCTTTCAAGAAAAATAAAAGCTAAATCTGACTGATGATCGATTTCCAGTTCAAGTGTCCTAATACGGCGTGTATGAATTCTTCCGAATACGGAATGCACCCTCGATAAGCAGCAGCTAGGGCGTATTTCCTCAGTCTGCCTGCATTTTATCTAAGTTAATAATCCTTCTTATTCAAAAAAAAAAAAATATCTGAGTTGATGCCATTTATGCAGTCGATTAACTTGTTCTAATGAACAATAATCTACGAGTTTGTTTCTGTCTTTATGGCAGGGCATCATTTTAAATTAATGAATTGCTTTTTAGCATTTTAATGCTAGCAGAAATTTCATATTACTAGAGCAGCTGAGTTTACTCTTTTTGTCAGAGTAGACAGATGATCATTTTGACAACATGAACTTCCGAATGATAGAGAAAAGTAGAAATGGCCTGGAGTAAATGTGATCACGACGAAAATTATCAGTATAACGATATTTACAAGCTTCCGATCACCATTGTTGTTTAAGCATGGAGATCCAAACACAATACGCACAAATATTCTTCCAGACATGTTATGTACACATGTACATAGATACTGAAGCAGACTGTCATCAGGAGCACATCTTTCCAGTCCCTTTTCTGTTCTAGACTTGAAATATCCTTCGCAAGTCACTCCCTTGGTCAGCTGCAAGACTGCTCCACCTAAGCGTTGGAGCACTGGCAATCGCTTCTCTCTCAGTCTCGATTCACAGCTTATGTTTAAGAGGCAACATCTCATTGAAATAGAAGCCATGATTTCTGAGTGGAGTGCAACTTTTTCTTGTCCAGGGGAGTAGAAGCTGATCGGACTTACCAACCAATGTTTCGGACACTATATATATTCCAACATACTACCAACAAGGCAACAAAGAGAAGGGCGTATAGTGGATAAATCCTCGTACGTAGTTATTACTCCGCATTAAACAACTAGAAAAGATTGGGTTTACATATAGCAATTTGAGTGTGTTTTTTTTCTATGTAAATGTTTTTTTGTTGAGATGATAAAAATAACTCTTAAGCTCTTATGTCAATATGATATATTTCTTCAATAGGAGGGAATAAAGATTTCCATTCTAATTTTTCATTTGATTATATGATGAACATGTAGGCAAATGGTCTGTAACATTTCATTGTACTGTTCCATGTGAGATGTTTAAATCCAAATGTCTTTTAAACTACAATACGAAGTATATGGTTAACAATTGTGAAACTATGGACCTAAAAGAACAGTACAATTGTGAAGCTATAGTATTATGAAAGTTCATTTAATACGAACTTGACGAGCATAACTTTGAACATAAAAATTTTACTATTTTGTTTTCCATACCAAAGTCAATGGCTTCCTCGAAATTTGAGGATGATCATTTATTTTTGAAAAGGAGTAATGCACCGTATGACAAAACTGTATCTTTCTTATTGGATTTGATTTGAATGAATCTGATCTGACTTGATTGACATTGATCTAATGAATTCCAACTTCAATGACTCTAATATGATCTGATCCAAATTTGGGATATTTGAAGTCGATACAATTTTTATTGGTTTTTAAAAATTTTAAAGTTTATAATATTATTTCGAAAAGTATAGCCAAAGGCCAAATATGTATACATAATTATACCAAACTTCAATAAATAATATACGACATGAGATAACGTAGAGAATTTGGCGATCAATTTTAGGTTATGCAGTATAAGAAAGAAGTCGGTACGGAGTAGAGCGATCTGGAGATTAATGTGTAACATGGAAATGATATGGAATGAAACTTTTTACTTTCTTGTAATAAATCACTGAATAATTTTTTTTTTTTTTTGAAACGAAAAGAATCACTGTATTAATACCTCAAGTAACCGCGGATATGAAATCACTGGATAATTAACTGATTCGTTTCATTTTAGAGATAGAAGTCATAGAACATTTATGATTAAAAAAATTTAAATAGATGATTTAGTACCTATAGTTATAGCTAGTGACACAAAGGCGATTAGTGTTAATAATGACATGATCATATTTCTTAAATCTGATCTGATTTTAATGATTGTGATCTAACCACGACTTGATAAATATGATCTAGTTTGAATACGTAGTTCATTAAAACCTATCATATAAGGTATAACTGTGAGAGTCATTATTTCTTCAGCTTTTATAAGAATGCATCTGAAATAAGTTAGATCGGTACATATACGTGGGGGTTGTATCCAATTAGAAATAATATGGACCGCTCATTTGACATGCATGAATAACGACCAAGATTTTATGATGAGTGATGACTCCTCTAACTAAAATAGCTAACACCATTAACTCTACATACTCCCATAACCTAACTTTGATGACCACTACTAATGAGCACCCCGTGTAGTCGGAAACCACTGCAAGAGTCCGATGTCGAACACCGCAGGAATATATTGCCGGTATACGAGATGGGGCGGCAACGGGGGCGATTGGTGTGAGGCGACAACGGTGGAGTTAGGTGTTTCAATTATTAGGGTTATTGGAGACTTGGAGTTAGGTGCTTCAATTATTAGGGTTATTGTAGTTAAGTGTTTTAGTTAGTAGAGTTAGTGTTAAATCATGATTATTGATTTGTGCAATGAGTGTTTTTTTTTTTTCTCACTATTTGCCACTTTACAATCCTACAATTCCCGCATCTTTCCATTTGGCTACACCCTCTTTTTTAGCGCTTGTATTGCTCTCCAACAACCCCGTTTTAACGAAGAAATGAGTGTTTCTTTTCTTTATTGTTTTGTTTTGTTTTGTTTTGTTTTGTTTTGTGGATCATTAAATCTAGATAATGAATGACCAAGATTGCTTAGACGATTTCACGCGGGAAAGTTAACTATATTTTCGCGGGAACCTCATTTATGTTAGTTTTGGACATACAATACATTATATTAGGTGGTGTGAGACAAACATACGTTATTTTAGGTAGTGTTAGACAAATAACACGTTCCATTAGGCAGTGTTGGACAATAAAAAATTTATTAGCTTAGAGTTTTATAATTTATACATTATACTAGGTAGGGTTAGACAAGAAAATCCTTATAAAGCTAGTGAAACATAACACTAAACCTAAAAAATTGTGTATGCCGTGCAATGCACGGGGCTTGCTAAAGTCCCAATATAAAAATGAAAAAAGAAGAAGAAGAAAAAAAGAAAAATCAGCCAAGTAAACCACAAAAACGCAGGGCCTCTCTTCTTATCGAGTCTGAGAAACTTGGTTGGTAGAGTACTCCCGTTAACTCAAATCTAAACCAAAAAAAAAAAAAACCCAAATTGCATCTGATATGGCATTTCACGTCGCTTGCCCAATTACTTGGTATTTTCATTTTAATTTTCATTTTCTTTTTTTCTTATACTAACTTTGTTCAATTTCATTATTTTCATAAATCATAATCTCTCATTTTCCCTCTCTTTCCCCCTCTTTTTTGGTTGTTGTTTTGCTCTTAACTTTTCTCTGCTCCTTCGCCAGCAAGCGAATATGTTTCTGCGCTCAAGGCTTCCCGGCGAAGCTTCAGTCTGATTTCTTGGGCCAAATCTCGCGTCTCGAGGATTTTTTGAAGGATCCTTGGCTTTTTAGGGTTAAAGACGGCGCTACCGTTCAAGTTCCCGTCCCCAAGCTCCCTCCGCCGCCTCCCCTTCCGCCTGTTGTCCACCTCGATGATTCCGCCGCCGCCGCGGAGGAGTTGTTGTCCGCTCAGACTAAGCGAGCCGCTTTGCAGAAGAAAGCCGCCGTCGCTTCATTGGCCGCTGAGGATTTCGCCCGCCGATTTGAGTCCGGCGCAATCGTGGTATATGCTTCTTGATTCTCAATTGTGATTTTGATTCTGTGAATATTATAATTGTCGATTTTGGGGGAAAATTCATTGAATGTGTCAATTGCTGTGTAATTTGTAATGCAAAGTACTAAATTGGGGAAGAAATTAATCAATTTGTTGAAGGTGGTGTCATATGCTATGTTAAGAAGCGTGATTGGAATTTCGATATTAGCCTGGGATTTTGGTTGTGGTTTAGAATTTGATTGTGTTTGAGCTGAGAAGTCGAAAAGTCGAGTTGCAATGCTGGTACTTTTGAGGATCACAATACACTGTGGGATAGTGGGATGTGCTGTTTAGCTATAATATAAAGTAACTACTTTGGGCGGAAATTGAATTAGGCCGGATCAAATGCTATATATTGTGTAATCGGATTTTGAGTCTATCGTGGCATGTCATGCTTCCTAGACTTGTGCTGATTAGGGCACTGTGTAGTGACTAATGAGTGACTTTTTTAATTTTATAGTCACTGTGATTCCTATCTGTTGAATATATTTTGCGTTAAATATGTGTTTTGTGTCGATGTTCAGGAAGCCCCCAAAGAATCAACTGCAGAGGAGCAGGGTCAAGTAGTTTTGAATGTGGATGCAAATGCGAATGCAATTGTTAATGTGAATGCCAATGTTAATGTCATGTGTCGATTGTGCTTCTCTGGTGAAAATGAAGGGAGTGAGAGAGCAAAGAAGATGCTTCCTTGCAGAACTTGTGGCAAAAAGTATCACAGGAATTGCATCAAAACGTGGTCTCAGAATAGAGGTTTGTTGTCATTCCGGCAATACCAATGTCTTACCTTCTTCCATCTCGGTACTTGATCTTTGTTGTTGCAATGCAGATCTTTTTCATTGGAGTTCATGGGCATGCCCCTCCTGCCGTATATGTGAGGTAATTACTTTCTTAAAACCTCTTCGTTTCTAGGTGTAAGCTGTATCAGTATGGCTAGGCTTATTACTGTGCAAATCTCGGAAGCTTTACAGGAATGGGACTCCTAGTGTATGGTGATGGTTAATTTGTTGTGGACTTCATCTTGCATAGTAAAAAGCAGATGTTTTGGTTCTATTGGTTGATTTGAATAAAATCGTGTTTTCAGGTTTGCCGCAGGGCGGGAGAGCCTGCTAAATTCAAATTTTGTAAGAGATGTGATGGAGCTTTCCATTGTTACTGTATGCAGCCTCCGCATAAGGTTTTTCTTTGGCCTTTCGTCCATATCATTCTTGCTTTGTTGCTCAATGAAATTAGCTATGTGTTGTAATCATTTTGCTTCTTCAGAATGTTAGCTCTGGACCGTACCTGTGCCCCAAACATACAAAATGTCACAGCTGTGCGTCTAATGTTCCGGGAAATGGTCTGAGCGTAAGGTATCACAGCCACTCATTCACCTTCTTTTTTTTACTAGATTGTCAGCCCTGGTTTTGGTGTTAACAAGGGTTCCCTTACAACACTATTCTTTGGCATTTTCCCGCGGAGTTTCTGGCTTGCTTATAGTGAGAATATAATAATCACTGGTACATTATAATATTTCATCGTAGTCAGTTCTTTGGCCCAATGGAGCCAAAGACTAATTATTCTTTGGCTTTGGGATATAATGGTTTAAAGCAAAATGGCTCATAAACTGCTTGTGCTTAGTGCGATTGTCGAAGCAATTTTCATTTTGGGTCATCCGTGCGCGGCCTCTTTATGGTTCAATAGGGGTAAGGTTTGCGTGCATCCGACCCCCCCTTACCCCGCCTATGGCGGGAGCCTTTAAGGCACTAGGGTAAAGATGTTGTTGTTGTAGTCAGTTCTTAATAACCTGCTACATAGGGTAATAGCTCTGTGAAATATAAGACATGGTGTGATAAGCATAAGCCTATATAGTAGACATAGATACATGGTTCATGCACTCTATTCCTTTCTTGTTTGGAATTTATGTGAAAACTTTGGAATCTTTTTTTTCTAGGTTGTGAATGAGTTTATCTTGTGTATATGGTTGAAAAAAAAAAAAAAATAGAACAATGTGCACAGATGCACTACGGAGACTGTTCATAAATTGGAGGCCAAGACCCTTCTGTGGTTGCCTACTTGGAGGCAGCAGTATAGCTGTAATTTATATTTAGTGTAGGAGAGTTAATTTTTGCATGTAGTGGTTGCTTCAGGGGGCGGGGTCAGGTTGCTCAAAGTTATCTCCATAGCTCTTCGTTTGATCATTTGTTTTGACACTGCAGGTGGTTTTTGGGGTATACGTGCTGTGATGCTTGTGGAAGATTGTTCAGTAAAGGAAACTATTGTCCTGTTTGTTTGAAGGTGTGATTACGTTGTCTCTTCTGCTTAATGGACAGGCCTTTTACTACCATGATATATCACGCATGATGCATCCTGATCATAGTGGTTTTCAGAGTAGGATCTGATGCCTTTATACTTTTGTAGCTTATATCGTTGCTGCCAGACGTATTGTTGCTATAAGAAATGTTCTTCTCTTGCTTTCAATTGCAGATACAGTTCGCCATATAAGCTCTGTTGTATACCGGCCAAACTACCAAATTGGTAAAAAAAAAAGTAGGGGGCAAATGACACATGGGTAAAAAAACAAACTCCGACGACAGATTGGTAAAAAAAAAAAAAAAAATGACACTAACTACCAAATTAGCCAAAAAACACCACTTTTGGCCGATATTCTTTTTATCTTATATATTCCCATGAATATCATGATTTAATTATATTTCTAAATTAATAATACTATTAGAAATATATAAACAAAACTAAGAAGACATTTTTTTTTCAAAGTAATGCACCAAAAAAAGTTTAAAGAAATTTGGTTTCTAGAAAAAACTTTCAACAAAAAAAATACTGTATAAATTAATCATCTCGTCTAGTAGTCAATATCATATCCGAGCTGTCATCAGACGTCTCGGTTCAATACTATGTAAATTAATCATATCGCCAAATGTTCGAAAGGTAGGTTATTTTTGGTTTCGTAAATGGGTACTAGTCATTATACGACCATATAAAATTGTCACACCAGATACCACTTGTTATAGTAACCTAAATGAGCCGACGATACGTTTTTTTGTTGAAACCTTTATTTCATAACCTATTTTGCTTTATTGTTTCTTTGTGGCACTTAAGAAAAAAAAATTACTTCTAATGTACTAGCATCGTAAATGATTTTTTTGTTTTATAGGAACACTAGTTGTTGTTTACTTTGCTTCAATATATACTATTAATTGTTTTTCTGTATTTTTTTTTCTATCGCAACAGTTTTTTTTCTTAGTATTTTTAATATAAGGGAGCTAAAAAATTGTATTGAAGGAAGTATATACTAAGTTAAGTGAATACCGGCCAAAAGTAGTGTTTTTTTGCTAATTTGGTAGTTAGTGTCATTTTTTTAACCAATCTGTCGCCGGAGTTTTTTTTTTTACCAATGTGTCATTTGCCCCCTACTTTTTTTTACCAATTTGGTAGTTTGGCCGTTGTATACCTGCTCTCATTTGTTTCCATCCCTTTCTAATGGTGCCTCTGCTGATTCTATTCTGGACATTTTTAACTCCGATGTCTTTCTCTAACACCTTTTATGATCAAATGTTTGACTGTGCCTATATATATTGATTGATTCTATTTTGTAATGCTGTAGGTTTATAGGGACTCTGAAGCTACACCTATGGTTTGCTGCGACATTTGCCAGCGCTGGGTGCATTGTGAGTGTGATGAAATCAGGTTGAGTTATTATTTGTCACTCGTTCTTTCTTCTATTTTTGTCCCTGGGGATGTGTTTATTTTGTAGTATTCTTGGGAGTCAGTGGTTCACTAATGCCTTGTACCATTTGAATGATTTTACAGTAAGTACTTTGCGACAGAGAGTAAGGTAGCTTAAAGGTCTAAAAAGTGGATCTTTTGATAATTTGGTAGTAGTATTTGTCTCAGTAGTTGCTGTATAGTGGTCGATGTTGGCCTTCTTTGAGATGGACAAAAGGGCTGTGGGAAGTAATAATGCTGAATAAGATGGGCGAAAGATCGCCTGTTACTTGCATGCAGCATGTCAGAGGCTTGTGGATTGGTTTCTGGGGGATTGTCCATTTTGTTTTTGTCGATGTGTGGGCATTGTGGTTTCGCTTGTTTCTTAATCGGGATCCTCCACTTTCATTGCAGTTTTAGTTAACTAACTTCGCATCTGTCACATGTGCAGCGAGGAAAGATATTTACGTTTTCAGATTGATGGAAACCTTCCGTACACGTGTCCAACGTGTCGAGGTGAATGTTACAAGGTGTGTTCATGTGGATTTTTTTATTTATTTAAAATATCTCCTATTTGTTTAGGTTTTAACTCAATGTTGCTGTTACGTTCAGGTTAAGGATCTTGAAGATGCTGTGCAGGAGCTGTGGAGACGAAGGAATGAGGCAGACCGAGATTTGATCGTAAGCTTGAGAGCTGCTGCAGGATTGCCAACTCAGGATGAGATCTTTTCTATTTCGCCTTTTTCCGATGATGAAGATAATGGTCCAGCTAGGAGTTCAAAATTTTCTCACAAAAGTTTAGCAGAGTGTTCTCCAAAGAAGATCAAGGAATCCTCAAAAAAGCCATGGAGTAAAAAGTATGGGAAGAAAAAGGGGTACCAGACGCATTTGGGTGCTAAAAGTGAGAAGCTCGAAGATCATCAGGACATTCAGTTACCTGGGTTTAGAGGGGGTGAAGAGAAATGTGCTTTTCATCCAGATAGAAGAGAGCTAATTTCTTCTCACATTGCTGAAAATTTCAGTTCTTCTGAAAGAATTGGCCCGATCAAAGAACGGGGTGTTTTAAAGCGTAAATATATGGATGAGTTCGCTGGGACCAATCTTGATAGTAGAGTCACAATTATACCTATAAAGAAGAGCAAGATCAGTGATACTAGGACTAGTGAGGATGCGGAGAAAGCTGCCAGCAAGCCCAAGGCAGTGAAAGGAACAAAGCTAGTTATACACTTGGGAGGGCGGAACAAAACTATAGCCCACTCTCCAAGGTCTGATTCTTCAGGCCATCAAAGGGAGCGCGATTTGATGGCATTAAGTGGTGAGTGTTGTGATTCATATGTTACATAGCTTCATGCTTGTATTATTCTTTTCTTCTAACATATGCCTCTTAGAAAGTGCAAGAAATACAATGATTTATATCGATAATTGCATGAGCTGACAAAGCACCTTTTTAATGTGTGCCTTATTAATAATTTGCACCTCAGATTTGTTAAGTTTTGGCTGTACTTTGTGTGGGGATTCTCTGACTGTTGTTACCAGTGCATTAATATAGGTTTCTTGAACCTGAATTTGGTTATTTTGCTTTGACGGGTTCCAGATCTGCATTTATTTTATGAGCTGCCTTTTTCCACATTTGTAACATTTTAAATTTCTTGTTAACGTTTTCAATTGCTCTTTGAGTTGTAAAGAAGCAGACTAAAAAGAATGAGCAAGAACGATGACACTACAGCATGGATAGATTTCTTCGAACTGTAATTCGGATTTAAGTATTTGTTTTCGAAATTTTTTGTTCCTTGCCTGATCTCCTATTGTAACCAGGAGGAAACGAAGCTGTGAGTCAGCATAGAATGAGTGATAGTGTGGTGGAGCGATTAGACAGAATTACAACCTCAGATGATGGTATGACTGTGCTACTATCATGTATTCATGTATAGATGAATATGTGGATTCTTGAATGATCATATGACATCCTTGCTTTGTGAATCTGCAGGTGCTAGAGTTAATAGCCCCCGTGAAGTAGAAGACGCAAAACCTAGGGAGCGTAACATAATAAAGCTTGGTAAAGGTAAATCTGGAGCCTCTGAGACAAGTGCTAAATCTGAAAAAGGCAATGGTTTGTTTAGTCCCAAAAACCCGCAGATTATGTCATCTAGGAGACACAGTGAAGTCAATGTAGGTGCTGAAGGGCATCAATCCCTTGTATCAAGAGGTGACAGATTGTCGTTGAGAAAGCATCTAGATAACAGACTTGATATATCAGGTGATATTGACAACAGTAATAAGCCAGCTCCTTCATCTTTCGATGTCCCACTGATGGACTCCAAGCCCTCGCTAAGAGTGAAAATTAAGAGTCCTTTCCCGGGTTCTTGGGCCCCAAAAGGTGATGAAGAGAAAGTATCTGTTAAGGGTAAAAGGTCAAAAAGAAAGAGGCTATCAGGTTTGATTGAAAAGCCTGCAGATCAGGAAGAAGAGAATGCGCCAGCACCACAAAACAACCGCCCAAGGAGTGAAACGATGGAGGCTAACTGGATATTGAAGAAGTTAGGTAGAGACGGTATAGGAAAGAGAGTTGAGGTACATCAACCGTCTGATAATTCCTGGTAAGTTGTTTCTTGCTTCGTGGACGATATGTTGTTTGACTTTGGTTAGCTTATCTTGATAAAGTTATCAGTGATTCCTTTGGCATGATTTAACAAACCCAAAATATGACCTGTTGA
This sequence comes from Spergularia bocconei, assembly GCA_963457585.1. NCBI lineage: Eukaryota > Viridiplantae > Streptophyta > Magnoliopsida > Caryophyllales > Caryophyllaceae > Spergularia > Spergularia bocconei. The sequence goes on along the minus strand of OY734950.1, from coordinate 12,395,078 downwards.
TTTTGTTTTGTCATCATTTACTAGAAGGTTAGATTGTTAAAGTTCGTGTAGCTGTCCCTAGCGCAAATTAGCCATGTTTCGGTTCGCTTGGACTTTAAGTATGTAGGAACTAAACGACGTGCTGTTACTGCCTTCTTGCGTATTTCCGAATTCTGATAACACAGTTCTAGCTGTTGGTTTGTCTTAGGAAATGGTTAATTTTCCTGTTTGAAATCTATTATAGTGAAAAACAGTGATTGTGAACCACTGGCGAATACTTGTACCACCTAGTGCAAGCACAGACTATGGTTAATTAGTCATAGATCCCACTCTTGCAGGCACAAGGGCGTTGTCAGTGATGTTGTTGATGGGACTTCGATATTGTCAATTGATCTAGATGACGGAAGAGCCAAAATTCTAGATATTGGGAAACAAGGCATCAGATTTCCCAAAAGAGACTAAAATCCTGAATATTAGGCAATAGTGAAGCCTACAAGTTGGTGTATCTTCCGAAATTGCAGCTACAGTTTGTAGCTGGTGACTCGGGGCTTCGAGTACTTGGGTAGTGCAGGCCCATCAACTGATATCCTTGTCATGTAAGCTAGGATGAGAATTTGTTGCCTCCGCTGGTGTTTCAACCTCGTGTATTTCGTTTCCTGCTTAGGTTGTGCTATTTTCAATGTTGTAGCAGATGATTTGCATATACTCGGTGTCGTAACAGATGATTTGCATTTAGATCCATATATGTTCATTATTATAGTGGCAATCAGCCAAGTTAATGTAGACTGTTTCCTTTTTGGTGATTTTAGTCGGTATTCCGGCTTTGTTGTAATTTGTAACTGATAAGGAATCCAAAGCCTCAACTGGTTGTCAATACATTTGTAGTACATTTTATCATCCTTATAGAACACTCTCTCATTGTTTGTAATCTTATAAATAAATTCTTCTAAAGACTGAACTGTCATCTAATATTCAGAGATAACAATGTCAGTATCTTTCATGGCAATCTGATTTGTTTCCTGTGTACGAAACCCGGCTTTGAAAATGGATTTCCAAAATCGACTTACGAAATAACAACTATTTTCATTTAACACTGGAGTAAATTAATTGATAACACTACTATGCTATAGTATTGTTATAAAATAGAATTCGAAAGTTCAAGATACTAGAGTGCTTGTTTATGGGTGTGGCCGGCCTAAACATTTCAAAGCCCTAATATGCACCAGCAAAGCGTCGAAATGGTGTGCGAACTTTCCATATCGCTGAACTTGGTGTCTGGGAACTTCTGGGCACGAAAATGGTGAGTCCGTTGCTTACCGTTCGCTATTGCCGTGAAGAAGTGTCTGAACTTTCTGGAAAGGTGCTGACATTACTGCAAGCTATCAGTCACCTCGACTGAAACAATGAGGTGTCTGAACTTCTATTTGGTTTAATATTTACAGTCCACAAAATCAGTCCACAAAATATAGCCGTTGGGAAGGGGGGAGAAATAGCTATAAAAACAGAGCACCATCAACTGACTCCTCCATCTCCAACAACTCCATTTTCCTTCTTCAACCAAAAATCACTTCCCATTCATTCAAAAAAATCCTTCATCTGCGTAAAAAAAATAAGATGAATATGAATGATGAAGTTCGCTGCTATTGCAATCGAAGAGCCAAAAAATCACTCTCAAAAACGATGCGCAACCCATTGAGAAGATTTTACATATGTACAAGATACAAGAAATCGTTTGGATGCGATTTTTTTGAGTGGATTGATCCACCACATGTTGAAGAGATTCATTCGGAAATTGTTCACATGATGAGAAGAATTGAATATCTTGAGAATAAAGTCTCTTCCTTCAGTAGAATCATGTCTAGCCTCAAGTCTATTGTTATAATTATTGCGGTTGTAATTTATCTTTTGTATTCTAGGAATTGAATTATGTAACTCTAGAAATGTAAGAAATGGATGAGAATTGAATAAATTACCTTGTTTTTATTGATCTTTTGATGCATTTTTCCCCTTTCCTAAAGCCGCAACTCTGTTTTGAACTCGTTCCTTGTAGAAAAATGTCGTATATTAGCAGTCTCAAATAGTTTTAATGTAGACAATACTCGACATATATTGAGGAGCAAATGCAAACTATAATTACCTGTAATGTTTGACTCGAGATTGAAGCTCTTCCTCTTGTGTCCATAAAGGACTGGTTTGGAGTTGAGCTACTACTTGTTTGAGACAAGTTCACAGGAGGGCCAGTTCCTTGAGACATTGACGACACAGACCTCAGAGTTTGTTGGCCTTCAAAGTCCGTATACACCGCAATATTTCTTTGTTGTTGTTGCATCTATTATTGGAGGAGGTCAGTTAGTTGAAAAGTTAAGAATCAAAAAGAACATTGAAAATCAATGAGTAAAGGAATAAGCATCAGTACACTTACACTTGCTGGCCTTGAAAATCCACTTGAGTATGTGTAATTTCCATATCCCCGTTGGTGCATAGGTACACTAGATGATGTTGATGCCTTGGACCGACTCTGATTTCTTGCCTGAATCTTGGTTTGCCTAGCCATTGCTCGATGAGCTGCTCTTTGCTCCTTCCTAGCAACGGCAACTTGATGCCTATCATCAGCAGCTGCCTTCCTCTTTGCCTCTTCTTGTTCTTTCTCCTTCACTATCTGTTTCTTTGCTTCAGCATCTAATTTGCACCCCTTTTTGTTGTGTCCAACCTCACCACAATAATAGCATTTGATGACAGTCCCTTTTCTTGATTTCTTGACTGTTTCTTCGCCAACGGACGGGATTCTCTTGGTTTTAGGCCTATGTGCCTTCACCTCTTTCTGTGGGGGAGGTATGATATGTGATTTGCCAGTTTTCTCCCACTGTTTTGCCCCTCGAATATGAGGCAAAGTCTTCTCATATGCTCTGAGGTAAATGTCCCTATAATAGTAGTCCGCTAAATACTCCTCAGGCTCATCTTTGTGGTGCCAAATAGCATTAACAGCATGCACACAGGGAATGCCACTAAGCTGCCAAGAGTTGCAAGAACAAGTGTACGCCTTTAGGTCCACTAGAAATCTCTCCTGAGAATTGCCTTCCTTAACACCGTATGTTAAGCCACCATCCCAGGTAGAAAACCAAGTCCTAGCACCTATCTTCACCTTTTCTAGCAGAATTTGGATCCTTGGACAAATTTGAAGGTCTGTCTCAGCCATCACATCTCTTTTCTTGTGGTGCCTCTCCATCACTGCCTCCCTGATATCCTCCAACATTGAAATAATAGCTTTATGCCTTGTTTTTAATATATAAGCATTGAATACCTCGGCAAGATTATTGTCAACACTATCACAACTGGACATTGGGGTAAAAAAGGCTCTAACCCACTTTTGGTAATTTCTCTCCAACAAGTCCTCAGCTGCTCCAAGACATAAAGCTCCTAGCTGCTCCAAGTTTGAATGAAATTGAATCTCAGTGGTGGATTTAGATATCCTCCAAAACAACCTCCTATACTCATTATTACCCCCAAATACATCCCTAAAGTTCATGTACACATGCCTAGCACAACACCTCTTTTCAGCCATTGCAAAGACTTCATCAGTGGCTTTCAACAATCCCTTCTGCTGATCAGACATGATCACATACCCAGTCCCATCAGTTGTCCCAAGATCAGAGGCTAACAAATCCATAACCAGCTCCAAGATTCATAATTCTCATGTTGCACAACTGCCCATGCTAGAGGATACATATGGTTATTGCCATCCCTCCCAACAGCTGCTAATAATTGACCCGCATAAGGACCTTTTAAAAAACAACCATCAACTGATATGAATGGCCTGCATCCAGCTTTGAAACCATGAAATAAGGCATAAAACCCAATGTACATGCATTGGAACACACCACCATCCAATTTAAACATAACAGTGTTGTTTGGGTCTGCTTTTTTAATTTCAGTAGCATACTCATTCAGCAACCCATATTGCTCTTTGTACTCTCCAACAACCAATTCAATGGCTGCTTTCTTAGCCATCATAGCACAGTATGTACTGATTTCAAAACCAGACTCAACAAAAATAGATGTCTTAATTTCATCTACTTTTATGTAAGGGTTGATTTTAAACCTATTTCTCAACTTCTCTGCAACCCAATGGTGGTCAACTTGGCTCACTTTCCTCACTCTACCATGGGAATGACTGGGCTCATAAGTTTTGACCATAATAGAGGTAGACTTAGGATCATAAGTTGATGCCCAAATCCACCACCTACAGCCCTGACTTCTGCACTTAGCACCAATCTGCTGTTTTGTGTTTCTAGTGAACACAATATCAACTCCATTTACCCCACAATAGTTCTTTAAGGCCCTCTTGAGCTGATCAGAGTTGTCAAATTTTTGATTCACAAAGAAGGTAGTCTGACCTTCTCTGTACAATTTACCTCTTTTTCTTTTAACCCTGCTATTAGTTGGACAAATGTATCCACACTCCTCTTCCTCACTTGACTGCCCAGGACTGTCCTCATCAGATAAACCTTCATAGTCACTTTCACCATCTATCCCACCCCTCTTTAACTCATTCTCTAACCTATTTAACTCTTCTTCAAACTCCTTGTACTCAACTACTTCTAACTCTGCCTCCCTCCCAACTCTTCTGGCACCAACCATTTCCTCATCAGAAAAATCACTACCCTCCTCATCATAGTCAATTTGAAAGAAATTCAGATCCCCCCCAGTCATACCATGTTCCTCATACACAGTCATAGACCCAGCCAACAATTGAGTAAAGCTAACTTGAGAAACAGATTCTAACACAGCAATGTCATTATCAGATTCCAACTCAACAATGTCATGATCAGATTCCAATTCAACAATTTCATTATCAGATTCTGACTCAACAATAGTCAGGGCTTGCTCATGCTCATGTTCAGTGTAAATCTTAATATCATGACCCTTATTTAAAGCCAAGAACAAATCTGAATAACTATCATTGCACAATAATCTAAGACCACTAGGTAAACCTCGACTTGTATCTAAATAATGTACCTTCACAATATCGTTGTGACCTAATGTGTTTATAATCTGTTTAATGAATGCATCATCAATGTCGAAAGGGAGGTTCTCAAATTTGACACACTCACCTCCTACATATGTGAACTTCGGAGAAAGTTTCCAATATCCACCATGATGGAGCAAAATGGATGGATTTACCATCTTAATAACTGAAGAATAAACAATGGGGAGCTTTAATATAAAGAAATTGACAATAATGAATGAAAGCCAATATAAATTGCTCCAAAGTGAAAGCCATATTGTAGAAACAGAGAATTTACTTAAATTGTGCCATAGTCATTACATTGCAATTCAAATTACAAGTCATCAAGTCACAAAATGGATGAAAGCCTCAAACATAGGTACATCAAACAACTTGATAAGCTTTCAAACATCAAAATCTACAATGACTACATTAAACTTCCCAAAAGGTTACAATGACTACATTATACTACCCGAAACAAACATCAGAGCCTATATTGGCTACATTAAGCTACCCAAAAGCTTGCACTACCCAAATTCCATATCCTACGACATCTTTTATTCTTCATCAACACCAAACAGCAAAGGAAACCCGTCACAATAGTACAGGTAATCACCATCCACTATTGCCCGATACAATGCAGGTTCAAAGAAAAACGCATCCACCAACAACTTGTACGAGTTTTCATGATACTCCTTCACCTTCCTAGGCACATACTCCTTCCAATAGCACCACTCCCTCCACTTTGAACATGTCATACAACAATTAGCCCTATCTTTCCTCTCTAAAAGATTCCAGATGTGATTCACCAAAGTTTCCTCCATGGTAACCAAAGGATGAGCATCAGCAAAAGCATCCATCTGTTCTAAGATTTTAACACACAAAAAAACAGAACATACGAAACCCTAATGAGACCATAACATGAAAAAAAAACAGAGAAAATCATAATAAAAAAACCACAGAAATTAGGTTTTTCAACCAAGATCCAACCAAAACAGAGGAACCCTAATCTCAAAAAATGTCAAACTCAACTAAATATAACAGTTGTTTTTGAAAAAACGCATAGAAAACCCTAATTTTAATTCAAAGTACAGTAATCTATCAACCAAAATGATGTGTGCAAACATTAACAAAAACATAACTGAAATCTAGATCAACAAAGATCAAAACATACAACTTCATCAACAAAAAAATGTTCATGCAAAATTACTGTTCACATGCAAAATCAGTGATTTAATTCGGAACAAAATTAAAAAAAAAGATTGATTATACTTACGTTATGATGGTGATCAGATCTTCAAACTCTTGATCGATGATAATCAGATTTTTTTTGGTGGAGAAATTGGGAATTTTCAGACTTTTTAGCTGGGAAATAAGGGGGGAAGAGTAGTTAGAAGTGAGAAGAGGAAGATGAAAAATTGGCGCTATTTCGGTAAAGTAAGGCATGGGGAGGGGGAAAAGTTGTCTGCAACTGTTCAACTGTCAGCCGTCATTCCATCCCAACATTAAATGCAATAGGACAGCTCACCACTCCTTCACGGAAAAGAGGTAACGGAGTTGACGGAGACACCAATTTAGGAGCCAAAAGTTCCCAGACACCAAATTCAGCGATTATGGAAAGTTCGCAAACCATTTCGACGCTTTGCTCTAATATGCACCAATTCCTATACCGTACCCTCAGAGGTAAATGTAGTATTCGAATCCCAATGACATTTCGATGAGGAATTGATCTTTTGATGAACACACGCACACGCTAATATTTTGATGAGCAAATATAAAGTATATTAATCTTTCATATTTCAAGTCAAATACTCCGTACATAGAATATCATACAATAAGCTTGGAAAAATATGTACATAAATTTATATGTCAGTGCTAACCAAAAAAATTTGTTGTTTGTCAAATGTTTGCTCTTCATATCGAAGGGGTACAAAAACGGGATATACCCCGAGGTACAATATAACTTTCCTAGCCACTGAAGCTTGGATTTAATTTCTGGATAACAGGATAAGGTTAACAATTTAGAAATCAAACTAATTACACCAACAAGAATATTATAAAAGAAGTGTTTACTAAATTCATTGGGCGAGAAAAATCTGACGGTTAAGGGGCAGGTGAGGGTGTAGAGGGCAAAGGGCGACAAAGGTTGCACTTGCACCAGCAATACCTGAAAGCTAATCTTCTTTGTTTAAACACCACATTATTACACCACGATACGCTCCCGCACTCACTCCAAACCTCACTTCTTTGCATGAATGGATAGAGTAATATTTTCGGTTATTACTTATTAGGTTGTCGTGGACTGCGAAGTCATCGATCGGCTTCGACATAAGTATGATACTATCCTCTTTATGGTCACTCGGTTTTGAAGATGGGTTCTCTTTTATGCAAAATGATTCATACTAACCAATTACTCTTATAATGTTTCTTCTATAGGTTTACTCCATATCTCTGTTAGCATTATTTACTTTTGCTTAAATTTTTTTTTGTTTTGTTTGAATGTGTGAGGCTAATTTAAACGAAATGTAAGAAAATTTATAAAAATGAAAAGAGTACGTATTCCTGTCACTAAGCTAGTTCGATACGATCTTTCTCTTTTTTCAAACGAAAATTCTAGGGTCATTACCGCACGTGGTAATCACCATAGGGAATAATATTTTAATAAAATTTATTATTTTCCTATAATAATTTATTAAGAGAATATCTAATAATTAAATTATAAAAAACATATAAAATCAGGGATATGTTTGGTAGTGCATTGTTCCTTAAATTCCTCAAATGTTAGAATTATTAATTTAAGTTAATCAATCTTTTCAAACAAAAAAAAAAGTTAATTGAAGCAAGATCTATACATATACGTGTACTTTGTAGCAGTCATCCATTCAAGATCATTATTTCATTTCTTTTTTCTTTTCTTAATTACCTCCCATGGCTGCCACTCTTAACTCTTAAGCCTTTCATCAGATTAGTTGCTATGTTCTCCCCCCCTCCCCTCTGTTGATTCAACCATTTTCTTTTGACGAGTGATTGAACCATCTGGCTACCCCTTTTTAATAATTCAACATTTAATTGCCACGTCTTTAGTTACACGTCGAGTGATTTTGAAATAAGATCCACCTGATTACCTTTTTAACCGTGTAAACTCGATTTCAAAGAAATTATATTTAAAAAATGGTAGATGAAAAAATATGGACATAGAAAAACGGGCGATGGAAACTATAGGAGTAGAACCCTCTATGGTTCAACATTGAAGACAATCAGACATTGATAATGGTGAAGAATAAATTTGTATGTAGGTATGGAAAAATAATTACACGCAAGGTACATTAAGGTAATTGAGGATATCATGGTAAGTTAGATCGCAAATTATATGGTACACCACGGTGTACCATGCCCATGGTGCACCTCCTCACAATAGAGGAGTAGGGACCACACTTAAAATAATTAAATTATTTTAAGTGTGGTCCCTACTCCTCTATTGTGAGGAGGTGCACCATGGGCATGGTGCACCGTGGTGCATGGTATAAGCACTCAAGTTAGATTATCATCCCCCGTTTGAATCCCAAACACTACACAAAATATGAATATAGAAGTAATATATTTCATTCTTCGAAATGATTCTTGCTTAATTAAAAGATTCACTACAACAATAATTTAGTGATAAATACTATTAAAATATAATTTTTTTATGGTGATTACCATTAGTAGTAATGACCATAGAGTAATCGTTTTTCAAAGGGTCTCTTCATAATAATTTCCTCTTTTAGTTTCATTTTTCTTTGCGTTGTTGGCGTTCATTATTATTTATAAAATACTGCCTCCATAAAATTACACAGTACCTTTATTCATCAATAAATCATAAGATATAGTATTAGTATAAATTATGAAACTATTCTTGTGTGAAAGTATTTTTCGATAATATCTAACAACATATATTTGTTTATTGAGGGAGTATATATAAGGGCAATAAATATCAATTTTAAGAAGTAACTTAAATTATTGGTCAAACTATTGAGAGAGGGAGTCAAATAATTATTTTCTAACCATTGAGATCGCAGATTAAAGTGAGTATATATATAGGCCTTGTATGATAGCACTCTACGACATATGAAATGATGTTATTTGAAAACATTTTGTTGGAAAAGCAAGACTATGGTGGGAAAATGATAATAGAACCAAAACATAAATGAGTTGTTCTGGCATGAGCGGAATCACCGTATATATATTTGCCCTTACTATTATACAAATCAGATAATGGTGTTGCTCCCCAAGGTAACACAACAAGAGGAGTTTGTTGGATCGAACTCTCAACAACTCATAATCGATATGAAAAGTACCGAGGAAGACGGGGAAGAATGATTTTTTCTATGATGTCAAAGGCTCCGTGAAAAGTCAATTCATACACGAAAATTGTAACGGAATGGGAGCATTTGAATTGATTTTGGGAGACATTAAAATGGGAATAAAACCTGCAATTGTGGAGGAAACGAATTTGTCACATTAATTTTCCTACTATACAACCTATTTGGACGGTCGTAAGTCTTCGAGAGAAACGAACAACAAAAAGATCCAAACACCAACAAAGGTTATCCCCACCACAAGGCGCACGTGTCATGAACATGAACCTAGCTAACGGCGGCGGCGCGTGCGTCAGTGCGTGGGCAGTCCATGGTCTATCCTCCCCATTGACATCAAATAATAGAAGATAGAACCCATATTTCCCAAGAAGTTTCTCTAATTCTCTAAAGTGGACAAAGCTAAAAATGGTTTTTGCAAGTGCTTCCCAAATGCTCTAAAATTTTGCATTACCAACACATATGTAGTTATCCGATCAGATTTGAATGATTTTGATTTATATAGATTAAATATCAGAAGATAGATTAGATTTATGTATTGTAATTCGAATAATTACTACCTAATGTAATCTGATTTGATATAATCTAATCTAATTTAAAAGAATCTAATCCGATCTAAAATCATCATTTTTTTTCAAATTAATACGGATCTTCTTGCAATAGGACCGCTGAAGCGGTTACTTTCTTTACCTTGCTCACACAATATCTTTGCTAGTTTTTTTTTCTTTTCTTTATTTAAGAGTATATCTTTGCTAGTTCGTGACAGCCAAATATTGCCTTTTTCCTGCCAATTCTACCCCGCTACAAGTAGAATTACGGTTCTTTTCTTCCGGCCCTTTGCTTTGCTTTTCTTAATTCCCAAAAAATTTGGCATTTGTTCCTTTGGTTGTAATGCAATAACTTGTGTCCCTATATGGCTATACCTGGTCCAATCTAGTTAATATATGGAGTAGTAGGTACTAATAGGTAGGAGTAGTACTGCGCAACTTCATTTCTGCCAAATTAAAACGTTTAGACGGATTGATGTCGTAACTCTCGATCATTTCATTTATAAGACGAGACTTAACCGGTGAGAAGAATGAGCTAATTATTTGACGTGAGCTTAGGATTGGCTCTCATCGGTTGAGATGATACTTGGCTTAAGCTCGAGCTTGACCCGACGAATTCTAATCGAGTTTTGACCGAGCCAATTCCAAGATCTTATTAGCGAGCAAAGCTCGGATCGTTCAGTGGCCAGTGAGAATTACCAACGTACCTAGACTTTCCAGAGAGCGCCCGACTCAACGTCTTTGAGCGTTGTGTGACGTACGGGTCCCACAGGTTGTCGGGATGTCGTTTGGAGTGGAGCGCAGTGGGGCCCATCTGAACATTATAGCATTCATCTCGTGTGACCCCATTAAACATGAACACGGGACCTTCAAAATCTCACGAGATTTTGGGCCATCAAATATTTTGATTTGGCTCTCTTTCTTAATTTCCGCGCCTCATTTTTCCCAAAACTTTACTTCAGTCAGCCCCCAACTTAAAGAACTTGCCCCTCTTTTGTCCCCAAATTTAGACACACTCTCCAACTTCTCACCCCCCTTGCGTGAGAACTTTCTAAGGGATAAAAGATAAAAAAGAAATAAAAAAAACATACAAATGAGTGTTTGGAGAATATAAATAGAGCTTCAGTAACAAGTTATAGGAAATGATTCATGAACATCTTGAAAAAAGAACTTTAAAATTATAAGCAAGGATGTGTATATTGACATGTGTTAACTAAATCTAACATAAAAAAAAATTAAACAATTGTGTATAACCTAAACCTTTTAATAAGAGTAGTATTATTTGCAATTAAATGAACACTTGATAGTGTAATAACTCGTGATTATTTATCGAGGGTAATGATAATGTCACGCTAGAATCAACTTATCCACGATTTTTTTGTGTTTGAAATTCATATATCCGGTGGAGTCTACGATTTGTCACGCACAAAAGAGCGTGAATCAATTTATTTATGCCGTGGATTTATGCATGCCCTTTATTAATGGGACGACAATTGTATGAGGTTGGGAACAAAAACGAGGTATGAGAAGTCTTTACATCACTCATTTGAAAATTAAATTAAAAGCTTTCTAATTGAATGACCATGGTACTAATTCTTGAATTGAGTTGTACACCAAGTCACCAACTCAATGAAGTCTAATGATCTAAAAAAACGAATGAATATTGGTTTGATGTTTGTTAGTCCAAACTTCCTTCTAGAATGCAGAAATTCCCACCCTACTTAAAAGACTTTATTACATTGTTAACATATTGGCGAGATGACCAAATTCTTAAGGGGGGCATACGTATAAAAAAAATCATAGGGTGATGGGTCTCATTCCAATCATCCCAAATACCACCACTTACACCAAACCAAACCCCAACCCAAAGGTAAAGCCAAAGAAAGCAAAAGAAAAGGACTTGCAACAAAGTTTAAGTCAAGTCCCTTTACTTTTTGCCTGGAAAATCCTATCCTTATTCGGGGTTAGGGGCACCCATGAACTTGAGGAGGGCCGGAAATTTTCATTTCTTTTCGAGTTCATTTAATTTAATTGATTTTATACCCAAGTGGGATAATGTGCATAAAATTATATAACTAATTGCATGAATATGAATTAATATACTAGTATACTCCTACACCATATAACACAAAATTGGTTTTATTGAAGAATTACTTGAAAATTAGAGAAAATAGTTTAAGTGCACATAAGTGAAAATGAGAGGGGGTAAATTGGTACCAATGAAAGTTAAGGTGGTAAATTGCACAATTGAGTAAAATCATGGGGCAAATTGCTACTTTCGCCAATCGAAAACCCCATGAAATTACTGTTCACATGAAGTACTCCGTAGAAATTTTATAGGATTTTCTCAAGATTGTCTAGTTAAATGTTGGAACTAAATTCCACCGGAATGACTAATTACCTAGGGGGTAATACGTATGACATTTCCCCAATTTTAAAAGAATTGAAAACTCACATGAATTCTTAATTCTTTTAATTTTGGGCAACCGAACAATTTCAACCTTTTTAATTCATGGGCAACGTCAATTTCGAAACAATTGAAACATATTACTCTATGTGAGACAGACTCGATAACAATCATAGTCAATACTCAAGACCACCACAAATTTGTTGGCTAAACGAATCATGATTTCGAACTCTGAAAACACTTTGAATGAATATATAGCCAATTACAATTAGAACGACTAAATACGAAAAGAGTGTAGATGACATCGTACAAAAATGATAATTTTTCGAACACAAAACTTCGAACTATTAGATCAATACTACTCATAGAGTTTGTAGTCTTTGTTTGACACTTGTGACCTCTATCTAGTTTTTCCGAAACAAACTTTCCATTTCTTCCGTTTTCCTACTGTACACTGTACACAGCTCTATTTCCACACAAAAAAAATCTTTAGTGACAAAGTAGAAAAAGATAAAACCCAAAACATCCAAACAAAGCAAAAAAGCAAGCAAAGGGAAAAAGGAAGAAGCATCAGAATTCAGAACAATTGATGGGCATGTTTGGAGAGAGAAAGTAGAAACAACAAAAAAAGAGGGCAGGCAAAACACCAGACAAGGTGAGGGTCCACCTTCATCACTATCTCCACCCACAATTCCCTCTTCCTTGATTACCTACCCTTTCCTTTCTATTCTTCCTTTCTTACTTGTAATTCTTCATTTTTCTTCATAAACCATAATATACTACTACCCAAACAGCCCCTTATTCACAAATTAAATTTCTCTAAAAACAAGCTTAATACTACTAAGATAGTTTGATGATGGAGGTAGGAAGTGGGTGTTCAGAGTCATCAACGGTGGAGCAAGAGACACATCATCAGAATCATGATCATGATCATAGTAATAATCAGATGGTTGGCATTGCATATGAATATGAAGGGTGTGATGAGTCTTCTGAGCTTGAATTAGGCCTTGGTTTAAGCCTTGGTGGTGTTATGGCTTCTTCTACCAAAAACCATACTACTACTACTAATAATATTAATCTTCTTAATTTGAATGATAATAATAATACTAGTACTAATAGTAATAAGCAAATTCCAAGGATTTTGACAGCTAAAGATCTGGGTTGTTCCAGAAATGTTGTTGTTTCTCCACCTTCTTCTGCTTCTTCTTGTTCTTCTCTTGGGTTAAGAACTTGTTCTAATTCCGCTGTTACTAATAATGTTAATATCAGCAACACCAACAACAATGTTTCTGCTGGTACTAAGAGGGCTGCTTCTCCTACTGCTGTCAGGTATTTTCTTCTTCTTTTGTGTTGGTTTTATTTTTTAAATAGTTGTAACGTTATTAGTACGTTTTAATATGACGATTCATGTTAGCCGACCCCGAATTATTTCCGGACTAAGCTTTGTTGTTGGTTTGAGTACTTTGTTTACTGTGTAATTTTTTTTTTTTTTTTGTTTATTTTTGAATTTATGTTTTGTTTTGTGAATATTGATTAAAAAAATGACCAATTAGGAAAGCAGGTGTTAATAGAAAATGTTCATATGTTTGGTTCTTATATGTTTTAGGTTAATTTTATTTTAATTTATTAGTATTTTTATGGATTTTGAGGTTAATGTAGTGGTTTTGTCAGGAGTAATATGATTGTTTACAATTGAGGAGTAGTTATCTATTTATGCTTTGAACCCTTATTTTTCTGTGTAATTGGTGGACTAAACTTCCATGAATTTGTTTTGTACTTAAAATTGTTACAATTAAGGGGTTTTGGATGATGAAATATTGATGGTTTGTTTTTTAATTGGTGTATGATGATGAATATGGGGAGCAGTCAAGTTGTGGGATGGCCACCAATCAGGTCATACAGGATGAACAGTATGGCTAACCAAGCAAAATCAATTGCTACGGGTGAACACAACTCGGAGTTCGATGAAAGCGAAGGGAAAGACGGAACTTATGGCGCTGAAGACAAGGGTAATGCCAATTCTAAGGACAGAGTGCCCCATAAGAGTTCGTTGTTTGTGAAAGTGAATATGGATGGGGTGGCAATTGGAAGGAAGGTTGATCTTAATGCACACTCGAGCTATGTCTCATTAGCGCGAGCTTTGGATGAAATGTTCACCAATAGAGCTGCTGAGAGTGAGTTCTTGTTACATTGCTATTTTGTAGACTGTGTTTTGGTTTCGGGTTTTGATAGTTGTTGGTTCGTCGAATTTCATTAACCACTTCATGTTTCTGATGATTGATTTTGTTTACTGATGCCTGTCTATATAAGAAATGTGATTGAGGTTTCTCTTATGTTGTACTCTGATGGGAGCTGATGTCCAATTACCAAATGATGGGTTTTGAAGTATTATGAATGCAACTTGGAGGTCTTGAAATTTACCCCATCCCTATCAGAGGGAATGGGAATTCTCGGCTTTCCGTTCCAAAAGAAAATGTAGCTAGCTACTGTGCTTTGCAAGTGCATGCAAATAGGTTACATTATTCAATGTTTATTGTTTGATGAAACCATGAGGGCTCTGGTTGCACAACCTCTGAATACAGCGTCTCTATGTTTTTAAAGTAGGGGTAAGGCTGTGTGCCTGTGTACGTACAAACCTTCTACCTTGCCATTGGCGGGACGTGGGAGCCTTAAAGACACTGGGTTAATGTTGCTGTTGTTGTGATAATGATTTGTAGTATCTTCACTGATTTACTTGAGCTTGTAATATCCCTTTTTAAGTATGGAAAGTAATCGTTACGTAATTTATTCTACCATCAGAATCAAATGCGGAGGAGCTTAGTTTGATGCCAAAAGTAACAAGACCCTCAAAGCTGTTGGATGGAACATCAGACTTTGTGCTCACATATGAAGACAGAGACGGAGACTGGATGCTTGTTGGAGATGTTCCTTGGGGGTAAGTATTGATGGACCTGTCATGCACTCATGCTGTTTCAAATGAATCATGTTTCTTCTCTTGATTTGCTTAACATTTTGTGTCACTGTGGCTCTAAATAATTCGGTAATCGTTCCTTGTACTTGAAACAACTATTAATGCCACACTCTCTAGAATTTAAACTTTGATTTTATATCGACTATACTTCGCTAGTAATTTTCTTTCAACGTTCACTTTGCAATAAATTGTTAAGCTTTACCTTTCAGTAGTTTGGGTTGTCTGATAACATGGTCTGTAGTCATCATCTTTACGTTTGGTCGTTGTATCAGTGAGATCTACTTTTGTACTCTTGATGAAGTGAGGGTCACCAACTTTGATGCATGTTTCAATGCTGAATGCAATGTGTTATGAGATTTAATTTTGGTATTAATTATGTGATAGTCCTGTGAATGGTAGGTGTACTACTGCTTAGCTAGCTGACAGTGAAGGCACGCATTTAATGTTAATGTTGAATATGATAGGCAATACAAAGTATGGAAAGTTGTCTTATTCTCAAAGAACAGCTACTGTATGTTTTGAGTTGGCCCTATCTTTATGCCATTGCTGGTCTTGTTCTGCTCTTATGTCATCAAACTGCTGTTACCTATCGTCTTAAGTAGGGCCATTAACTTAAAGTCATCTGCGATTGACGGATGAGGCGGTATGCATTATGCATGAAAGAAACGAAGGGTGTGCTTTATTCCTATCTTGATAACCATATCTTGTCTAAATATTGAAAAATAAAGTTAAAGATATTGTGTTCGTGAAACTACATTATGCCTTGGTTTGGTTTGCTAGTGTAGCTTCAATTTGTGTGTCTTATCTATTAGGGTTTGGATTTCTTTGAAGTTTTCACTCATTTCAAGATCTTCTTGCTCTTCAAGGAGCAGAATTATCGATTTCTCACAAGTGGCAGACACAAATGCATTTATTCCATGAATGTTCTAACAGTATGGGGGAGGCATTCTAGTAAGCCGAACTGTGGCCTGATTTCATGCTCCGCGAGAGCCATAGCCGATAGCTATCTTACGAATCACGACTGTAACTTTGGCAGATCTCTTTCTTACTAACGGAACTTAGAAATTTCATGCATTTTGGATCCCTTTAATCAAAGATTGCTTAATTGTTGATTGCCCCTTTGCTTATTTAGCTTTGTTTTAAATACATTTCTTATTGAACATGGCAATTCTAAAGGATGATTCACCTTAGCGGACCCCAAATCATCATGGAACTAAGGCTTGATTGTTCTTGTTGTTTGAAAATGTTTATGTGCGAAACATTACTCTACACGTGAATAATGCTGTGAAAGTGTTGAGATCTCCCTTGCTTTCATATCATTCTATTGGGGCTCTTTGCAGTTTCTCCATAGACTAATGCAGAGCGTCTGGTTCTATTATTTACCTTGCAGGATGTTTGTAACGTCTGTTAAGCGGCTTAAAATCATGAGGGCTTCTGAGGCTAATGGTCTAGGTAAATTTAAGTTCTGCATTCACAATTTCATATCGTTTCATATATTTTCCCCGATATTCAAGTGATTCTTTCTTGCTTTCACATCTTGCAGCTCCAAGATCTGAAGACAGGAGTTCAAAGCAAAGATGCCGGCCAATTTAGTATCTTTATTTATCGGGCTCTATCTACAGGAAACAAGATGAAGATAATAGAAGAAAGACCTTAGATGCTGAATACTCGTATATTGCATACGCCTCCTAGTAACAACTGATCCTCTGCCTCTTTTATTTGTTTCAAATTTCAATTCTCTGTTACATGTTGGCGTATTTATCACAAGTTTTGTTTCTTCTTTTGGTGTGTTGTACACATGCTTGCATACTTTGTCTAGAGCGGCTTTTAGTCACTGTAAATATATATGGGTTGCTAGTTTGTAAGGCTTTTGGGTTTCTGAACACTGAACAAACTATGTAATCGAGAGAGATTTTTATGGTGGTTGTCATCCCGCTTAGGATGTGCACTTTCACCTTCTTGAACTGTGTCCTGTGAAGCAATGTGCACCTTCTTGATCCCTGCCTAGCAATGTGAATTCTGCTCACATTGTGTGATCTCTTACCCTTTCCTCACCCCCGAATATTTGTCTTGGCTGCCATACTGTCATTGTTTACTGCTTATGCTTTTTTTTTTTTTTTTTTTTTTTTCAAGTTTTTCTGCTTCAGTTTCTTTCTAAGCAGGAAACTATACACAGGCAGTTTTTTTTTTTTTTTTTTTTGATTGAAGTATACACAGGCAGTTGTTTGGTTGTGCTGCATATTGGTTTTAGTGTTTGAGCAGTAGTAAATTAGTCCCTCCTGTATGGAAAAAAGTTGGTCCCGTTTGAGCAGTACTCCGTAGTTGTTTGTAATTGCAACATTTTCTTCTGATGTTCTTTGTTCTGTTCATTAGAGCTAGAGCTTAGCTAGACGGCTGCTTGTAGGTGGGATTTATTTCCCGTTGGTCGTATCCTTGTGACGATTTTAATAATATCCCTGAAATGATGGAGACTTGTGCGAATTTGAGGAGTGTAACTTATTTATGTTTAGACTCGTCAAGATATTTAGCTGATTCATTTCGTGGTATAAAGATATGCCAATGGCAATTATACTATCAATGGGTCTATACTCTATAGATGAGGTTTTGAGTTGGTGGCTAAGATTGGGTTCAGGTTCGAATCCTGTCCTCACCGAAGAACTTGAGATTCGTGGGGCGTTTTGGTTGCTACAGATTGGCAACAACACCGGGATGCGTTGAGACGGCTCCTAGATCCATCAATTGGAACCGGAGCTGAAATCGCAACATATTTGGTCCCGAGCAGGTTACAGTTCGGGGTCCAGGTGCTCTGATCAATGGTTCACCCCTACTGGCTACTGGGAGCGGTGTTGGGCTACTGGGGTGAGATGGTCCAAGCCATTAATTTCTTGTGTAAAACCTTATAAGATCATTATGATGATTATCCGGCCACATTGGGGTAGCTGCATTCAAATGGGTCCACACTATTGATGTTCTGGGTCCTGACTCCTGTATGCTGAAGAATCATACAGTAAATCATGCCATGCATAGATTTCGGCTTGGACCAAACATTAAGCAGCATCTCTGCATCTGTATCTGTAGAGTAATTCAACAATTATCCACCTTCATTAGTTGGGGTCGTGGCAACAAAATATAGACTGTTATCAAATATTGTCGTCTCTTCAATGGCGTACTTCGAGTATATTATGGGCGGTCGCCTGGTAAAAGTATCAGAAATGTTACATAAACTGTCCTAAAACAAATAAGGTTTTACGTGTTTTGGCCCTTCCAAGACTATAGGAATCCCGTTATATTTTGATTGATTTCCCCTGACGTATGTAGAAATTTCATTCTTGACTTTCTAAATTCGTCACCTACTTTCTTTAGTCACTATAGTTCATACCAGGCAGGATTTAACCTTTTGGTGGGGGGGGGGGGGGGGTTCCTCAGTGAATTAGCCACCCTCGTGTTATCAAGTAACTAGGAGGGGGAGGCGGAACGAATTTTTTAGGGAGCTCATAAATTTACGGCTCAATGTACTCTTCCACGGGAGTCTGCCCCGTGGGTTTGAGATATTGAAGAATGCACAACTCTTCTTTAACCTTCCGACTATTTATTTATTTTTTATTTATTTATTTTTTAAAACAGGGCTCTCAAGATTCAAGCTTTTTTCGACCCTTCATGTACAAAAAACACGTGAAAGAACTATTTCAATCCGTAGAATGAGCTTTTCGATATTCAAGATTCTTTAGGTCCAATTTTCTTTTGGGTTGAACAAAATACCTAGTTCTTCCACCTAATACATTGCACCATACAAAGTGTTCACCGTCCAAATTAAGGTTTAATATCCAAACAATGAAAATTAAAGAAGATGAAGCATTTTGCAGGAAAACTCAAAAAATTCACCCTGAAGCAGGGTAGTTTATAAATCTATTACTCCACAATGGATACAGTTGGCAGGGAGATGTTTTGGGATTAAGATCTTTACTCCTTAATCTACTAATTACTAGCAGCATTAACCTTTTGAGTACATAGATTAACAAGTAAAAATCAGAGAACAAGAAATGCTAAATACAAATTAAGAATATGTGGGATGATGTAGTTAATACTACGCGGCTGAGACACCTATGTTCCGAAAACAGGCTACAGATGACCATTTACAGGAGAAGTAGTGAAGACAGGCTTATCTTTGTCTATATTGGCTGTAGTTACTCCACTGCTACTGCTTTTGCGCCGAGGCTTTGCTTCTGCTAGCATTGTGTTGACATCTCTCATTGAGGGTCTGTCCTTCGGCTGTTTGGCGGTGCAAAGGAGCGCGATCCTTAGGACTAATAGCATCTCTTCTTGGACATGCTTGCAGTTTCCTGCTAAGCTGGAATCAAGTACTTCTTCTAAGGATCTGTTGTTTCTTGCTTTTGTTCTGATCCATTCTACCACATCTGTGGATTCTCCATACTCTTTGTCTAGTGGCCTTTTCCCACTTAGAAGCTCCAAAAGAACCACTCCGAAACTGTAGATGTCGCTCTTCTCATCGACCTTCAACGTGTATCCATATTCTGCATGGCAAAGTAGAACCACAATGTCAATACTAAGCTGATCTAAGTGGAAATGATATCTGTAGTAATGAACTATAGAGCAAGATCATAAAATCATAGTAAATTAGAAAAATATTATTTCTAACTTGGATAGTGCAGAAACAGATAAATTTGATATTGTTTAGTCTAATTTAAATGATAGTGTAAGGGATTTACCAGGGGCTATGTAGCCATAGGAACCCGCTACCATGGATAGCGTCTCATTCTTCTTGATCACTTTTGCCAATCCGAAATCTGCAATCCTTGCTTCTAGATTGGTATCGAGTAATATATTGTTCGATTTGACATCTCGGTGAATAACCGGAGGATGACAATCATGATGAAGATAGGCTAGCCCTTGAGCTACCCCAACTGCAATATTGTATCTAGATACCCAATCTACCAACAATTTTCCAGCTTGCTTTCCATGTAAAGCTTCTCCCAGATTACCATTATGCATATACTCGTACAGAATCATAGCATCCTTATCATTGTGTAGAAATCCTAGTAATCTCACAATGTTCCTATGCCTTAATTTTCCTAGGAGATTCACCTCCCCTGCTAGATCACTACCTTCACTCCCTGCTTCGATATCAGTATTTGATTTCCATAGCTTCTTGACTGCCACAGTTGTGCTTAACCGGCTCAATTCAGCCTTGTAGACTATCCCGGAAGCTCCCATCCCTATCACATTGGATTCCTTGATGCAAGACATAATTTCATTGCTTGTGAAACTGAGCCTTTGAAATGCCATTAGCCTCCATGGCCACTCCCCACTGCCACCATCATTTCTCTCGAAACATGAACCATTCGAGTACCATTTCCTGTATATGATGTTAGACCCTAGGACTACAATCCCAATAGCCAAAATAACCGAAACACCGATAGCCCATCCAGTCAGGACACGTTTGGCTCGTGAATTTCCCTGCCCTGATCCATACAGTGAGGGTCTAGAACAAGGAGGGAGGACCCCTCCGCAAAGACCATCATTTCCCTTGAGATCTTCAGGGTTGATAGTCCTAAGTATGCCATTTTCAGGGACAGGGCCAGAGAGCTGGTTATGTGACACATTAAACGCCTCTAAAGCTGGTGAGCTACCTATATGTCCAGGGATTCTACCTGTTAGGCTGTTGTTGGACAGGTCAAGAATGGACAATGTTGGCATCATCGCAATCGAATTTGGGATTTCACCAGTCAATTGGTTGTTCTTAAGGTCTAAAGTAACCAATTTTTCACATGAAGCTATGCTTGCTGGAATAACTCCAGTAAAGTGGTTTGATGACAGATCAAGAACAGAAAGTGAAGGACAGTCCTGAAACTGACCTGGGATTTCTCCTTTTAAGTCGTTGTTTGATGCGATGAAAGTCTGGAGATTAGAAAGAGAAAATATGGTGGATGGTAGAGAGGATTTCAGGAGGTTGCGCGATACATCAATAAATGACAGGGAAGTAGAAGAAGCAAGATCATTAGGAATTGTACCAGTCAGACTATTGTTTCCCAATTCTAATCTTTGAAGCTTACCTAGTTTACCAAGACCTAAAGGTATAGTTCCTGAAAGATGATTGTTTTGTACACGGACACGTACTAACGAGAGGCATTTAGACAAACTAGTTGGTATGGAGCCGGAAAAATCATTGTTGAAAAGAATGAGCTTAGTGAGGTTACCTCCACGGCACACACCATCCGGAATTTCTCCTGAAAATGCATTAGATGATATATCTAACCATTGTAAGGGAGCATTTCTACCAAGATCACTGGGTAACGGACCAGAAAGCGAGTTGTTCCAGAGCTCAAGAACCTGCAACTGAGTTAATTGACCAATCCCAGGTGGGACTGAGCCAGTCAACTGATTGCACATCAGATTTAAGAGCTGCAAGTTCTCCAGTTGGCCTATCTCAGAAGGAATTTCACCTGACAGCAGATTAACTGAGGCGTCTAGAAAAACTAACGAAGAAAGGTTGCCAATTGTGGGAGGAATACTGCCTTCTAAATTGTTCTTATACAGATAAAGTGTGTCAAGCTGAACTAACCCACCTAATTCAGCCGGAATTTCACCACCTAGATTGGCAATTGCCAAATCCAAGCACCTGAGATTGGTAAGATTACCGAATTCTCTTGGAATTCCACCATCAAACATATTGTAACCAAGGATCATAGTCTCTAGTGAAGCAAGCTGCCCAAGCTGAGCAGGAATATTGCCTGTCAGATTGTTTCCTGACAAACCCAAAAATTTGAGCTTCTGCAGGTTCCTGTATGACACAGGGATCAAACCTACGAAAAAGCTTCCTCTGAGATCGAGTATCTCGAGCAACGTTGAATTGCTCAGATCCCCGGGAAGATCACCTTCGAAATTGTTGCCAGAACCATTTATATATGTCAGAGAACCAATCTTCCCAAATCCTGATGGAAAGTTCCCAGAAAAAGAATTCTGACTTACATCTAAGAACTTCAATGATGTGAGTTTGGTGAGAGAATTCGGCAATGATGACGAAAAATCATTGCCGCATAAGTTGAGAGAATGCAAAGAATTCAGATGTTGCAATTCATCTGAGACCTTGCCACTCAGATTCATGTGGGAAAGATCAAGCATTTCGACCGCGCCCACAATGCTGCAGGACACTCCAGTCCAGCTGCAGTGAGCTGAACTGTTGCTGGTTGGTAGCTTCCAATCATGAAGTTTGTTGAGTGGATCAATGAGGCTTGACTTTACTCTTAAAAGAACAGAAGCTTCATCAATGAAAGCTGCCCCACTGATAGTGTAACTACCAATGTAACAGTAAAAGAAGAACAACAATAAGATCAACTGATTTTTGAGGTACATTATTGCTGTATTATTGCACCTTTGTTTCTTCTTCTACTTCTACTCCTACTTCACTCAGATCAGTGTAACTACCTCTCCATGATTACGATACCGGTGTCGTAATCTAAAAGGTGGGCTCTGGTGGGTCAAGGGTGTTACACTGAAAACTGTACAAGAGGAGGAAGAAGAAAGAGGAATAATTGAGATATGCTGTGTTTGGTTAATGAATGACCATCATTTGATCTATAAAAAAGACTTAGATGATGGAGTTTTTTAATAATTCGGCGAAAATAATAAAGAAAAAAAATTGCTCGTGAGTTCTTGGATGATGAGAGAAAGAGGCCAACAGGAAGAACTTTTGGATGGATTAAGAGTCTTTCCGACAATAAACATGGAGAGAATGTGTTTCTTTAGATCAGTTTCTTACTCACTTCCTCTGCTTCTAATGCTGTTAATTTATGTTTAGTCAACTTTATTAGTAAGAAAATAAATCTAGCTGTAAAAAAACTGTGAATAATCTGTTGTTATTAATTTCTCAGAATAAGATTGATACACTGTCTAGTTGCATAATGCAGATTAGTTGTGAATAGTTTAACATTTGTGCTCAGTGTGACAGATGAATGTACAGAGCTAACAGCCTCCTGTATCAGAGCAGCTTCTAAGGTCTTAGAACATCCTTCTTCTCATTAGAATTTAGATCCAACATTATGTATTTATTATGTGATCAATCTCTTTCGCGTTAACTGGAATCGGATAATGGTACCGATCTATACTCGTTTTCTTACTGCTTGGTTAGGCACTCACTGAATGGTAGAGACGTAGAGTCGATAGTATAGTCTAAAGGCGTTTTCACAAAAGCGCAGTAGTACTTTAAAAATGTGTCACCGGTAGTGTGAATTGTCCAAGTGAACCTTAGATGAGAAAATGAGTAAAGTCTGCAGCATCAAAAGTGTGTACTGATAGCTTTAAGAAAAAAAGAAAGTGTATCCTGATGCTGCATGCACAAAATGATTAAGACTTTCTTCTAAGTTTGCTTAGTAGAAGAAGAGTAACTTTCAAGTATGACAAAGATTCTTGTAGCAATGGGTTATTATTACTAAAGTTGTACTTAAAAAGTGTTGTGCTTTGAAGTGCACCCATGTTGTCCTCATGTCCTCCAAGACAAAGGTAACCAATTCGAGTATATGACAACTTAAACATGAAGTCTCAAATGTAGTACTCCACTATTTGCTTGGATAATGTACTCAAGTTTGGTTATTCACTTATTCTACACTTTGCATAAGCCTAACCTTGTATTTGATGAGTTTTGAACTCGAAACTCAAAAATGAAACCTAGGGATGTCGATTTTGACGATTTCAATCTCTTCTCCATCTAATTGCAAAAAAAAAGAGAAAAATTATTCAACCAAGTTAAAAACAGAAGCATATCATTATATCATTTTAGTAGAAAAATCAATTAGCTTATACTACCTCCTTGACATCATGAAGGATTACGATCGCGAGTAGAGTAATTATACTCTGAGATGCATGATTGGTTAGGACAAGAGGAATCTTTCCATGTTATGATAGCAAGCAGCCATTCATAAACATGAAACATAAAACATAAACATAAACATAAACAAAAGCACTTGATGTTTAATTACTTTCATTTTCGGAGCCTTGATGTTTAAGTACTTTCATTTTCGGAGCCATGATGTTTTTTATTATTGTTCAAATTGTTTGTAAACAATGTTAACAAGCCCAGACTTTTGTCAACAACTCGTGAACAAGTTTGGTTAAAAAGTGTATGTATATCTAGTAAATAAAATGTTTGAGGATTAAAGTTGACCTAGAGGTTAACACTCAACCTGCTTGGAATTAAATGATAAATAAAATCTTTTCAGCAATCGGAGTGAGATAAAATGCTAAAAATAAGCGGAGTTCAAACTTGATTTAATCTATTCATAACAATCGGATAATCAAATTAAGTTATGGTCTGCATGCCTTGCAATAATTTCATCTTTCGTAGTGAGATTTTTTTTCTTCTTAATGTGCTTCATCCAATCATCCCATCATTCTATTCTTTCGTAAAATGGACAAATAAAACAAACTTAGAGACAAAAAGTTCACCTCATTCTTAATTCTTTTGCAATTAATTAACTTTCACAACTTCAAATGTCTCCCTTGATTATTACGAAAATATTTAAGGCACTTAGTTTCTTCTTCACAAAGAAAATTTCCAGACTAGTAAAAGTCTGCGCATATTGAAAAGTAACACGTTTGCGAAAGGAAAAGCTACGAAAGCTGATCTCCACAAAATAAAAAGAAGAAAATATTAAAAGAAAGCTACGAAGCAAATTCTATGGTATGAGCTGTTTTAGTCATTTGGCACTAGGGGTACAATTTCTTCCCTTTCCATTTTCCTCCTTATATACTCTTTTTTTTTTTTCGGGTGCTCAAAACTTTTAAAGTTGTCTTTCTCTTAACAGCACACTGTAATTTAGAGCTTCTTCTGACTTTTAAGGTTACCGAATTACATTATAACTAATATGTACCGGGGAGTTGATTCAAGTTCGAATCCTCGTATTCTCGCTTCCGTAACAATACGGCACTAGCAAACCGTCCAAATTCTTACATACACTGCTATAACGATTTTTAATATTATTTCTTGTAATAAGAAATGTTGTATTTTTCCTAAAAATACAATCTAGGGGCTACCAGCCATCAATTAGATGGTGGTAAGCCCCAATTTTCTTATTTTTCACCGCAATTAATTAGTTTTCACTAGTTATTATTAGTAAAAACTCGTTTCTACCTACTCGAGAGGGTATCTCTACCACCATATATGTGGGTTTATACTGAGATTCGCGAGATATCTACGAAGATCTGACGTTCATTGATTTTGTCATGGCGCTGCGATGGATGCTGAATTCGGGATCAAATACCATTAACTACTTTGGTTGCCTTTTCTTTTCCGAGTTATATAGATCTCCGATGTCGATGAAAGACGTAAAGATGTCGACGTGCAAGGGATCAATCCTTCTATATTATTATACTATTAAAGGAGGTTTTTTTGCAACTCTCACATTAACCGGAGATTTTTACAGAGTTTTGAGAATTTTATAATATTAAAAGTATTTGATATTCATATAAACACAAAAACTCACATACTAAATTTAATAATATTATTAAAGTATTTGGCATCCATCTAAACACATATGCTGACATAAAAGACACGATTCATTGCTTTCGAACTAAATTAACTATTCCGTATTTTTCAAGTTGTATCATAAATGACCTAATTCTCATATCCTATTTGACTGGACATTAATCCCTGATTATATATAAAACATATATTATTTTTTTGGATGTTTAAGTGTTTAGCCGTACATTATCTCCTCCGGTGAAAATTATAGTTTTCATTTTATATATTATTTTTAATAGAAAACATTATCATGTGACCCGTGTAATGCACGGGCCTTCATCCTAGTTTTGTTAATTAGGGAAGAATTGTGTCAATTAGATTTATTTGATGATATTTGTATCGTTAGAATTCTTCTTGATGTAAGTGCGGTTTGGCGACAATATTAATAAATTTTAATTATTTCAAAAAAAAAATGTTGTATTTTTCCGACATTTGATGTACCTTGCAAGCCATTTACTTATCTTTCTTTTTTTATATAATTATTTAAAAGTGGATTAGGGAAGGTATTTATACATATCATGGTCAGCAATACTTTTTAATTATCATTGCTTATATTATAAAATGAGATTTTCTAACGTGTACCCACAAGACACATGATAAAAACACATTTCTATAAAGTTAGGGGCATCACTTACACGAGTACTCAAAGTTAAGGGGCACCAATTGCCCTGATATGTAAAGTTCAGGGGCACAGATAACATACAACTTAAACTGACTTGACTTCAACTCTTCAAGTCAATAAAGGAGGGGCTACCAACATTCGAAAATGAGATCTCATGATTAGACTTGGCAAAACTGAACCAGACCCGAACATTCGACGCGAAATACTTGACCCGAAAATCCGAATTTGACCCGATTTGTAATCTGAATTTGACCCGAAACCCGAAATAACCGACCCAAACCCGAAATTGACCCGAATACTGTTTGACCCGATATTGACCCGACCTGAAACAGACCCGAACTGAAATGACTCACCGAATAAGTAATCATTTATATGAATCGATTGAACAGAAGGGACTTGGATAGCTATATCATATCTTCCAAGACTCAAATTAGCAATAAAATTTCAAGTTAAGATAATATGAGACAAAATTTTAAAAAATTTGATATAAATATGTTTAAAATTGAACATTTTAGAATGATTTGACGCGATTTCGACCCGACCCGAATACGACCTGAATCGAATTTGACCCATAATTGATACATCCGAATTAGACCCGACCTAGACCCGACCCGATAGACCCGTTTGCTAGGCCAGTCATGAACTCATGATCATTGAAACTGTGTACCATGTTAAAAATCAACTCAACCAAAAGTACATACACTTGTTTTATACTTTAAACACAACCCTCTCTATTCTTTCCTCTCGCATGTCCCAATCAGATTCTTCTCCTCCACAACGACCACCACAGAAAACCACCCTTCACCATTATCATCCAGTAAAGAGTTACTCTATGCGACAGCAAAGAAACACATTGCCGTTGAAATCTATTGACACCTTATAGCCTGACTATTAAACCACTTTGGAATGTGATTAAAAGAGGGAAAGTGATAGAGGTCTACAGTGTAGACACCCAAAAGTGTCTACAATCAACAATAATTTTAATACACTATCAAAATTTTACTACTCACACAATTAATTTTACTACCTGAATTTTTCATTGCAAATAATTTTACTACTTTGATCTCAATTTTACTGCTACTAACTCAATTTTACACTATAGACAAATTAATTGTGTCTACATTGTAGACCTCTATCAATTTGCAAGTTATTTATGGTTGCCGAAAAAGGCCGAGTTCAGGGTTTGCTTTTCCAGTTTTCCGATGCCACGTAGGCCAACTCTAAACACTTTTCCGATACGCCTTGTATTAGATTGAATGGTAGTTGAAGAAAATATTATATACAGATTATTAGCCTTTTTTTTTATAGGAATTATCCTCTAGTAAGTGGTAAAAGTTAATACAAAGTAATAAAATGTTATAGAGAACCCATGGGCACTCTATAGAAAAAAAACCTGATTAATATGAGAAGTCGAACGACCAATTTGGTATATAAAAATGCACCAAAAATACCGATTGGTATAAAAAATACACCAAAAGACATATCGGTATAATATAAACAACAAGAGTCAAATAAGGTTCGGAGTTGGGAAAATCGATAAAAATAATTAATTTTAATTTCCATAATTTTGCAAGGTAACATTTTACTAATTTTTAAAATATGTTATTGTAAATATCATTTTCATCCTACATTACATCAAAAAGATGTTCAAAACATTATAATTATTCCCCCTCAAAAAAAAAACATTATAATTATTTTTGTGGATTTCCAACACCATCCTAAAATTAGCCTTGTTTGACTCTCGTATCTTTTTTTTTATTACTAATTTATCTTTTGTAACTTTTTTTATATACTAGCCTGAAAATTGACTGCATATTTGGTAATTTTGCTTAATATAAGACAATAATGAAATGTAGATACGAGTACATGAAAAAATGGGGTAAGGCCCTGTTTGATAGGACTTATTCGCAGTAGTATTCAGATCAGATCAGAATCATTCAGATCAGATCAGATCAGTTCAGAATTATTCAAATCAGATCAGATCAGTTCAGAATCATTCAGATCAGATCAGAAATGTTCAAATTTTTATCAATGTATTTGGTCCATAACTGATACTAATTCGTTGAAATTCAATCAAAATTTTAACACATTCAGATCAGATCAGATCAGTTCAGAATCATTCAGATCAGATCAGTTCAGATCAGAATCATTCAAATCAGATCAGTTCAGATCAGAATCATTCAGATCAGATCAGATCAGTTCAAAAAGATGCAGTCCTATCAAACGGGGCCTAAATCTGTAAGAAAATAATTAAAGTGTTGAACATGTTAAAACCAATCATAGAATGGACCCACTACTACAAACAATTGCTAAACATATATTTTTTCCATCCGAAAACAATAATTAGCCAAAATTACACATGACCACATGTGACCCAGCTCATTTATAAAGCGAATTTGGTACCGTCTCTAAACAAATTCTTATGTATTGTTTAAAGAAAAGCCTCTAATCTTAGCCTTGTGATTTTGGTGTTAGGCTGTTAGATATGTCGTACGTATCAAAGTGGTGCGTATACATGGGTGCCATGTGAATCCACAAGCTCATCGTAATCGCATTATTGAGAGAGAGCGATTTTGACTTATATATTGATGATGCTACAAGTTGATGGCATATGCAAGGTGATGAGTTAGTAGTGATCAAGGACTAAAGGACATTCCCCTTATTATAATTACTTATCTAGCTAACAATTGTATTACATCGTTCAATGACACTCCTTTTGTTCCGCGTTCATTGATTAACACATAACTTGAATTCGTCTCACATATTCAAACTAAATGTGAACGAATAGAACTATCAAAGGGAGAGAGTGGCATAAAGGAGCTATTACTACGTACCTCACAATCTCACATGGTTGCATCTATGCTTAATGAGTTAATGTACCTCATAAGTATTAATTGGTGACATTCTTTTGGGTGTGAACACACATGTCACACACTACAGAAACAAATGAAAGATATAGAAATATACAAGTGTCTACCTTCGCTCATTAGTATGAGATTTTTTTGGGGAAAGAATGACCTACTTTCCAAACCGTGTAGGCTTGCCTTCGGCCCAAGCCGAACAATGGCTAGTGGACTGGCAATTGGGGGTCGTCTCACTATATAACCTCGCGATGAATTCGCTTGAGTGGACAACGTTATTGGTCCTTGGTTTGAGGGAAGGATTGTTGGGGTATTAGCCCAAGTCCCACATTGGAGAAAAAAAATGAAAGATTCACTGGTTTATAAATGTTTATCTTCATTCATAAAAATGAATTTTTTTGGGTAAGATTGACCCACTTTCAAAATCGTGTGGACTTGCGCTTTTGCTAAAAACAGTGTATATCATACTAATTGTGGAGTGGTGGCTTGACATCCCACGACACCATTGACCCCCCACAATTTTTCATCGACAAGGAGTCAAGATGAGGTCTCATTTCGTGGTACCGAAGTTTGACGGTAAAAGTAGCTCCAATCTTTGGCAAAAAAGAATGAAGGATCTGCTGGTGCATTTGGGCTTGACATAGCCTTGAAAGGAGAGAAGGGCAAAGGATGTGTGTACTCCACTGACTGTGTTTCGCGGATACGATCATCAATTGTGTTGTTGATGAAGACTCCCTATCGCCGATATGAAAATTTTTGGAAAAGCTGTACATGGCGAACAAGTTGCTGTTAAAACGTCGGTCATATCGGTTACAGATGGTTGAGGATGAAATTTCATTGGACATGTGAAAGTGTTCAATGGACTGTTAGTCGAGTTGAAGAAAATCAAGGTTAAAATCGAGGACGAAGACTAGGCGTTACTTCTTCTTAATTCTCTCTCGCACAAATATAAGACTTATGCGGATACAATCTTGTGCGGCAAAGATACAATCACCTTGGAGCAAGCACAATCGGCTGGTGTAACACCCCGACTCACCACCTGAGCCGAAAGTAGTCACCTATGACAACTCCCCAGGCTGTGTGCTGACCCCACATACCAACACGAGTCTTTTCGGCGCATTTTGACCTCACTCATGCGCACCCTCGGAAGCATCCCATGAGGTCACTTATCCGGAAATTGCTCCCAATCAAGCACGCTTAACTGTGAAATTTTTATCGTATGGGCTTCCTAAAAGGAAAGTCAACTTTGGTATGAGTTGCACCATCAATCCTTTTAAACAACTCATATGACCCTTTAATCTCTTAGAAACTTCCTGTGAAATTTGGGATATTACAGCTGGAGTGCGAGGCGTTGACACGGGGACAATGGTCGTTGCTCGGGGTGGGAGAGGTCGATCATTTAACAGGGCCGATGGGTCGAAGCATGACAGGTCTCGATCCAGGTCATTTCGGTGATGTGAACTATTAGAAGTGTGGTGACCTTAGACATATTAGGCGGAATTGTCCTAACAAGCGGGAAAAAGGTGTACCAACTTGGTTTAAAGTGGAGAGAATGGTGAAAGTTCTCACGGCTACGATAGTGATGTCTTTGCGGTTACTATTGTAGGTAACGATGCAATTTCCAAGGAAAAATGAGTTTTAGATTCTGGTTGTGTTGATCACATTTGCTCCTCGAAATAGTATTTTGTGAGTTTAAGGCTCATGGAGGAGTTCTTAAGGTGAATAAGGGTAACATGGTCCTCAAGAAGGGGGATTTGTATCGTGGGTTATATCATTTGACGCTCATAGCGTGAAGATCTCAAGGAACTAGAAACAAGAAAGGCGTCGACGTGTTACGTTCGCGGGGAATGTGACGAAGGTAAATAGTTTCCAGGTTGCAGAAGGACGACGCAAAGGAAATTATCCCGCCGGTGATAAGGTGGAGGGTTGCAGGTAGGTCCCTTTCCAGAGTCAAGTGACGCGGTTGACTCGGCTGCAACTGTACACGGTTCATTGGCCGTGGTATTGAGTTAGGGTGAAGACCGGATGCTAACTCTTGTACACACACCTCCGAGTACAAGACTGGCTTATACCTGACTCAAGACTATAAATACAAATAGTCAATCGTACTCAACTACAACTGTAATGTTATTGCTCTATGAGTCTGTGTGATAAGTATAAGTCATAGTAATTGGTTGTTTTACGAATGTCATATGCCTTTAATTGAAATGTAAATAGAATACAATTATTGAGTTTCTTTTGGAAGAATTCTATGGTACACGACGTGCACTAAAATGTACCGTAACAAAGTTGAGATCTACCGTACATCATGGTAAAAGAAATCTACACCGTTCAATAATTTTTTACTATTTATATTTTATAAATACTACACAAATAAATAAATATTAAAATACATTTATTAAAAAAAGAATGAAATGATTATCATGTCTTTGCCTTGCCGGAATATTTTGCCGGGATAGGCGACCGGATGTACACCGGAGAAAGATCATCGGAAAATGTCGTCGGAAACGAGTGTGACAATCAAGGGTAGGATTGTAGGAAGCGGTCGTCGAAAAATCTTAGAAGGTCGGAGTGTGCGGGGGCATCTGAAAGGGTCGTCCGAAAATATTGCTGGGATTAATAGCGTCGCTCGAGTATGTGTAAGGAGGAATAGGGTTTTGCTATGTCGATGCCGTCGGCGGCTGCTGTGTGCCTCGACGTTTGGAACAATGCTCCCATGAAGCCTAGAAAAAGATAAAGAAAAAAAATCATGCACAACTTAGGATTTGAATCCACGAAGCTTGTAGAAGCTTGAAATCAATGACATAATACCAGTGGACTGAAACATCAATTTATGCTTCAAAATGAGACTGTTTTCTATATGAACCAGAAAAAGGAGTAAGGAAAGTTATCCCAGGCGGAGTTTGAAGAGTCCGGTATGGAGGACGGACACGGTAGAGCGATCGCACGGTAATCGCTGCTCACGAGTGGAGATGCATTTCGGGACGCCGAGAAGGGGACGGAGAGAAGGCGGTGATTATAACCTTGACGGAAGGCGGGTCGTATGGTCGGCACTAGGCATGTGCAATGGGCTGGGTGGGTTAGGTTTGGGCTGGACCTTAATGGGCTGGGCTGCTAATGGGACATGGTGGAAATGAATATGGGTTGGACTAGGCTGGGCCATCTTATAACGGGTTGGACTGGGCCAACTCATGGGTTATATCAATTTAACAAAACAAAAACATAAAAAAAAACCACTCCCCTTCCATTTTCTCTCTCCTCTCCCAACCCCCCCCCCCACCTCCCCCGACCACCCCATCCCCACCGGAGGTTGTCGCCGATCACCACCTCTTACGACCTCGACACTGCCACCCTGATCGCCCGGCTACCGCGACCACCCCTACTCCCATACGAGACGCCACCAACCCTTTCTTCTCCTCCATTTTCCACTTCACCCACTTTTCGATTTGCTTAAGACGCTTCTATTTGCGGCGGTTATTGTTGTGCATGCGTTTGGTCGACGGCGTAGGGCGAGGGGTGGGGTACGGTTTTGGGGCGGCGACGGTTGAGGATTGGGGATGGGGAAGGGAGTGAGAGAGGAGGGAGAAAATGAGAAAAAAGGGACTTAGAGGATGATGGAGGCGGTCGCGCGCGGAGAGGAATCCCGCCGTGGGGTCGCCGGAGCGGCTCACGTCGATTGGTGGTGGTTCCATCACGTGAGGTGGTGGTCTGATCAAGAGGACGGTAGTGGCCGGGGTTGAGAGGGAGGTGCGTGGTGGTTGGGTAGGGGGAAGAGAAAAAAGAAATAATGATTTTTTTTTTAATTCCTAACGGGCTAATTGGGTTGTCATCACCCAGCCCGTTAAGGTGCCAAATAGCCCAATAATTATGAGCTCTGTCCAGTAAGGGGGTGATTGGCGGGCTCATGGGTGCCATGGGCTCCCCTACCCATTGCACATGCCTAGTAGGGGTGAGCAAAATCGGATATCCGATCCGAACTTGCACTTCGGATCGGATATCCGAATCCGAAAATCCGAAAATTTGGTATCCGATATCCGATCCGAATGCAATCGGATATCCAATTTCTATATCCAATGGATATCGGATCGGATATGGCGGATATCGGATATCCAATTTTTTGGTTCTTTTGTTTTACAAAATGTGTTTTGCTAATTCAATCGTATTAAACGTTGAATCTTTTCAATATTTCTTTTAACATTTCAACTAGATAATCGATCTCTAGAAATGAATGACGAGATTTAGGATAGAAAAATTGTTTTATATGATGACAAAATCCAACTCCAACCATACAAAAAAATAATTGAAGGCCTAGTCTAATAAAACCAATGAATAATGGCCATGTTCGGATCGGATCGGATATCCGATTTCTTTCAAACTGATATCCGATTCCGATCCGATATCCGAAAAGTTCGGATACGGATATCCGATCCGAACCGATTTTCGGATCGGTTATCGGATCGTATTTTCGGATTTTCGGATAATCGGATATTTTGCTCAGCCCTAATGCCTAGTCGGCACCGGGAGTTGTTCCCCGGGAATATTAGGTTCGGGGAGACGGCTGGTAGTTGTCGCCAGTGACCGGTGTAGATGGGGAGAGGGATTGGAGATAAATATGCAAAATTATTTTCCTAATTATATTTCTAAATTTTATTTTGAGAAAAATTTAATAAAAAGTATTTAAAATAAGCAAAATTATTTAAAAAATAATTTATTAGGTGTGTTTCGGTGCACGTCGTGTACCATAGAATTCCTCGTTTTATTGGGAGACTCGCAGGTTCATCATTGTATCTGTCAATCCTGAAAAACAGTAGAATTACGCATTGCCCTCATATCGATAGACTCTACATTATTCTTGTGTATTTTTTTTTTTTATTGTTGTTTGTTGTTATTTTTGCAATGGAGTGTGATTGCCCTTATCACCAAATGATAAAATGTTATATGATGCTCCGTGTGACAGTACTCTCACAGCCTCACTCAAGCTAAAGACTCTTTAACAAGAATCCCACCAGTTTTAGGCCCAAATCATCATTTGTGTCTAGCCACTCCCACTATGGCATTATTGCACGATGCATCATATAACACGACCACGCTATATATTATTCGGAAAATTCACGTGGTACCCTCGAAATTTGACTGATTGCACATGGTACCCAAGTTGGCAAGTTTGTGCACATGGTACCCCCGAAATTACCACTTTGTGCACATGGTACCCAAATAATAACTTCCGTTAGATTTTCCGTTAAGTGATGATGTGTTAGTTAGTTGTTATGTACATTAGTTAATATTAATGATGATTTTCCATTTTAAGAAAATCAAAAAATAAAAATAAAAATAATTTTTTTTAACTTTTTAAAACAAATCCAAAAACTATTTTCATAAACAAAAAAAAAAATCCAAAAAATAAGTTTTTTTTTTCACAAAAAATATTAGTTCTCTTAAAAAAAATCATAATTTGTGCACATGGTACCCTTCAAGTTACCACTTTGTGCACACGGTACCCTTGAGATCACATCATTTTGCACATGGTACCCCTAGAAAAATTAGTTTTTTAATAAAGTTTTTTTGAATAAAATATTTGAAAAAAATATATTTACTTTTCTAATAATTTATTGAACTTTTTTTTAATTGAAATATTAAACCTATAATTTAATTAACTAATTACCTAACAACTAACCAACACATCATCACTTAACGGAAAAATCTAACGGAAGTTACTATTTGGGTATCATGTGCACAAAGTAGTAAGTTCAGGGGTACCATGTGCACAAACTTGGGAAGTTGGGTACCATGTACAATCGGCCAAAGTTCGAGGGTACCACGTGAATTTTCCGTTTATTATTAGACTAATTATTAGAGTCTAATTCCATGGATTTGGTTAAGAGGTACATTGATTAATTGAATGGCTGATGTTTCAACACACATCATCTGGATGGCCACATCACAAAAAGAAATCCACTCTAAAATGTTCTTCATATCTTCCTCATCACTCTTCTCTTTCTCCACCCCCAACTCAAGTACAGTACAGCCATGGCGTCAGCAGCTCTGCAGTCTCTCACTTGTTCATCTCCTCTTTCCTACTCTTCCTCTTCTCCCTCTTCTTCTTCACGCCCAGGTAAATACTTTTCCTTTTCCCGTTCTTGTTATTGGGCATTTCCCAGATTTTCATTTGTCTTCTTGAATTATGCTCTCCATAAAATTATTACATTGCATGATTAACTCACTGTATTTACATTCTCTCTTCCTATACTTTAAGTTAGTTTTAGTTTGCTGAACAGTTAATCTATTATACTTGATGGGTCAATTTCTTTCTTTTTTTTTTTTTTTTTTTTTTCTTTGTGGGTGGAAGTTAGAAATTTAGAATCAATTTGTTGAACAAATCATTCTAAGTATAAAATGTAGAGTTGATGAACTGTTGTTTTTGAATTTTCTAGTAAAGTTCGATGAATTAGTATTTCCCATGAAATTAGAAAATCATGGGAAATGTTCAAGTGTTATTGGTGGAAAGAAGATAATTAGAACCTCCCGTACCGAGCCCCCCCTAGTTAAGCAATGCTTGTAGGAATGAGGAAGTTCGGGTTTCTACGGTTTTGGCAACCAAATGACTCATTGGCTTTCTAGTTCGCAGGAATTGAAGTACATGTTATCTGGTTGGGAATTAGATGAGTAAAAAATGAGTCCTCTTCTCTTTGCATTGAAGGATGTGTTACTGTTGGTTGTCAAGATTTGATATTGGGTTTAAGTTGGTTTTATATTTGGAGAGGTAGAGTAAGCAGGAATCTTATCTGACATGCAAAGGACTCCTTTGAGAATTGCAAAAGTTGCATTTTGCTAAGGTTCTTGAAGATTTATCAAACCTCAAACCGCAATTTCGGTATCAATTACTCCTCCATGGATATCCAAATGACCCTCGTTATAGTCATATGTCTATTATTATAATCAAACGGGTCATTTGGAAATGAATCGTGCGGGGTGGGGGGAGCGATAATTTGCAGGAGTGGTATATTGGTAATAGACTTTGTTTAGACGCATTTGGAGTTAGAGCCAAGAATTCTCTCCCGCTTGCCTACCATTCTCAGTCTCAGTCCCATTATTATTGCCCGACTCTGTCAAGAAATCAGAATGAGATTTTAGGCTTGCCATGTTCAGTTATAGATGGAAGACTTTGTGGAGATTGACACTCTCCGCTCTATCATTGTCTAATTTTAGTATCTCATCAACAAGGGTAGCTTGCGTATATCTGGATGCCAACTTTGAAGGTGGTTTTGACTAGTGAGTGTTCACTGTTCACAAGTAAAAGTTTTTAAAACTCAACCTTAGTTTCATTATAAAGACATATTTTCATCAAATTTTGAGCTCGAAGAACAATGGCATTTCTATATTTATTTCCCAAAACAGATAGAGCTGTAAGTATTTGGGCTTCTGGCCACTCCTATGGTGAACTTCCAAAGATGTCAGTAAGCCAAGCGTATGCAGATTGCAGAGTTTTCCCTATCTTTATCTATGCTGGCAGTTTTATTTTGGTACCTTCGCAGTCTGCATTAGTAGCTGTGGACTGAGTTCCGATATGATTAACATTGATGGAAAGGGATGATATGTGAGTCAATGCTTAAGAGTGACACGAACAGGAGATCCTCAATCACACTTATAATGCTAGTGCTCTTTCCTTGTAATTGAGCGATAATTGTTAGGTTTCCCATATTCTTTGTAATCTAAGCTCTGGGAATCGAATTAGGTTATTACATAATCTTAAATTTGCCGGTTCATCAACCATCATAATTTAGCCCGAACTTTCTAGTGATCTATTCTTTGAACTTTTGTGTAGGCATTTGCATTTTCTCTTGGGCTAGTCCCAAGCGTGCTCTCTCCTCTTTCAATGGGCTACAGATACGCATGCCTCCGCTTCATTGGCCATCACAGAGATCGTCTTCCAGGCCAGTTGGACCAGTTGTAATGATGGCTAAACCAACAATTCAGTTCATCCAAGGAGTTGATGAACTTACGATACCTGATATTAGATTAACCAAATCAAGGGATGGGACAAATGGCACTGCCATTTTCAGATTCGATCAACCTTCTGTCTTTGACTCATCAAGTGTGGTCGGTGACATAACTGGATTGTACATGATAGATGAGGAGGGTGTTCTGCAGTCAACCAATGTAAATGCAAGGTTTGTCAATGGGAAGCCAGCTGGAGTTGAAGCAAAGTACGTTATGCGCAGCATTCGAGAATGGGACAGGTTCATGAGATTTATGGAACGATACTCCAATGCAAATGGTCTACAGTTCATCAAAAGTTGAAGCTGTGTACATTCTATCTTTTCTACTACACCTGATTATACTTCTGTCACGTGGCACTTATTTTACACTTCATGAGATTGTGTTCGAGTGTAGGTCAAAATCTTGGCTGAGTTCGTTAAGGTTCGTTCACATGCTTGTTAGATCTCATATTTTTTTAACAATAATTGCATTACAATTTCTGATTAGATTCTGGAGGTGGTGAGAATCTAGGCAAGGTTTCTGTTCAATTGAATGCCCTGTGATAACTCTGATAAGTAATTGAGACAAGAGCCAGTGGAGAGAACATTGCTATGTGTCGCTATCTACTGTTTTGGATGAGTTATGAAAGTGGAGAGTACTAACGTCTGCTGACATCTCTAAATAATGCCCTATTTTGCCAGTATCTTTATGATGGCCTGAGTGTGTTTGTTCACTTCTCACTTAGATTGATGTTCCTTTGGAATGAGATAGCTTTATATTGAGAACAAAAAACCAGACCATTTCTTCCTTTGTACCCTAGGTTCTTTTTTCCTCCCTTTTTTTTTTTTTTTTTTTTTTTTTTTTTTTGGGGGGGGGGGGGGGGGGATGGGGGGGGGGGGAACCCTTGTAGCCTAAGTTTGTTGCTTGACCTGGTGATAATTTACTACTTTACTCATGTGTCTCAAACTCTCTAATTAGCACTATTGCCTAATATCTGAAGTAATGGAGAAGCAAAAGAACATAACACAAGAATCACCAAGGAGGGTTGTCCTAGAAACATTAGATTCTAAATTACTCTCTGGAAAATCTTTCACTTGTTCTTAATAATTTGTCTTAGCAGGTTTATCATGTATTCTATTGATAGTCTTGTTAGAAAATATGGTTACTGCCTATTAAGTAAAAGTCTCTCTCTATTCTTTCCCTTTAGAGTATAATGGGATAAAGCACAACTATTTGGCTCACATAACTGTTTGCGCTTCTTGTATTGTGAAGCAACACTCGGTCTGTGCGATTTTGATGCAATTTTCATTGTTAGTCATCCGTAAGCAACCTCTCTATGTTCTCGATAAAGGAGTAAGGCTTACGTACACCCGGCCGCCCCCATACCTTGCCATAGGTGGGGGCCATTGAGGCACTAGGGTAATGTTGCTGTAATGTTACTGTAGGGGTGATGAGACTATAAGTGTAGGGGATGAGAGGAAGGTGCATAACAATGTGAGGTAAGGTAGGGGTGCAGGTAGACATTCGCTGTTTTGTGGTATGGAGGTCATTGAATGAGAAATGAAATGTGCCCCGACTGTACAGATAATTTCTATGTAATGCTTTCATTTATCAGCTGTACAGAGGTTTCTGTCCTGTTCTTTCTCTGGATGGCTTTATATGTTCCAGATGCAACCAATTTTCCATTCTGAAATAAAGGGTGGGTAAAAATCAGGAACTTGAACTGTTAAAACTGGAGGGGATGTTTTACAGTGTACAAATTTTACATTTCGGTTCATTACCATTGCAAGTTGACGCATCAGAATTTTGCAGTGTCTGATGGTCTGAATCTTCTCTGAGTTTCACTCCTACGTCTACTAATTCTTTACATTTGGTTTGAATCTGTTAGATGAATTCAAACCAAACGTAAAGAATAAAATGAAACAGAGGGAGTGTTGTTTCTGGACAAAACCTATTCTGACATTGATTGGGTGGGTCAGGAAATCATTGCTCTTATCATCACACTTGGTACCCAATATTCTTCTTAAATGACATACCAAAATCAAGGTAACATTGTACTACAAAGAAATAAGATATAGGAGCTATCAGAAATATATCTGAATCAATTCTGCTTCTGAGAGAATCTAGTTCTTCTCTCAGAAGTCCGAGGGATAAATATAGTTAAATTGCATC
The DNA here is from genome assembly GCA_963457585.1 of Spergularia bocconei. Taxonomy (NCBI): domain Eukaryota; kingdom Viridiplantae; phylum Streptophyta; class Magnoliopsida; order Caryophyllales; family Caryophyllaceae; genus Spergularia; species Spergularia bocconei. The sequence continues at coordinate 12,355,647 of OY734950.1, read as the reverse complement.
ATTCGGTTCATAAAAATGAAATATCTCTGGGTTTCTCTGCTAGATGGTGCCTTGGATTGCAGCCTTCACTTATAATTTCCTGTTTTCCAATGACACTGTGATTGGGCTTCTGACTTTGTAATACCGACGAGAGTGCACCCAAACCAATTCACCTTGTACAGAGCTTACTGGTGTAGGTCCTGCTCTTTTCTTAGCTATAATGTAGACCTTGTAGCCCAATGTTTGCTGAAGCCTTCGGAATGATAACTTCCTCGGTTTTACCACGATTCTGACTCCTTCTGGTGCCTTGATTTCCACTCTGTAGATGGAATTTGGCTTGCCAACGTTAGTTACTTGCCTACTGACCATCTTAACTTTCTCTGTGCCCTTTAGAATGGCGGAAATTGAAGGGTAATTGAGACTAAAACCCTTGTTTTTGTGCAGTAAATCACTGCAGCTGATGTTCTTGCGTGTAATAGTGAAAATGTCTGATCTAGAATATCGGAGACTGCAGAGATGTCTGGTGTAGTCCTCTGGTCTGATATCATATACTAATCCGGGATCAACTGCTTTTTCGGGATTTATGTGCCCAGCACCCATGGCGAAAAAGTCTGCAGGAACATTCCCATCCATGATCGGCTTCCCGTAATGATCAGTTATGTCTGCAGTTGTGATAAGTGCAGACCTAACTGCTGCAGGAGACCAATCTGGATGAGCAGAATGAATAAGAGCAGCAATGCCACTCACATGGGGACAGGCCATGGAAGTACCTGACATGACAGTAAAGTTCACTCTTCTGGGGTCTTGTGGAAGGCCTGTAGGGCCCAAGTTTTGAGGCCAGGCTGCTATGATATTGACACCTGGGGCGATCACGTCGGGTTTTAAGATCGCAGGGTTATTCAAGCTTGGTCCTCGAGATGAAAACTGAGCTACAGCGGGTGCCCTTGATCTTCCTATGATAGTCCCGGCAAAGTGAAGTTTTGCTGTTGGTCTACTTGTGGAGTTGATATAGCTTTTTAGTTGTTGTGCCTCTGAATACCCAACCAGTGTAGCTGGCAAGATATGAGCATCAACTGAATCCTCCTCAAGATTAATATCAGTGTTTGTTAAGATCATTGCAGCTCCTCCTGCTCTCTTCACAACTTCGCCTTTCTCTGCCCTTCCATTTATACCTCTATCACATACAACCATTTTTCCTGCAACCTGTGCCCGAGGAAGAGCACCTTCCAGGCAGAATTCACCCCCCTCGTCACCTCCATTTACATAGACCAACTCGAGTTCTCTCTGTGCCTGAGGAAAGTGACTTCCTGGGAACATTGACTCTCCATATAGATATTTTCCAGTTCCGAGTCTGACAAAGGCCGGAAATCTTCTGTCGAGAGAACTTGCACCAACTGTGGTGATCCAGGGAGCCTCATTGGCGACAGAGTTTCTAATTGGTCCATTGTTTCCAGCTGCACAGATGACAGAGATACCATTCTCTGCAGCATGAAAGCTACCAATTGCGACAGTGTCATCGTAGAAAGGGACTGGAAATCCTCCTAGGGACAGTGAGAGGACATCAACACCATCTCTTATAGCAACATCCATTGCTGCTAGGATGTCAGAGCTGTAACATCCATTAAACCAGCAAACTTTGTAGATGGCAATGTGGGCTCCTGGGGCCATCCCCCGGGCCTCTCCAGCCCCGTTACCAAGCACACTAGCCATTTGGACCGGTGATCCACCAGCTGTTGATGACGTATGAGTCCCATGACCTGATGAATCACGGGGAGACACATACTCAGGGCTAATCTCAGGCGACATTGGCACTGAGTTTGCAACATGATGACCCTTGATGAAGAATCTTGCACCAATTAGCTTTCTGTTACAAGTCGAGGCACTGAAGTTCTGCCCTTCTTGACAGACCCCTCTCCATTTCTTCGGAGGAGGTGGCATGCCATGATCACTGAAGCTTGGACTCTCTGGCCAAACCCCTGTGTCAAGGACACCAATGATTGCCCCCCTTCCAAAACCCGTCCTAGACCACGCTCCTACTTTAGGAGTATCAAGTCCTAAGAACTTGTAGGAGTAAGTAGTGTGAACCTCAAGTCGCCTATCAGGTCTAACAGCTACAACATCATGCAACTTTCTTAGAGACTCCACGTCAGTCTCTGACAGAAGAGCCGCAAAACCTTCCAGGGCTGAACGGTAAGAGTAAAGAAGACGCGAGGAAGGGTCATCTTCTTCCTCAGAAGACAAGATTCGCTCTAGGAAAGACCGATGCCAATGTAGCTTTGAGGGGAATGAAGAGATGGTTTTGTCTTGTGGGTTTAATTGGATAATGTAGGTTTGTAGTAAGGATGATTGCGCATTTAGATAGGCCAAAGAGAAGAGAAGTGTAGCAAAGAACAAAAGAGTTTGGGGTGTCGTTGTCGCTGCCATTTTCGACTTCGAGTACGTTGGTTGGATGAAGTTTGGTGCATTGTGGAGAAATGGAAAGGGGTATAAGAAGGGGTTTTGGTGAGAACTCAAAATATAGACTTAAGAGTGTATATTGTTGCTCAGAGAAGAATATGAAACCCGTGAAATAAGAGGAGTGGCTCTTCCTCACGAGGATCTTTGGAGGAGCTGGGAACTAAGAAATTTTCATTTTGAGCTTTCACGAGAAGTTATGGCTTGTTTTAATACATGCACAATCGCACATCAACAGTTTATTGTGTGTTAAGGACTATGGAATTTACAAGTGCATGTAGGTCCACAACTTGATGTTTTTTTTTTCTTTTTTCTTTCTTTCTTCATAATAAGTCACATAGGCTATTCAAAATCAATCTTAAAATGTAGGTGGGTAAATATGACTTTTTAATCTCGTCATAACTAACGAATCCTTGTAATCAGAATAATAATCGGCAATTTTTTTGTGGGGCTCGAATAATTGCAATGGTTATACCATGTTCTCGAGAGCACAAGTAACACGGTGGTCCTTCTCACAAAAGAGGGGTATAGACCACATCAAACCAAAAACAGAATGTCGGGAACAGATAAACTATAAGTCATAATAGAATTGATGAGTTTTTTTAGAAAAATCTTAGAAGTCATGGTTATGAAATGCATTGCAAAAAACATAAACAAAGTAGGCACAGTGAGGGCCTGAAAATCACTCCTCTTTGAATGTTGCAAAACATTGACCTGATTTTCCATTAAATTCGTTTATTAAAGAATCGAAAATGTATGGAGAGTGGAGGTGAGCTCATATTAATTGTCAAGCACTACGTAGTATTTGAAATTTTGAATGAGTTCTAAACTTCAAATCCCCAGCGCTTTTAATTTACACGCTCTTTTGCATGGCTCCTCTAGCACGTGCGGCCTGTGCCCCTCTCTGGGCTAGCTCGCTGATTTTAAGCTCCTTTGGGGCTTTATTTTTGAACCCAAAGCTCTAATATACTAAGTCCAAAAATTCTAGGGAGTCCAGATACTGGTCTGATGTAAGAGCGGACCGTAGACAGAAAAATTAAGAAAGAATAACTAATACTAGAATTTTTGAATTCGGACACAAGAAGCGTAATATTTGTCTCTCCGCTGTTAATTGGTTTAGGATGAAGACGTCGTTTAACACGTGAAATCAGGGCTGTTAAATTCGCTTCTGCTATTTTACATCGTGTCAAGGCTCATAAGTTGATATTGAAACTTGGGTTGTAGTTGAAAATCTAAACTCTTTGAGGGTTATTCACTTGTTTGATTGCCACTAACTATGCTCGATTGAGTGGGAGCCTCACGTCGCTCTCCATGTAAAGGAGTTTCCATAGGCCGAGCAGACGAGAAGTCAATAGGTTAGGTCATTTTTTTTTTTGAGGTCATTTATGTACGCTCAAAAGTTAAGCTGAAAATAATTTATTGAACTACCCCTTAACATGTTGGGGGTGTTGATGTCTATGGATGGTTGTATACTTGTATGCTGGTTGAGTCCAACAAACAAACAGATATGCATGGTATCGGAAATGTTGGTTGTGAAGTTGTCAGCTGTATATGCTCACTTGTGGGGGTTGTAGATGCCAAATGTTACATAAACCTTACTACCTAACAAAATTTTACCATCAGGACAAATAATTTTGCTATTGCAATTCAATTTTTCTGTCAATCTTTCAGTGCAAATTAGTTATTTTTGATCGGGATCAATCTCAGGTTTAATGGATCTTGCAGCAAAAAAAAAAAAAAAAAAAAACAGAGAGGAACTCTCCTGAAAGAAGGTTTGCTAACTCAACTTTTACTACGGCATTCTACATTGATCAATCTTATCCCACTTCAAGGAACATTGCTCACATCAATACTGTATCGCAGCTTCACATGCATAAAACCAGCACCAGTGAAAGCGCAGACGACTCCACCCATATACCTACTAATACCACTACCGGAACCCAAACAGCGGTTATAACACCAATGATGGGGGGCATTCTGTGCGGTACACCAACGGTGGTGGTGGCTAGAACAAAGGAAGGCCAAGTATTGGCGGAACAAAAACAAAGGTGAAAATCCAAATAATAGCACCAAGAGCAACAATGGGTTCAATCTGGGTGGAACAACAACGGAAGCAAGGAGGTATAATTTCTAGCAAGTTGCAGGGTGAAACCTCGTCCAATGGTCCAGCGGCAAGCTGGATGTACAACCAGCCAATGAATCGGCCGCTATTTAGTGGCATCAACAGTATGAAACCCCAAGGAACCCAGCAAAATATGAACTTTCACATTGATTTATTTTTCAGGGAAAGGCATAGTACAACAGAAAAGGGTTTGGGACAACAAAATGAAATGAAGCACATATACATGTATTAATCACATCAAAATTTGTCATCCACATCATGTAATGCATAAACAAGAAGTAGCAATAAGTCACAATGCCAGCGGATTGAAGTTTAACAAAATCGAGACCATTCCAGAACTGATAACACTTCCATGGAAAAGCAACTCTGAAGTGTTGCGTATTTTTGTAGAAATACCGACTAACTTGTATTACATGATCATACGAGAATTCTTATCGATGTTACACTGTACCACTAAAATTTGAAAAGCAGAATGAACAAATCTATTCAGACAAACAAAATCGCAGGTTTTATATCATGTTTGAATATATGATAATAAGCCTGAAACACTAAGATGTAAAGCTCTTGAAAGGTGCCGTTTTTACCTGGCCAGTTGACACTTGTTCTTTCCTCTGAATACCATCAGCGCTGTAAATCTAGTATCATGTATCAGGAACAGTAACAGTTTCTCTACTTCGAATGACTTCTCTGCTCGTTCTTCCAGGAATTCTTAGCAGCGTCATCAGACTCTGCTTCACCTTCTTTAGGTTTGGAGAAGAAGGGATCCCATTCATGAAAATCTACCCGTCGTTCCCCATCCTCCAGAAGAGCAAATTTCCAACTTTGTTCCTCTATAAAGTCATCATATTCCTTTCTGCCTTGAATAATGTTCTTCCTCAACCTCGTCACCTTGTCAATAATTGCTTGCACAGATGTATCAAAGGCATCTCGAAGGGTCTCAAGCTTGGAGCGAGGATCGGCATATATCAGCTTTGGTATGAGATTGATGACCGTCTCTCTCATTATCTCGACTGTCTCAGGGGGTATTTCTCGCAGCCTTTTCTCAATGCTGAAATTATTCTTACGAACATCATTCTCAGAAATGAACACAGAAAAACTGGAGAAATTTTTAGGGAGATGCCATGTGTATTGGGTGTATGCTGAACCAGGGTGGAAAAACACAGGTATACAACCTGCCAGCATCGAGTCAAAAGCTGATCTCCGAGTATATGAATCCCCCTGAGGCTGTAGGCAGAAAACAGAACTTTGGAACATCTTCATGATACTATCTGGAGAATGGCACTTACTCTCCCCAAAATCACATTCCAAGAGCTTGCCGGACTTTGAGTTCCTGCACTCATCAATTATCTGACCACGAATTGACTTTGGATTATCGGGTCTAGGTGCCCCAGCGAAAGAGAAAAGGTGTTTCCTCCTCAACTTCCTCATGCGGTCCTGCCACGCAAACACCTCAGCATCACTTGCCGGATGGAAGTATGTAGGATATGGTATGGCAAAGTCATTTGCATTCCATGGGCTCGATTCAACGACCAGCATGGACATGTTCTTAGCTGCAGGCAAAAACAGAAGCTTGCTACCCCAATCCTGTTCATTTTCCGACAATCTCCTAAAATCCCATGTAATTCTGCCTGCAACTAGAAAATGATCCCTTCCATCCATTATCTTCCACTCCGGCCTCTTCATAAGCCAATCAACCAATTCAAGTGAAGCAGCATCCCTCATTGTTATATTATAACCCCAAAGATATCGCGCAATATCAAATCCCGCATAAAAAGGAACAAAAATAGCAGCAGCAAGAGACGAATCATTCGTCAAGCACTCATATTGCTTCATCCGGTTATTAAAGATCACATCCACTGCAAACTGATTAGTCGCATACCACCCCGTATTAGAGAATACGCCGTCGACATTCTCAAGCGGAGGACCAAGCCCAGCATTGGTAGTAAACTTACACATGTTAGTCCAAAGACTAAGACTCTTACATTCCTTAAGCATGTCATCATTAAACCTCGAGGGGAGATCATGAACATAAATGTACCTTCCACCACAAGGATCATTCTTGTCGTCAGCCGTCCTCAAAGCTTTCGCAAACGGAAACTCTTGAGGCTCCTCTTTAACTATCATATCCTTCACAAAACTCGGTTTATCCTCACTAGTCTTAGACCCAACATCAATCTTCCTATCACTCTTCACAATCCCCCCAATCTTAGAATCTTCCTCAACAAAATCATCACTATTCGACTCCGCCTCATTCGGGGTCAACACATTGGTGGGCTCATTTGGAACAACAGGATCCGACTCCGCCTCATTCCGGGTAAACACATTGGTGGGCTCATTTGGGACAACAGGATCACTACTAGGATGAATCGCCTCGATCCTGATCGGATTCGAGCGCAACGCAGTGGGTTCAGGGACAGAACCACCTCCAAGAACAACAAAATGGAAGTACAAGAGCAAACCCCAGAACAATACACACAGAGAAGTCAAGAGACAAATCCTACGCCTATGATTCTTTCCATTCCCTTTCTCCATTTGGAATGGAATTGCATCAATCGTCCACCTTCTTCTCATTACACTCTTACAACACTACTCCAACAAATCCAACCCATAAACCTATAACAAACCCATTTTTTTTTTAGCAATTTCTAATTAATTTTACCCAAGAAAATCCAAAAAACAAAACCCAGATTAATTTCTCAGATATCTTGAACACCCAGATTAGATTTCATGCATGTAACAACAAACCCACCTCGGAAATCAGGTATAAAGGTGAGTTTGTTGCTAAAATAAGGTGTAAAGTAGAGTCAATCAAGCAGTATATACTAGAAAAACTAACAGATTTCAAGGGGTAAATGTTGGAAGTAAGCAAAACAAGAAATTGAGCAGCAAAATCAGGAAATGTTGGTTAAAAATAAAAAAGAAATGATCGGAAGATCAAAGTAGAAGAAGAGTAACTTACTGTTTAAAGGCGGAATATATGGTGAATGGAGAAAGCAAGTCAACAGTTGAAAGCAGTAAAAAATTTATTTGGGGAAAGAGAGAGTAAGTTGCGAGAATGTGAGGAGAAAGTGGAGGAAGTGCACTCTGCAGTCTGCTGTACAGATAGTTTAAGAGAGAGAGAGATTTTAGATGGTGTGATTTGGGCGCCGTATCTGATGGGCTTGTTGTCGGTGCCGGGAGATACGCTGACACGTGTCGTAGTGACGCTAGTACGATCCTAAATTCCCGCAATTTTCTGCATAACTATATTGTGGGAAAAAAATGGGAATGACCAAGATGTTTAGAAGACAGATATTAAAATGTTGAAAATCTTGAAATAGTAATTTCCAAATGCAAGTGTAGTGTTTTCTAAGCATTCTGACTACGGAGTACTAGGTTAATTTATTTGAGTGGTTAGATTCGGAAGTAGTTCACGTATTTATCTACCGTAAGTTGGTAAATTGGGGTTTTATATTAGTATCTGCAATTATAGTACACAAATGGTATAAAAAAGTTGATACGAATCAAAATGCTAGAATTTTGTTTACATTGTAGTGATACAATTTGTCATAGGATGAGTACGCTACTCAGATGTGTGTTTAAATAATTTGTGTGATGTTAACGTGGTAGAAAATCTGAGGCAAAGTAGAGTGAATGAGAGTTAGTAAAGCAAACATGAATCCAAACATTGTTACTCTCTCCATTTTATTAGGTTTTTTGTAATTGGTTTGAACATGTGAGAGGAATTCAAACCAAATGCAAATAACCTAATGAAATGGAGGGAGTAGTAAAATTAATTACGGTTGTAAAAAATATGCTGGCAATTAATTGTTTTACAGTTGTTCTTCATGCTTTAGATTTCATGTTATGTTTTTTTCATTGGTAATTTGTGGTTTACTCCATAGTAAATACTACGGAGTAATACAGAAAGAGAGTACCGAAAAAGAAGTATGCGGAGGCATGAGAGGAGGAATTCTACGGTACACGACGTGCACCTTAATGTCCCATAATAAATTATTTTAAATTATTTTTTCTAAAAATAAAAATATGTAGAAATATTCTAAAAATCTTAAATTCCTTCTTTGATTAAAACCTTTCCATTCACCCCAAATCACCGGCGCTGGATTTCCGGCCAACAGATCATCCAATCACGCCGGAATCATCATCTGAATTCCCACCGCACTCATCACCGATCTTCATGTCAGTCATCTCCGACCTTCATGCCGGTCATCTACGACCTCCTCGAACTCCGGTAGCAGTCGCCATGGTTAAAATAAGAAAACAGAAATTCAACATTGATCAATTCCACATCAGCTACCATCGATGTCGGACGTCGGAGGGATTGTTCCTCCAGCGACGTCCCACCAGAGACGTCCCTCCGACGACCCTTTTCCGGCGACCTACTTTTCTCCGGCGAACTTACTGACGATCTTCTTCAACGGCATCCTTTTACCAGCCAACCTTCTTGGCGACATCCTTTTCTCCGGCGACAAACTCCGGCGAGACGATCCCTCCGACAACCACCTATCCACCTCATCCACGTACAAGACATTGATCCCCTTTTTTATTTGACACAGATCCACATTTTTATTTACTAACGATTTTAATTCAATATTACTATTGATTAATGACAAATTGTTGTGTGAGACGGTCTCAATGAGACGGGGCCAATAACACACAAGTACAACAACAACAACAACAACCAAGCCTTATTCCCAAAATAATTTGGGGTCGGCCAACATGAATCGTCATCTAGTAACCGTCTAGTGTACGCCATGAAATCTCGAAAACGTTAATAAAAGATTTTTTGTCAAAAACAAATAAAATGAAAAATAAAAAAAAATACCAGACTCCCCCACCAGTCCACCACCACGTGCAACCTCTTCTGTCTCCTCCTTTGCATTCATTTTTCTTATCACTCTCATCTCCCTCTAAGATCTAACACTTCATCTTCCCAGTTCATGATCACTAATATTTGAAAGTTTATATGGGATTCGAACCCATACTTCTCGTTCAATTGAATGATGCTCTACCATTTGAGCTAATAGACTTCGAAAAAAAAATGCAAATCATGTGTCGAATCATCACGAATTCACAATAAAACCACTAGTTTAAAACTTAAATTGTAAATTTAAAGCTTCAAAATAACAACGGTTTATAAAAAAAAAAAAGTTTCAATCTCTTGAGTTTTCAACATAAAACATTAAGAATTCAACTTAAATGTCCATGAACAGAACTAACAAAATTTATCTATTAAAAATGGGAGTTCTCAACTTTAAACATCAAATTTGCAACATAAAACCTCAAGTTCATTTGTTGAACATCAAATCCCCAATTATATGAGGTACAATTCTAAGACTTCAAGTTTTTAACCAAAATATTCAAGTTTCCGATTGAAAACGGTAAATTATAAAAAAATAAATATAAGGTATATGTGAAATCACAGTTTGGATGTGAATCTCAGTCGGACGTTTAAAACGTATATTGGTGTTTAAATCACAATTACTTAATATAAACCCTAAATCAAAGATTAAAAGATTTGATTGGGAGTTTAGAGAAATACCAACAAATTCAGAATACTAAACTTGTTTCCATTGATTCCCTCTTCGATGTTTTTCTTCGATCGTCTTCATTCTCTCTCTCTTTTTTTTTTGACGTGATTCTTCAATCTGGGTTGCAGTTTTTCCTCACTCCTCTTTCTTTATAGTTTATATGTTTGTGCGTTTTTTTTTTTTCTCCTAACTAATTCTGTTTTTGAAATTATTATTGTTGGGCTATTTTGTTTTTGGATCCGTGTCACCTGTGAGACGGTCTCACAGGAGAATTACTATTGATTAATTGGAGCAATGGTACATGATACTTATCCTTACTCACAACTAGGCCTGTGCAATGGGCTGAGAGGGTTGGGTTTGGGGTGGGCCATAATGGTCCGCGCTGTTTATGGGCTACAGTAGGAACAAATATGGGCTGGGCTGGACCATCTTGTAACAGGCTGGACTGGCCAGCCCATGGGCTTTTCTAATCTTTCCAAGCATCTACCAGATTAAATCAGTTTAATAAAAAAATAAAAAAGAACCACTCCCCTTCCATTTTCTCTCTCCTCCCCCAATCCCACTCCCACCTTCCCCGACCACCTCCGCTCCGCCGGAGGTCGTCCCCGACCAATACCATGTACGACGGCGGCACTGTCACTCTGAGCGCCGGTGTACCTCGACCACCCCACAGCCACTCCGCAACACCACCGCCCCTTCCTTCACCCCCATTTTGTCCTTTTTCCACGTCAAAAGGTGGGGGAGAGGCGGCAACAAGGTCAGGAAGGGAGGCGAATGTAACACCCCGGCTCATCGACTGAGCCGGAAGTAGTCACCTATGGCAGCTCGCCAGGCTGTGGGCTGACCTCACAGACCAACACGGGTCCTTTCGGCGCATTTTGACCTCACTCATGCGCACCCTGGGAAACTTCCCAGGAGGTCACCCATCTTGAAATTGCTCCCAGTCAAGCACGCTTAACTGTGGAGTTCTTATCAGATGGGCTTCCTAAAAGGAAAGTCGACTTTGTTGGTATGAGTAGCACTATCAATCCTTTTTAAGCAACTCATATGAGCCCTTAATCTCTTAGAAACTTCCTCTGAAATCTGGGGTATTACACTCACCCCCTCTTAAGATCGCAACGTCCTCGTTGCGCCTGGCAGTCAACCATAGTCCAACTCCAGGATCTTTCCCCTGCTAGGCTGCTGACCTGGGCTCTCCTGACCACAAGATCAACACGCGGTCGCAGGGTTGCTCTGATACCATTTGTAACACCCCGGCTCATCGACTGAGCCGGAAGTAGTCACCTATGGCAGCTCGCCAGGCTGTGGGCTGACCTCACAGACCAACACGGGTCCTTTCGGCGCATTTTGACCTCACTCATGCGCACCCTGGGAAACTTCCCAGGAGGTCACCCATCTTGAAATTGCTCCCAGTCAAGCACGCTTAACTGTGGAGTTCTTATCAGATGGGCTTCCTAAAAGGAAAGTCGACTTTGTTGGTATGAGTAGCACTATCAATCCTTTTTAAGCAACTCATATGAGCCCTTAATCTCTTAGAAACTTCCTCTGAAATCTGGGGTATTACAACGAATGTCGAGGGAGGGCGGCGAAAGTGAAGGCATAGACGGCGATATATTTTGGAGGCGGCGGAGCATCGAAAAGGGCGAAGCATCGAGGTAGTTGGAGAGGAGTTTGGAGAGAAAAAATGGGTCGATTGGGGCTGTGGAATGGTTGACGGAGGGAGTAAACACCACTGGTGGTCTGTCGGCAGGAAGAAGAGCATGGTGGTGGTGGCCGGCTGGATCGGGGTGGTGGTTCGTGTAGGTGGCCGGTGGTGAGAGGGAGGTGCGTGGTGGTGGTGGTGGGTGGGTAGGGGGGAGAGAGAAGAAATAGTGATTTAATTCCTTTTTCAATTTATAACGGGCCAATTGGGTTGTCATCACCCAACCCTTTAAGTATCAGATAAGCCCACTAATCCTGAACCCTACCCATTATGTAAGTGCGTGGACTGGGTTGCATTTTTAATGGGCGGGCTAATGGGTGTCATGGGCTCCCCTGCCCGTTGCACATTCCTACTCACAACTCATAAGTCCCAACTCATTGAAGTTTTTCATTTGCACAATTGCACGTGATAAGATTAACTTAATTAGGCTAGGTAGTCCATGTTTAATCTTCCCATTAATCACAAATTATAGGTCGAACTTATACGGAAATAATATATTTCCTAGTAAACAAATCTCATGAATATTGTATTCGCTATATTTTAGTATAGTCAATATCTTGTACTTATCTATTTGGGTAAATCTATACGGTATGTATCTCGTAATCTTTGTAATGTCGGCTACCCTAATATTATTGTGTAAGTTAACCCTAGCTATACACTTGTGAGTTAAGCGTCAAAATGAACTTTCAACAATAATTGAATTTGGTGTCTGGGAACTTTTTGATGAAGGTATAAAAAAAATTTGCAAAAAGAAAACTCCATCTCCAACAGCTCTTTTTTCTTCTTCAACAAAAAATTCTTACCCATTCATTCAAAAAATTTCCTTCATCTGTGTGAAAAAAGTAAGATGAATATGAATGAAGTGCGTTGCTATTGCAATAGAAGAGCCGAAAATCACTCTAAAAAACGATGTGCAACCCAGAAAATTGTTAGAGATTTTGAGGAGTTGTAAACTTGTAAGGAGTAAATTGTAACCCAGAAAAGATGAAGGTATAAAAAAAATTGGCAAAAAGAAAACCCAGGATCATCAAAATATCCCCAAAATTCACAACGCAAAATCCTTACAAATCACCCTCTAACACAACCCGAAAATTAGCAAAAAAAAAAAAAAAAAAAAAAAATCACGAAAGCAACGAAAATTTCTGAAAATATTTTCCCCAATTATATTTTTGGTTGATTTGGCAAAATTACGCCTAGATTTTCGAATTCAATCCCCTCAAAATCCAATTAAAGAAAAACTAAGGTAAACTATATATACACCAACCTGATTTTTCTTGGACAAACTTCAGATCTTCGCCAATATATGAGGGTTCCGGTGTCGGTGGGCAAAGATTGGGGGTTGATTTTTCTTTCTTTTGTTTTTTTTTTTCTGGGTTTTTCTTCAGTTCCCATTGTTGAATTTAAATTTGTGGGGTATTTACTTTTGATTTGATAAAATTCTGTGTTTATGGATGAATGATAAATTTATGATGATGGTTGCTAAGCCATGAATGATGAAGATGAAGACCGATGAAGATGATGGGTTCTGATAGATAAAAGATGATGAATTTGTGATAAAGAGAAGCCAAGAGAGAGAGAGAGGAGAGTGGGGACAGTAAAGTGATTTGGTAGATGATACACTGTACCCCTTGACGGAAATACATGGAAAAGGCAACGACAGTTAACAGAGACACCAAGAACGTGGGTAAAAGTTACCAGACACCAATTTGGATAATCTTGCAAAGTTCAAACACCATATTGGCACTTAACTCATACTCTTGTATAAATACTCACATATGCAATAATACAATTGAACTTTTTCCCTCAATCTCATACTCTTACATGCATGGTATCAAAGCATAGATCCTATGCTTGGCTTAAACTCCGAAAAGTTTCAACTCCAATAAAACCCCGGCCACCCTCCAAAAGCTCTCGATCACCCTCCAAAACCATGGCCACCCTCTACTCCGGCCAACCCTTGAAAACTCCAGATCATGGCCAAACTTTCGGAAAGTTTGGAAATTTTCTTTAAACCATTGCCAACACTTTTTTACCGTAAAACTCAAAGAAACTGCAAGCTCTACACCACGTTTTTTTTTTCTTTTTCTATTTTGATAAAATTAAACTCCTTTTTCCTCTCTCCAACGTGAAACCAAAATCCCGCCTAGTCTTACAACTAAACAACAAACTCCTAAACTCACAATCCAACGCTAAAAACTTATCAATGTTCAACGTACACATTGAACTCTCTCGGAAAACTCCTCATAAATTACCCTCCAAACTCAATCTCCACCATTGAGATTGATCACCCTGATGTCCTTAAAAACTCCACCAAATTTCATACGAAGCGGACCATGTTTAACCGCCCAATCGTCAACTTCATCATAACCATGCACTCAAGATCCGGGAATACTAATCCCAAACTCTTCCTACTCATCGTGTCAAACGACAACACCCTTCCAAAACTCAAACATTGTTACAAAACTGAGCGAGTTATCGTGACGTACTCTCAACTCTTTGGAACTCGACAACTCCTTCCGCTGCAACCTAAATCACGACACTCCTATTTCTCAAGATTGGTCCCTCTGTCCGATCGTCCATCTTGCGGGGGCGTATAAGGAAATATATATTTCCTAGTTAATAATATCTCGTGAGTATTGTATTCGATATATTTTAGTATAGCCAATATCTTGTATTCTTGTATTTCGGTAAACGTATATCTCGTAATCTTTGTATTGTAGGCTACCCTAACACTATTGTGTTAGTTAACCCTAGCTATACTTTTGTATAAATACTCATATATGTAATAATATAATCGGAACTTTTCCCTCAAGCTCACACTCTTATGGAACTTGTAATTGAATATTCTTGCTACTTATATTTATTTTGAAGTAGAATATCGTTGCTACTTGGTTGTTCTAAATACACCAAAAACACCAAAGTACGAACACTGTACCAAACATGTTCCCCATATATGGTACATATTTCTATTACTAGTTGCTCAACCACGTGCAACGCACGCGGTTGTCTAACTTTCGAAGTTGCCAAAATGTTCCCTTTGCCGGCAAAAGATATCGTGATTTCGGATAGCATAGTGTTTAGGGGTGTGTAAAACCCGTTTCGGTTAACCTACCGCACACTTTTTTCGGTTAACCGTCAATTTCGGTTACCTCCAACACTGACCCTAAACCGTAACCGTATGTTCGGTTAAACGCAGCATCGGTTAACCTACAATCCGGTTCGGGTAATGGTATTGAAAAAATGTTGAAATTTAAAAAAAATAATAATGAATGAATGCGATTTGAACTAAGCACAATGCCACAGTATGCATAAATGGCCGACTGCTTGACCAGAACCATTGTCGTTTGAAATTTTTAGGAATTGATAGACTATATTTAGTGGTGGCGGGGGAGCTTGGGGCCCAATTTCAAGTAAACAATAAATAAACAAAAAAGAGTAGGCTGGTTTTCAGTTGGGCTGGACAAGTGGCCTAACGTACTAAGTTATTTACTTATTATTCTGCTATTGAGTGGGCTAAAAGCAGCTAACTCTAAGCTTTTCAGTCGGTTCGGTTATCCGTTCATTTTGGATTGGGCTTATCGTACCCGACTTGATATCCGCCAAAACTGGATTTGTTGACCCTAACCTGCAAATTATCGGTTCGGCTACCCTATTTTTCGGATCCGTTTTTTCGGGTTTCGGTTTGTGTTTGTCGGGTTTTATTGTATTTAGAAGTTATTTACAAAGTATTTGTAAAAATACAAATGAAAAACACTTGAAGCTTCAATTTGCAAGAATAATGACAATGGTCCGATAATCAAGCGGTACTGCAATGTGTGACGATCCAAGTCTTATTACTTAGTTTATATCCATGTAACTTAGTTATTTCTAGTAATGTCTTTCATATCATGTTTTTCGGATTCTTGTACTTAGTTTATTTTCATGACACCAAATGTATCTCTCTGCTGCACACTTAATATGTTTTGGCAGAAGATGAGTAGTGTATTTCGCTCTTTAGGGGAAGCTAGTCAATGAAATCAATCTTATCCTATTTCCAACTTTACCCTTCTTGATGCTTGATATTAATGCTAATTGTTGTGATCTTTGATCTTCGGTAATATCGAATGTGTGAGTTGTGCTCGGTCCGAGACTAGCGGTCCCCAGAGTCACTCAATTCACAGTCCCAAGTTTAGGCTTGTACGAGTGGGCGATCCCCCATGACTGCTTGTCCGCACCGATAGTTGCTTGTCCGCATTGATAGTTGCTTGTCCGCATCGATAGTGTACTCCAGGGGGCGCATCACGGTCACTCCAAATTTGGGATCGTGACACAATGCATAAGCTCATTTTCAGTTCCCTTAAGTAGAGCCTGGTACACCCATGGCCATAGATTGAGAGTGAGCTCCGATTGTACGATTTGTCATTTCCTCCTTACTTAGTAGCTTGACCTGAAATCACTGTTACAAAACCTATCATAGACGTTGGACTTATTTTAACGTAGACATTGGATATGGGTTAAATGTCAAGTTGGGTTACGTCTATTAGAAAGGCATAGCTATGGATTTTGAGTCTCACATCTATTATTTTTATAGACGCGAGCTTTTTTAAAAATCCCATGTGCAAGAACTTTGGACATCGGTTTTACTTAGAAATCCGATGTCTATGTAGATAGTACTCATCAGACTTTAGCTAACTCCGATGTCTATTATCCATTACAGAGATCAGTTTTTTTCAAAACTCTCATGTCTATGTGTTATAATGTAAACATTTGTTTGCCTAAAATAAAATCGACATATTTTTGTATCATAAAGATGCTTAAATTTTATTGAAGAAATCTAAAATTGATCAACAAATGATGTGTTCTTGCTATCATTAGGGACCAAATACATTACTACAAATTCCTTGTTTTCTTGGCGCTTTTAAAGTGGTTTCTTGACGCCTTAAAGCGTCGGAAAATATATTCCCGACGTTTTGGAAAAGCGTTACTATGTGTAAGTATTTATTGACGTTTTTTTTGTGTCACCTTACCCAACACATAAATAATGCGTCAAGATAATAAACTTGACGCTCATAGTGTCAACAATTATGTCAACAAAAATTCTCGACGCGTTATAATGTCATATTTAAAAATGACAACAAGCTATATCTTGACACTTTGAGGTATCAAGAATTATTATTAAAAGTAATTTCGGCTGATAGATAGAAGCGGGGCGGTCTTACAAATTTTGGGGGCCCTGTGCGATATTAAAATTTTGGGGCCCTCTTGATAGGAAGCCAAAATTTATATTAATCAACTAGTAGACAAAAACTATACTCCATTTGTATTAATCGGTATTGATATGATGCCATTTTCTTTTGTATCAAATACAATTTGAAGGTTAAAAACGGCATCTCAAAAACTACGACTATATCATAGACTTAGCGATACCAAGTGAAAACAAAAAGAAACAAAAAAGACGAGGTAAGGTCCATTTTTATTAGCTGACGGCTGGGCCATAGTAAAAGAAACAAAAAAAAGATAACAGCGTAGTTCGAAATCGGAATCTATAGAGTGCAACATTTTTGCAGCAACATGTGCACCAGCACGCTACAAATTATTTCATGCATATCACTGATGAGAATAATATATAAGGAGCCCTTATCAGTGAGGGGCCCCGTGCGGTCGCACAGCCTGCATGGGTAAATAGCCGGCCCGGGATAAAAGGCTTGAAACATTAATAATAATTGCAACATCGAACTCATTTGATATGCAAATCCATGAACTATGTCGAAAGTCTTGCATTTCATCAATTATAAATGGATCCAAAAAACAAGTTTATGTATGACGTTACATCCGAAATACAATTTGATACAATAATATTTTGGAAGAATAAACTAAAGTGTAAAAATGGCAAAGTTATATACTATATTATACTCGAAAAATCCTATTATAGACGTTGAATAATCCAATTGCGTTGTGTGGATAACCATCTTTTAGGCAGCTTGTAGGCTCTCTGAAAATGAAGGCTTCTTTGATTTAATTTACAAGCACTATGACTACCATTAATCAGAAACCTACAAAGAGTGAAGAAGTAAAAACTTGTTATTGGGATATATTACACCATGACATAAAATAAGTTGATAGAATACAACCACAACAACAAAACTCACGCATCACCACAAAAACAAAAATCATGCCGAACCATAGATGAAATGTAAAAAGTGTCCAACACTAATCAAAAGCAACAACGAAGTTAAACATAAAAAAACACGATTATATTAACAAAAAAGTATAACTCTGGGACGTATGGCAGCATCAGCTCTAATATCCTCATTTGTCACGAATAGTAAGCCAAGGTGCAAACATACCCAAATCTATTAAGTGGTTAGCATTTGTGCTATCATGCTCTACACTATTTTACAGTTCGATTACTACATCTAAAATTAATAGAAATCGTAGTTATTGAACCAACAACACAAGACTTAGGTTAAAGTAAGCAAGAACTTGATTCGGTTGTAGAATGACAATATTTACAACACGACTTTTATTTTATCATTTATCAACAAAAATCACCAATGCGAGTATTATTATCTATTTCTACTAATATTACTAATATTACGATGTAATTTAGGAAAACAATATGTTTAGGCATATATTGTGTTTTAGGGTTTGGTAAGGGTCAAGTTATGTATTAGTAAAAATAGCGGTTTACCCTAGACCCTATGTAACAAGTTATTTACGAATTACATTGAGTTTATGAGATTCCCATAACTTGTGTGTGTTATATTTCTTAACATGGTATCAGCGACTCAACGATCCAAAGGTGTCATGTTCGAATCTTGGTAGCCCCCTCCTATGTGTTAGAGTCGTAGTATGAGCTCAGTATATGTTGTATGTATCCGTGGGCCAATATTACCCACGCTTCAAGCCCAAGTGGGCTTTTGAGTTGTGGGCCAGGGGGCGTGTTGAAGTATAAAACTATTGAGGGTGCCCTAACCATCAGTCTAGAATTGGCTCAGTTGGTTATCTAACATCTGTCAACTTTTGTTACTCGTCATATTATATTATTATCTATTTCTACTCACTCATCAAACTATCATTGCCTATCCACTTTTATGTCACTCATTATACTAATTCATTTTTATTACAATATCTCGTCACATGTTATACTATTCATTTTCATTTCATTTTCATTATATTACCATAAATTAGCTAACCAACATGGTATCACAAATTATTAGGTACCCCGGGGTACCTAGCCCGGCATTACTGTTCACGCATGAACAGTAATGAGCGAAAATAATGAGTGAAAATTGGGAAATAATGAGTGCAAATTGAGAAATAATGAGTGAAATTTGGGAAATAATGACTGAAAATTGGGAAATAATGAGTGAAAATATGTAATGTCTGTAAAGTAGTATAGAATGAGTGAAAATTGGAAAATAATGAGTGAAAATTGGAAAATAATGAGCGAAAATTGGTTAACAGTGACTGAAAATAAATAATGACTCTAAAGTGGTATATAATAATGAGTGAAAGTTGGGATATAATGAGTGAAAATTAAACAATTTAATGACTGGAAATAAATAATGACTACAAAGTGGTACATAATGAGTGAAAATATATAATGACTACAAAAAGATATATCATGAGTGAAAATTGAAACGGGGGTACGTAGATCTACGTACCCCCGGGGTACCATATACCGATTGGACATGGTATTCATATTGTAAACTAAATCATTATAAGTAATTTTTTTCATAAATTAGCTAATAATATACTTTATAATAATTTATTACCATATCTTAACCAATAATTGTATTTAATACTATTTTTGTGTTCTATCCAAATAATGAGTGTAAGAGTGAGGAAAGTATTGGTTTCAAGTTTAAATATATAGTATCAGATGGGGAGAATTCGATCTCCATTACCGCGTCTATCCGTGCATCTGCTTCGATTTGAATATTGCTAACAATAAAACTAAGTTTAATTTATGGTGCGTAAGTTGTGGAATTCAATACCTGATAAATTAGAACAATCGTATTAGAGTTCGAAAAATAAGAGCAGAAGAATCAACGGCAAATCATATGCTGGGATGATTTGGAAGCTGTAGTGAGAAGTTAGAGGTGAGAGAAGAGATGAGAGAGAAATTAGGGTTTCTTGTTTTCTATTCTTTTGTTTTATGCAAATTTCAATTGAGCTCAGAATGAGTAAGCTTCCAAGATTTTAATTTTGCTCCAAATTTTTAAGTGGGCGGGTGTTTTCCTTCGAGATGGGGGAAAATTTAGGAAATAGATTGTGACGTTGTAAAAGTGTCGTTACAAAAGCGTCAAGAAAACAAGGAGATTGTTGTAGTGAAAATCGACTATAGACATCCCTAGATAGACATTGGATTTTTGGAAAAACTGATGTCTATGAGGAACCGGTAGCATTTTTGCAATTTTAACCAATTAATAGACATGGGTTTTATGGAAAAAAAAACCTATATGTACTAATAGACATGGTAGTTATGTAAAAACCGACGTGTATTACATCTACATAGACGTCATATTTTTTAGTTAAACCTATGTCTATTCATTCTCGAATTTTTTTCTTAATTCCTTTTTTTAACAATTTTTCTAGGCACATGTTAAAAACATATTTCTTTCCTAAATAAGTGAGATTCTCACTAAATCTAATAAGATAATTAGATTGTCATGAGAGGAGGAAGTAGCTTCTTCCTGAAGCAATAAAAATCACCATTGATTTTAAGCTTTCTTCATGGCTAAGGAACAGAAAAAACCGCGAGGACGGCCACGGAAAACTCAAGAGAAAAGCACAGAGGATGACGATCATCAGAGCGATACAATTTTGGGGGAAAATGATGAAGATTCTTCAATAAACACAAAGCGTGATGGAGAAGCTTCGGAAGCAACAATCGGGGACCATATTGCAGCGGCTTTCCTGAAATCGGGCATCAAATTACCACCACCAGCTCAAGATAAGACTGTTTCAGGTAACATCCCACTACAATCATCATCTGCTAATGTTGAAGATTGTGAAAATGTTGCAACTAACCCTGAAAATGGAAAAATTGGAGGAAAAATTGGCAAAAATTGGAAATCAGTTCCATTTAAGCCGAAAATTGGAATGTCTATGTATAAGATAGAAACACCCTTGAATTCAGAGGAAGTTATTATAACTGTGGAGGATGTTAAAACTGAAATGGAAGCTTGGAATTGTACACTCGTTGGCAATGTGATTGGGGATAGGCCGAAAATCAATATTATACAGGATTTTGTGGAGAAACACTGGAATCATGTTGAGAAACCAACAGTGAAATACTACAGGAAGGGCTAGTGGAAGTTGATGTGTCTAAAAAGCTTCCAGACCAGATACAAGTTACAACACCATTCCATGGGGAATTCACACAAAGAGTCGAATACGAGTGGGTCCCATATTACTGCTCTGTGTGCAAGAAGCTAGGACACAGGGATTATAGTTGTAAGCATGCTAAGAGGGCACCAAATGTCAAAACTAAACAGGCATACCAGCCAGTGCAGCAGCCTGCAAATGCTGATGAACCTGTAACAGCAAATGACATTCCAGATTATGTAGCCACATCAGATGCTGTGGTGCAGCCAGTACAGCAGCCTGTAAAAGCTGCAGAAACCACACCTTCTGATGCTACAAAAAATCTGACTAGCTCTAGGACAGGGACTCAGGACAGTCCTGATCAGACTGCTCTTGATTCTCCAAGCATAAACTCTGATATTCCTCCACCTTCACCTGAGGAGGAGGGTGATTTTCAGATTTTCACCAGCAAATCTCATAAGAAGAGGATATTGCAGAAAATCAAGAAGAGTGGCAGAATTCAAGGAATGCAGAGCCTGAACTTGAATGGGAATGATGATAGTCCAGCAATTGTTAGTAGCATCTTGGTAGAAGAGGATGTCCCACCTGACATCTTTTCTAAATGATAGCATGCTCTTGGAACATTAGGGGGCTCAACGAGCCTCTTAAACAACATGAGGTGAAGAACCTCATGTTGAAGTATAGAATAGATATTATGGGAGTCTTGGAGACTAAAATAAAAGAGCATAAAGCTCCTATGGTTGCAGCTAATAAGTTCAGGGACTTTTCCACTGCTTTTAATTACACTCACCACTATAATGGTAGAGTGTGGGTTATATGGCATCCAGGAAAAGTGGAAGTTGATATTCTTTCTAGGCATGCTCAATTCATTCATTGTAAGGTCAAAAACAAGCTTTCTAGCAAAGAATTTTGGATTACAGTGGTGTATGCTAGCAATGATCTCCAGCATAGAGCAGAGCTATGGGAAAAATTGGAGGAGCTGGCTAATACTGTCCAAGGATGCTGGCTGGTTATGGGTGACTTTAACACTATCAGAGATCCAGAGGAGAGACTTAGCACAGCTGACAGCAATATTGGTGACATGCTGGAGTTCAATGACTGCATTGAAAAATGTGGTTTAGAGGATATGCAAAGTCAGGGTGGTGACTTTACTTGGTGCAACAAACAGGATGGGAGTGACAGGGTTTGGTCAAAGCTTGACAGAGCTTTGGTTAATCAGGAATGGCTTCTCCAGCAAACAGATGCCACTTCAACTGTACTCCCTTTTGGAATCTCAGATCATACACCTATATTGGTGAATGTGGATAATTCAGTGGTTATTCAGAAACAATTTAGGTATTTGAATTGTTGGGCTGATCACCCACAATTCTTCAACCTAGTACAGAAAGCTTGGGACATACCAGTCTATGGAGCTCCTATGTTCAGATTATACAAAAAACTGCAGAATGTCAAAAAGGAGCTAAAGAGTTTGAACAAGAACTTCTACTCTAATCTCTCTGATAGAGTCAATAGAAGTAAGGAAGAGTTGGAATCTTGCCAAAAAGCTTGTCTTCTGGATACAAGCAATGAAGATCTGCAGCTGAGAGAAGTAACTCTAAAGGAGCAATTTTGTACCTTGAAACAAGCAGAATTGAGTATGCTTCAACAAAGGGCCAAAGTTACTCACATAAGAGAAGCTGACTGCAGCTCCAGATACTTTTACACCAAAATTGCCCACAGGAATCATATGAGTGTCATTGGGAGTGTTTTAGATGTTAATGGGGATCTCCACACCAATCAAGATGGGATCATCACTGCATTCATTGACTACTATAAGGGTCTGTTGGAAACAACTAAGGCAGTATCCATATCTGATGACTCCTTATTTCAAGGTAAGGAGTTGAATAAAGAGCAAGGAGATAAGCTATGTACTGGGATTACTGATGATGAAATTAGAAAGGCATTATTCAGTATCAACTCAAATAAGAGTCCAGGCATGGATGGGTTCTCCTCTGGGTTTTTCAAGAGCTCTTGGAATATAATAGAGAAAGATTTCTGTGCTGCAGTCAGAAGTTTTTTCAAATCAAAAAAGTGGCTTAAACAATGGAGCTCAGCCCTTATAACCCTGATTCCAAAAAAGAAGAATGCAAGTTCTGTGCTGGATTACAGGCCCATTTCTTGTTGTACTACTGTGTACAAAACTGTTAGTAAAATCATTGCTAACAGACTTCAAGGAGTGCTTCCCTACCTGATTGGTTTTGAACAAGCAGCATTTACAAAAGGTAGGAGCATTTTTGACAACATTGCACTCTCACAGGCTCTGGTTAAAGGGTATGGTCAGAAAAATGTTTCTCCCAGGTGCCTTATGAAAATTGACATAAAAAAGGCTTTTGATTCTCTCAGTTGGGAATTCATTGAGATGTCTCTGTCTGTCTGCAAGTTTCCAAAGGATTTTGCAGATTGGGTGATGGCTTGTGTAAAGAGCCCATGGTATTCTTTGAGAATTAATGGCTCAAGCCAAGGGTTCTTTCAGGGGCAGTGTGGTGTGAGGCAGGGTGATCCAATTTCACCCTACCTTTTTGTTTTATCTATGGAAATGCTCTCAAGAAGGTTGAGAGCCATGCTGAATGATCATAACTATTCTATCCACCCTAAATGTGCTAGGATTGGATTGACTCATTTAGTTTTTGCTGATGACTTAATGATCTTCTCTAGAGGTGATAACCCCTCAGTGAGGGCTGTCATCAGAGTTTTGGAGGAATTTACTGCAAACTCAGGCTTACAGGCAAATCCTCAGAAGACAGAGTCATACTTTGCTGGTGTTTCTCCTGCTGATAAGGCTGGCATCTTAGACACTACACACTTTCAGCAGGGTCACTTCCCGTTCCGGTACTTGGGAATTCCTCTCAATTCAGCCAGAATCAGAAACCACATGTATAGTCAGCTCATTGCAAAAATCAGGAGCCATTTGCATCACTGGTCTACAAAGCTGCTCTCCTATGCTGGAAAAGTCCAGCTTATAAACTCTGTACTTTTTGGCATCCAGAATTATTGGGGAAATGTGATTCTTCTCCCAAAAGGAGTTTCACAGCAGCTTAACAAACTGTGTAGAAACTTCCTGTGGAATGTTCCTGATGGCCAAAGGAGGATGATTTATAAGAGTTGGCTTAGCTCTTGTACACCTAGAGAGGAAGGGGGTTTTAACATCAAAGAGTCTTTTGCTTGGAATAAAGCTCTCATAGCAAAATGGATTTGGTTATTGGAGGCAGGCATGAATAATGCTTGGATTGATTGGATTAAAAGTTACATTTGCAGGAAAAGAAGCTTTTGGGAAGTGGACAGCAAACAGCAACACCCTGAATCCCTATCTAGCATGCTAAAAGTCAGGGATGAAATCATGAATCAGACAATCTCACTCACTGAAGCAAGGCATCTTGTAAACTCTTGGAGCAAAGGTGGCAAGTTTTCAGTCAGGAGAGCCTATGACTTCTTCAGAACCAACTATCCAAGATTCAAAGGGGCAAAAATCATTTGGAATAGCATAAATTTGCCAAAACACTCTTTCACTGCTACCCTAGCTTTGCAAAGAAAGCTTCCGACTATAGACAACATCTGCAAACGAGGCTTAGTGCTGGTGAATAGATGCTGTCTCTGCAAAACTGATGCTGAATCTAGTGCTCACCTTTTCTTTGCTTGTAGTTTCTCCAAAGCTGTCTGGAGAGCAATGCTGAATTGGATGAACATGAGGAGACACAGATGGAGTTTGAGAAGAGAAATTGACTGGTATCTGAGGAGAAAGAAAGGTAAAAGAAACTGGAAGATCAGATGGCAAATCTGCAGTCTGATAGCTACAGTTTATACTATATGGCAAGAGAGAAATGGTAGATTGTTTGCTGAGAGGGAAAATGACTTAGATGGAATTGTAAAACAACTAAAGTTTGTCGTTAGTGTAAGAATGCTTGCTTGGGCTAACGGAATTTGTTATAGTGATGTTGTAGAAAGCCTTGATAGCCAATGTAGTGGTTATACTTTTTTGTAAGAGCTTTTGAATTTTTTTCTCCCCCGTTTGTGGATGAATAAAAATTCTAACTATTTTCTTGCAAAAAAAAAAAAAGTGAGATTCTCACTTGAAAAAAAATAAAACGTGAAATATCTTTGATTAATTGAGGAAATTATCACTTAATTAAAAAAGGAAATGTATACTTATTATTTGTCCATTGGGCTGTTGGATAACCTTCATGGGCTTCAACCCTAATCTGCCTCTTTCTCCCCCGAACAAATAAAATTTCAGATCTTCGTTCTCACACTTTCTCTCTCCCCTTTTCATATGAGTTATCCTCCTCTATGTTCGTCTTTATTTTTCAATCCAAATCAATCATTCATATCAATCAATGTTACATAAACCTTCAATATATATTTTTTTTAAGTAATAACCTTTTATTCACAAAGAGTTGATTGATTTGAACAACTTTTGCGAATCTTAAACGACGGTTGTGAAGTGACGATTGAATTCGGATCATTGACTCAAGTTTTTTGGATCTAGGAGAACATCTATTTGGTTAAGGTATGTATGAGCATTTTTTTTGTATCTTTCCCCAGGAAACAAAGATCTCAATTACTACTTTTTTCATACTTTGGGAATTTAGATTTCGATATTATTGGTTTTTGATTTAAATGTTGTAAACTTTTAGTTTGTTTATCAGAAATTCGAATTTCATATTTTGTTTGTAAAATCTTGTATCAAATTAACTAAGTTTTAATTTATTTATTTTGTTTGTTCTTTGATAGATGTGCATGTGTATGTTGAGCTTAGAGGCTAAAACTAAGTCATTGCATTGTTTGCGTTTCTCATTTCTCTGATATAACACTTTCTTAGTACTGAACCAACAAGATTGAAGACGACGGAAATTCTTCTTTATATCTGGTCAAATGTATTTTTACTAGGCTTCTAGATACTCCCTCTGTTCCACTCATTTCTTGTACTATGATTTTGACAGAGAAACCAAGAAATGCAGGTAACTAGAGAAGGAAGTGGGGTTAGTGAATATTAATCTTGTTCAATAAAATTAAACCGTACTCTAATATTCTCTCTCCTCTCCCTTTCCCAACCCACAACCACTCATTTTCCCTACCATACCACCGCCGAACCCCCGCCTCCTCCACCAATATAGCACTGGCGGCCACCGCAGGTCTTTCCGGTCGACCCATGACAGGCGCACATCTCCCATCCGCCTTCCCTTCGTCCTTTTTCGACCCACAATCTCGTTTTCACTCTCCTCTCCCACACACTACTTCCGACCACGACGTCGACCTCTCCCTTCTCCTCCTCATTCGTCCATCTTCGACCAACCCATAATCATCCCATTGTTTTTCACGGCTCAATTAGAGATTTGAGTAGGGAGTAAGGAGGTGGTAGATCTATTATGGAGGGGGAGACGTAGGCTCGACTAAACCGGAGAGGGAGGTGGTTGGCGTCGGGTGGTGGGTGGAACATGAGGAGAGAGAAAACTCAAGATGGGGTCAAAAAGAAGAGAGGAGAGGTGCGAGGCGATGACGACGGGCTGGGCGACCATGGGCGTCAACGTCGGCCGATAGATAAGGCGGCGTTTCCGATGGTGGTCATGGTGGTGCGTCTAGGTGAGGTGGGCAGTGGTGGCTACAGTGGTGTGATGGAAGAGAGAGAGATTGATGGATGCAATGTCGCAAATTCTATTGTACCCTATTGTACCCCCAGGGTACAATGAGTATGGTACCTTGCATCCAATTTTTCGAACTAGGCTGTATTTGTTGGCCTAATATTTTAAATTTAGCCCAAAGCCCAAACATGAAATCCACACTTTCTCCCACCCTCCGTGACTTCATCTCTCCCATCCAACACACTTTTCTCTCTCCTAATGAACCTAAACACCTTATCTCTCATCCTCTTCCTTACTCCTCTCTCTCCTGACAACCATCACAAGCGCACCACCTACTTACTTCCTATCGGCGATACAGCCCCCACGATGGTATGTTGGCGGTGGCTCCCTCATCCCGCCTTTGTCTCCCCCCATCTCCGCACATCCCGCCCACTTACTATTGAGTCTCTTCCGTGGTTCTTTCGCATACCATCAACTCCTCATTCTGCCACCTTGTCCAATTTTCTGCGGTGGTTTCTGGGTCGTCTATAGATCTCCGACCTCGCACGAATAGTGAGGACGTCACGAGCCTCCTTATGTTGTCGTTGGATCGTGAAATTCAATGAGTTAGAGGAAGAAAGTGACGAGAAAAAAAAGAGGGAGGAGATGACGAGGAGATGATCGGAGATGGGGACGATGGTCTTATTAGAACAGAGGCGCCTCTAGTGGGTAGAGACGGGGTGACTATGTGTGGTGGTGGGGATGGCTAACGGTTGTGGGTAGGCGGTGGGGATGGTTGGGGAAGGGAGGAGAGATAAATGGAGTTAGTTTAAAATGACCAAAAAACTATTAACAATGACTATTAATAATGTATTAGAGAGAATGTGGACAATGGTAGTGCTAGTCATGGTCTGAGTGACCATGGCTAACCTAGGTTTCTGGAATGTTAGGGGACTGAATAGCTCTACCAAACAAGCTGATATAAGGAAATTTATGATGGATCATGGGGTAGGGTTATTTGGTCTCGTAGAGACTAAGGTGAAGCCTAGTCTTCAAACTAGAATTCACCTTAGTATATGTGCTGATTGGTCTATTACAACAAACAGTAGCTGTCATAAAGGTGGGAGGATCTGGGTTCTTTGGAATCCAACAAGATACAATGTGCAGATAATTAGTATGGGGATGCAGTTTCTACACAGGAAAGTTGAGGAAATTGGTACAAGAAAGTGGTTTTTTGCCACTTTTATCTACGGGTCTTATGATGCTATTGAAAGGGAAGATCTTTGGCAGAAATTGATTAATTTTAGTCAATGGATTGCTGAGCCTTGGATTATTTTGGGGGATTTTAACAATGTTCTGTTCACTAATGAGAGAATAGGGTCTAAAATCACTTTACATGAGATGCAAGGGTTTCAGAACTGTGTGCATACTTGTGGACTCGAGGATATTAAATCAGGAGGTAGGTTATATACTTGGAATAACAAAGATAATGATAGTACTAGAGTATTTAGCAGGATTGATAGAGCCTTAATCAATGGGGATTGGATGACTTGTTTCAAAGACAGTCAAGCTTATTTCTTTCCTGAGGGCCTTTTTAATCATAGCCCATGTGTGGTAACAATGTATGCAAACAAACAGTTGGGAAGAGCATGTTTCAAGTATTATAATATGTGGAGCAAAGTGCCTGAGTTTGAGGAGGTGGTTAAGGAGAATTGGAAAATTGACATACAGGGGTGTGACATGTTTAAGGTTGTAAAAAACCTTAAAGCTCTTAAATCCCCTCTGAAAACTTTGAATAAGAAGAATTTCTCTACCATTGAAAATGCTACTGCTAAAGCCTATCAAGAGCTTTTGGAGATCCAAGCAGAGATTCAGAATTGCCCTTCTGATATTGAACTTTTTGAGAAAGAGAGGGCTGCTGCAACTCATTACAAGTATCTTGCAGATGCTAAAGAGAGTTTTCTGAAGCAGAAAAGCAAGGCACACTGGGTAGCAGAAGGTGATGATAACACTAGCTATTTGCATACTTCAATCAGAGCAAGGAGAGCAAAAAATCATGTAATCCAAATCAATGACATGATGGGCAAGGTGCATAAAGAAGAGAAGGGAATACATGAGGCTTTTTTGGGCTATTACAAGGATTTACTGGGAATGGCCAATCAAAGGAAACCTGTTCATGTTCCTACTGTCAGAAAAGGCAAGCTTATTGATGAAATGATGACTGATGCTTCGTTAAAACCTGTAACAAGAGTGGAAGTTAAAAATGCCATGTTCTCCATTGAAGGGACTAAAAGCCCGGGGCCTGATGGATTTGGTAGTCAATTCTTCAAAGATTCTTGGCACATTGTTGGCAATTTAGTGACTGATGCAGTATTGGAATTCTTCAACTCTGGAAAACTGCTGAGACAGATTAACTGTACTGTTTTGACTATGATACCATAGGTCTCCCATCCGAGTTCAGTGACTGAATTCCGCCCTATTGCTTGCTGCAATACTGTTTACAAATGCATATCTAAACTTTTGTGTGATAGATTAAGTCTGGTTCTACCTGATATCATCAATCAAAGTCAAGGTGCATTTGTAAAGCAGAGAGATATAGTGGAAAATGTTATGATTTGTCAAGATCTAGTCAGAAAATACAACAGGAAAGGGGTCTCTCCTAAGTGCTTAATGAAGATAGATCTGAGGAAGGCGTATGATTCAGTGGAATGGGAATTTTTGAGAGAAATGATAGTGGCTTTAAAATTCCCTGATAAGTTTATACACCTTATCATGGAATGTGTTAGCTCCCCCTCATACTCTATAGCTCTTAATGGGAATTGCTTTGGGTTTTTTAAAGGAAAAAAGAGGTCTTCGTCAAGGAGATCCACTGTCCCCTCTTATTTTCACAATCTGCATGGAGTATTTGTCTAGGATCTTAAGCGTTGTAGCTGACAAGAGGGAGTTTAGATTTCACCCACTCTGCAATAAGACAAGGTTAAATCATCTGTGTTTTACAGATGATTTACTGCTCTTCTGTAAAGGTGAAATGAAGTCGATTAGTCTGGTCCTGAGAGGGTTTGCAGCCTTTTCTGAGGCTTCTGGTCTGAAAGCTAGCCCAGCAAAGTCTGAGATCTACTGTGCAGGTGTGGGATTCAATACAGATCAAGAGATTGTCAGTTTTTCAGGATTCAAGGAGGGATCCATTCCCTTCAGATATCTAGGAATTCAGATCACAACTGGTAGAATCTCAAACCTGGATTGTCATATTCTTACTGAAAAAATGGTGGCTAGAATCAGAGCATTGGGTGCCAAAAAGTTGTCTTATGCAGGTAGATTGACACTTGTTAAAGCTGTTCTGCTGAACTTGCATGACTTCTGGGCAAGGGTCTTTATAATCCCAAAAATGGTAATGAAGAAGATTATTGCAACCTGTAGAAATTTCCTGTGGGATGGAAATGAAAACATGATTAGAAGCCCCCTTGTTGCCTGGGAATCAGTGTGTCTACCAAAAGAGGCAGGTGGATTAGGGGTGAGAGATATTGTGAGCTGGAACAGAGCTTGCTTGGGAAAGTATGCCTTTTGGATCTACAAAAAGGCTGACAATCTTTGGATCAAATGGATTAGTAGTATCTACTTGAAAAATCATGATTGGGAGGATTACTCTCCTCCTCAGGACACTAGTTGGTTTTGGAAAAAAATCTGTGCAGTCAAGGATCAAATGAAAGAGGGATTCAAAAAAGAAGGCTGGCTGAATCCAGAGAATTTGTATTCAGTCTCAGCAGGGTACAGATAGATCAAGGGAATGCAAACTAAAGTCTGCTGGGGGAAGTTCATATGGAACAGACATATAGTGTCTAAAACTGCTTTCATTAGCTAGCTTGCTCTCCTTCAAAAGCTGCAAATGATAGAGAAGCTAATGAAAATAGGAGTCTGTTTGGATGATCAGTGCTTGCTGTGTCAGAATGGGACTGAAAATCACTCTCATGTGTTTTTTTCAGTGTGAGTACTCGAATAAGTGCCTTGAGATGGTTAAGAATTGGTGTTAGATTAATTTTCCGAGCACAGATACCCTGATATGGTGCTCAATGAAGAGAATGGCATCGAGACTTATGAAGCAGGTTGTTGGCTCGATTGTTTGCAGCCTGATTTATAGCATTTGGTGGGCGAGGAACAAGTGTAGAATGGATTTGGCCCTTATGGATCCGAATAGGTTGGTCTCACAAGTGAAATTGCAAGTAAAGAGCAGAATTAGAAAGAATGTTTGTAATTGTAATGAGAAAGATAGAGAATGGTTGGAGAAAATAGGATTAATGTAATCTCAATATGAAAACCTTGTTGTAAGTTTGAGTTTTTTCAGTATTAATAAAATTTACATATTTCCCAAAAAAAATGACTATTAATAATGCCGTACAAAATGATTAATGATGATAGGTTTTTTCAAGTCAAAATAATTATCAATTTATATAAGTATTGATCAATTTATATAAGTAATGATATCTATGCAATCATGATCATTTATATATTTTAATCAATTTATATATATAATAATTCGATCATTACTTTATTAATTTCGATCATTATCTCTGAATGATCTGATCATTACTTTTGGTAATTTCGATCATTACCTTGGAAGGATGTGATCATTACTTTATTGATATCGATCATTACCTTTGAAGGATTTGATCATTACTTTGGTGATTTAAATCATTACTTTATTAATTTCGATCATTTCTTTGAAGAAGCTAATCATTACTTTGGTGATTTCGATCATTAGCTTTGATTTCGATCATTACCTTTGAGTAACCTGATCATTACTTTGGTGATTTTGATCATTACTTTATTGATTTCTATCATTACCTTTGAAGGGTATGATCATTACTTTGGTGATTTTGATCATTATTTTATTGATTTAAAAATAATAATGATTAGTACTTTGAAAACATATACTAGTATAGTGGTATTAATGATCGTATTTGTCTGTACAATGATGAATTTTGATTTAATAAATGATCGGTTCTACATAAATATTGATGAGTTTAGATTAACAATCTCACTAATTTGAAATTAAAGATTTTCTTCCTTTTTCTTTTTTTCTCCACCCATTTCCTCTTCTCTCTCCTCCTTTCCCCTACCCACCACCATGCAGAACCAGGCCCTCCACCGCTACCCCCGATGAGTGTTCGCCGTAGCCACACCAGCGGTTGCTGCAACTTCGCCGGAAAGGGTAAAGTTCTAGGAGAGAGAAAATGGAGTAAAAAAAGAAAAATGAAGTGGGAGGATGGAAAATGGCTATCACGGGGGTGCAAGGATTTGCTCGCCGGAGGATTCCGTTGTCCGGTGATGGGTTGCTGGGGTCTGGGGTGGTGGTTAGCAAAGACAACGATGGTGGCTGGTGAGGTTGGGGTGGTGGTCGGGTATGTAGGGGGCGGGGAAGGGGAGGAGAGAGAATGAGTTGGGGGGGGGGTGTTATTATTGTATTGGGCTATAAATTAGGATGTGCCTTTTAGCGGTGGGCCTTTTGCATTAGAGTCTGACATAACTTTAAATATGACACGCGAGTTACGATGAGTATCGTACCATGGGAGTAGCACAGACCCACTTGTGGAATGTTATATTTAGTTGGGTTGAGTTTAAAGACTTATTAGTGTTATTAATAACCCACAAAACAACACTTAATATTTCAAAACTCTCCATACAAAGAAAGTCCAAGAAATGAACGAAACAACCCAAAATAGAATAGTCCAAGTATTTATTGGAAGAGACGGAGTATATTTTCAAATTTATGATTTTTTTTGTAAATTTTGTTAATTTTTTAATATTTTAGGCATGATATTCTGTAAACTTGTACAATTTCTTTGTGTAGACCTACTACTTTAGTTTATTTTTATTTTTTAATATTTTATGCAGAATATCTATACTTATCTATTAATAGTCTAACTTTTCACGCCTACGTGGCAGAATTTTAGGTGCATTGCTAAAGAAAAAAGCCAGCTAATGGCTGATGTGTCAACCCATTACATCTCTCAGAATTTACCTACCTACCCGTGTGTTTTACACTTTGACTTCCCCCTCTTCTACTGATTCGTCTTCTCCCTTTCCCACCTGGACACCATCCTTTTACAAGTTCAGTTTGTCTATTCATCTGCTACACTCAATGCTGCATTTTTTTTTAACGTGTGAAGATAAATTAATACCTAGGTTTAACGCTCATTCTATCTTGCCTCTTCATCTCTCCTTCAGCCAGCCTACTCTTCAAAACCAGCCCCATTTAAACAAATTTGAGTGGTAGTTTTATCAAAGTTTTATCGATGTGTGTTCTTCTCCCTTATTTTAATTGTTATGATGAATTATTGTGTTTATATTTGGCATCTAATCTATATTATTTTCTATTACTCTCCCCAAAAATCTAATATATTTGTTCTTATTATCAGAAAAAGGATGGCTCTGATCTCGGGCATACATAGGGTTGAGGACGAAGGACGCTTGTGGATGATGGATAGAACAAAATGCACAAGTCAGGGCTTAATCTAAATTCTACGCATGTACCTTTATAAGGATATTGACATTGTTTGTTATGTTGGGGAAGCGTGCTACAAACAACGGTGTGAGAGATGGTAAACGGCCCACGACATTAGGAGAGGAGTAACAACAACGATTAAAGTGCAAATAATGGCTAGTTCAAACACAACAATTTTTAGGTGGAAAAACCCTTATCAACCAAGGGAAAAAAACCACCGCCACTCTTGACTCAATTAATCCACTAGTAAGAGAATCGATAGTTCAATTGTACAACCAACAATACCACCAATCAACAACACAAGTATACTATCTCTAAGTTTAGGTACTAATTGCAATTATCCTAATTCAATTAGAAACCCCTCTAACTCAAAGACTTACAAATACCTTGTTGATGAATACCGGTACACCGAGACCGATGATTGTTGTTGTAGTTTGAACCTCCCACACGAGCTCACCGTAGAGTAGATCGGACCAACCACCTCTAGTGTTTGTCACTATCTCACTCTCCCTCTAGCTCTCTCTCTTAATCTTTTGGATCTCACAATGGTGGATATTGAACACCCTTTCACTCTAAAAATGTGCTCTCACCTTACCTCAAGTTTTCTTGCTAAAACTTGATCTCTCACAACTCACAAAGAAACCCTCTCTGTTTTATCTGTTTTTGTGGCGTGTTGCACTCTCCAAAATGCTACTGCCTTGCTTGTATATTAGGCGTGCGTTTTCTACAAGGAAGCTACTGCCTTCCTCTTTTTCTTCTTATTTGGCGTGGAGACAATCTTGTCCAATCAGCACTCCTCTGGCCCAATAACATGCTATTGGACTCTCATAGTCCAATCACACATATTCTACCATTTGGGCTAAGTTGGTAATTGGCCCAACTCTTTCTCCAAACACATTTACACCAAAAACTACACTAAATACTAATTAACACTAACTAGTATTTCCAACATTGGTAATGATATATATTTGGATATTAAGGGGTGATTTCCCAACATGTT